>CM054126.1:34299671-34721275 GCA_028751855.1 Ambrosia trifida
TCTGAAAAAGCTTTGTTGGACTATCGGTAGCACATCACAGCGTTACAAGTATCTGTATGCCATCAGACAAATGAAGAGCATTAACAAAAAGGCATGGAGATACTTGAGAGACATTGATCTCTCTAAGTGGACGTTGGTGCACGATAAAGAAAATCGTCGATGGGGTCACCTCACAACCAACATGTCTGAGTGCTTCAACCATGTGTTGTCAAAAGCAAGGATGATGCCTATTATGGCAGCCATACACCACACGTTGGAAAAGGGATGTTGATCAGTTTAACATTCACTACAGAATTGGAAAGCGTTGCCAAACAATGTTGCCCCCCCGGCATCTGGACTGTGATATGCGAACGTGATGCTAAATCACGAGAACATACTGTACGTTTGTATGATGGTTCACAGGGACGGTACCACGTCAGGTCTCGCGTTCGGGCAATGGAAGACGGGGGGAACGATTACACGGTTGAATACCGTAACAGAACTTGCTCCTGTGCAAAGTGGCAAATCGAACGTCTGCCTTGTTCGCACGCTATTGCGGTTTGCCACATGAAACGTAAGGACCTTCATCAAATTGTTGATCCACGATATCAAACTTCCGTATATCGTCTTCAGTACAACGCCCACTTTTATACCCTAGGTCATACAGCTTTGTGGGCACAGGCCAACTGGAGACTCCGTGGTAACCCGTCACATTTTACCATAAAACGTGGGAGGTTGAAACAGAAGAGGATCCATAACGAGATGGATGAAAGGCATGAGGACGAACCTCGTGCTGCCCGCAAATGCAGTATTTGTAAGCAAACAGGGCACAACAAAAAAAGTTGTACCTCCCGTGGCTAGTGATGTTCATTGTCGTGTGTTGGTTGTCGTAAGTTAATGTTTGTAGTACTGTTTCTTGTTATTTCTTATGTGTTGGTTGTCGTAAGTTAATGTCTGTAGTACTGTTTCTTGTTATTTCTTATCAACTTGTCGTATTACTCTCGTGATGCTAGTTCAAAGTATCATGAAATAAATAAACGATGACGCCTTTATTACATGAAAAAAGGAAATATTTCAAAACAGCTGACGCAACTCACCAGAACTTATCACAACGCAACTCACCAGAACTTATCACAACGGCACTTATACAGCTCATCAGCCATGTGGCGTCGGTAGTTCACACAAGCCTCTTCTACGGTGTTTTCATGGTGTATCTTCAACGGTTTGTTTTTAACTAGTTTCTCCATCATCATACAAACAAGAACCCCAGCGTTAGCGATGTTACCCTCATCTTGGGGGACATCTGTCTCAACCAAACTGAGGGACATCTCACGTTCCGTTATGTACCTCGTGTGCCTCCTAAAGTGAATACGTTCTAGAAACCATTTGAAAAATATCTGTAACAGCTCCATATAGTTCCTAACATCTCGATGTTTTCCATTTCTCCATCTTTTATCGGTCTAGTATTGAGTAATCACCATGCTCTGCATATCAATACGGACAAGTAGCCAGTCTGTTTGGCGAATCCACAAAGGAAGGTAGATGCAGTCTACCTCCCAGAATGGAGGATACGGGTCCTTTTGTCCAGCATAATAAAGGGGGAGTAGTGGATTTATCATCCTGCATGTAATCATAAAAATCAGGAGGTAACACCGACCATCGTAATTCTTTGTTGGGGTTTTTTAAGAGCATCGCCTGCCGTACACGCATTAATCTTACAGTCCAAGCTTCAACATGCTGCAAAAGAAGAAAAAAACACTATAACTTAACTATGTAAGCATGTGAAAACTTATAAAAATTAATATGTCGTGTTAAGTGTACCGTAGATGACAGATGACCGCCAGATTCATTCCCTAGTAGGGCACCCCAAAAAGATCTGTCGAGTTTTTTTGTAATGAAACGACTGTAGCAGTATGGAGAGTCCCCGTTGAGGTAAAACTCTAAAACATCTGGGGACCAGTTCTTTGAATCTTTGTTGGAAACTATAGCACTACCTTTTTCGGGCTCATTTTCCGGTGGCTTTTCAGTCGGAATCTCCGTAGACGACCCAGCCTTCGTGGATGACGACGGCCTCTTCATACGCCTCCAAAGATCTTCCGTCCACTTCGATTTCTTAGCAACTGGTTGAGAACAGAAATATGACCCGACCTCTTCGTCCTTCTCCATTCTATCGAACGTTTCTTTTCGAATGAATGATAATGAAACTTCACATATATGTATTTATAGGTGAAATTGACAATATTAAGAAAGGTGAAACTGCAACATCATCTTGCGGTTTTGATAATTATAGTAAATGTCCATACCGTACTTAAAGTAAAACTGCAACATCATCTTGCGGTTTTGATAGTGATAGTAAATGTCCATACCGTACTTAAAGTAAAACAGCAACATCATCTTGCGGTTTTGATAATCATAGTAAATGTCTATACCGTACTTAAAAAATAAAAAAAATTCAACACACTTTTTTTAATAAAGTCATTGAAAAAATTATATTTAAACAATCTATATAGAATACTGTTTAATATTGTTAATTTTTTTTTTAATATTTAGTTTTTTTAGTTAATATGTCGTTTTTTAAACAATCTATTTCCGAAGCAGAAAATAGGTTATTTTTTTAGTTAATATGGCGTTTTTTAAACAATCTATTTCCGAAGCAGAATACATCGTATTTTTTTAGTTAATATGGCGTCTTTTTTAGAATATTGTTTAGTAATTTTCTTAAATTATAATATGTTGTTTTTAACAAAGATATGTTGTTTTTAACAAGGTTATTTAATAATAATAAATTGGAAATGACTGAAACACACGTAAATTTATTTATGCACTAAAACGTTAAATATACAATCTACCGAGTTACAAAACAATCTATTTCCGACACCACCAATTCCAATATTCTCCCAGACGTCGCTAATTACAGACCTTGATTCTTCAACACCGGGGTGCATTCCGCTATAGGTGTAGAAGCCGCAGAGCCGATTAAATTTGCTGCCAAAATTAGTGTACAACGGTGATGGAAGGCGCAAAACAAAAACATATTGCAGAGTTCATTGAGTTTCTGTTTCGCGCCTTCCATCTCCATTGCTTTATTGAAGTCAAACAGGGGGCTCGGGATCAAGCTGGGATTCCAACCGTGCTCCTTCAGACAGGTACCCAATGGTCAACCCGTGATTCATTTCTAAAGTAGCACGTTGAAGAATCGCATCATCCGATGTCACCGACGTCGCTAATCACATGATGTGATTCATCAACACCGGATGGCCTTGCCCTACAGCCTTTGTCTGGAAAGTTGACCCCCCTAAAGAGACCGTTGGAATGTCGGGGTTTGGTAGACTGGAAATTGAGACTAGCAACGACAACCAACGGCAAAATATTATAAACTACAGTGACAGTGTTGCATTCTACACGTGTTATACCACGTGTGGATGTAACACCGATCTAAGTAGTTTCATGTGGATGTAACACCGATCCAAAGACACCGCTTTTTTGGACCCCGGAAAAGCGATGCAACGCGGGGGATGAAACGGGCATCAATGCCTTTAAGCATGGCTCATCCCCGCCCAATACTGTTATAACTCCAAGTGGATGTAACATCGATCCAATGTTCCAAATGAAACTTCTCCTGTCACCACCAATGATGGAATGTGGATGTAACAAAACAAGGCATCAATTTTATTACTTCAAGTTTATTAGGCTATATGGTGTGGGGGCGCTACTCCATATCACATAGCCTTACCTCAAGTATGGTTAACTTTATATGACTTTTATCATTATTTTTTTTATAAAAAAATACTTATTTATAAAACTCTTTTAACATCATTAAATTAAGGACAAATTACAATTTTCGTCCTTTAGGTTTGGGCCATTTTTCAGTGGATGTCCTTTCGCGTTTCAGTTGATGTGTTTCGTCCTTAACGACCTAAAATCCTTACACCCACTGTCCTAAGGGCCTAACTTGGTTAGTTTTTAACGTTAAGTCAGGTCATGTGCCTTGCACATGAGGGTAGTCTGGTACTTTCACTTATATATAAAAATAAATAAAAATAGACCCCCTCTCTCTCTTGGAATCAGACCTGCAACTAACTCTTCTTCTCACCACTAAATCCTCTTCTCTGCAACTAACTACAACCATCCATCCATGTCTTCTTCATCTCAAGCAAGTCTCCTTCTCCACACAATCCGGCGTACATCCATCCACACAATCACACCCGCCGCCATTCCTCACATTATGATACACAAAAGGCGACACCTGTTCATGATTATCAAAACCCATCGGCTCATGATTATCATCAATATCATTAAACAAAAACACCGGCACCTGTTCCTTGTTTCTTTACATATCCAAACTAACATACCTCACAGGCCTAGCCGCCAACGGGTTAGCCTTAATACTCTCGTTCTTTAGCAATAATAATAATCATCATCTTGTTCTATTCCCATGCCTTACCTCTGATACATATTATTGCATTGTTCAATCTTCAATTAGGGCTTTTGTTCTTTTTTCCATGATTTCTTTTGTATTATTAGGGCTAAAGTGCACAAGGGGGGTGTGTGTAGGAGAATTAGAAAGGGGATTAGGGAAGGTGACTGGATTCACCTAATTAGAAAGGGGATTAGGGCTAATAGTGGGTGGTGGTGCAGTGGTGGTGGTGGTGGTGGGTGGGTTGGTTGGAGAAGAAGATGGAAGGGTATAATAGTGGGTGGTGGTGGTGGTGGTGGTGGAGGAGGAGGAGGAGATGGTTGAAATTACCAACTTACCCTCATGTGCAAGGCACATGACAAAAGTTAACTGAAATTTTTAACTGGGTTAGTGCCTTAGGACAGTGGGTGTAAGATTTTAGATCGTTAAGGACGAATCTCATCAACTGAAACGCGAAAGAACATCCACTGAAAAATGGGTCAAACCTAAAGGACGAATTGTGTAATTTACCCTTAAATTAAACTAAGTGACACTTTAGTGAAGCATAATTTTTTTGACTTACCCCCCCCCCCCCCCCCCCCCCCGCGGCTCGCGTTTGATGTGAAAGCCCTACGTAGTTTCATGTTAATACAGTTTTTTAACTATGTTTTTTTTTTTTAATTCAAATATATATGACAGTTTCTTCATATAACTCGTTGAAATTTGAGGATTTAATACTAATATTTATACAGTTTTAACAAGAAAGACCTATTTGTTTAACACAAAAATATATTAAGCATGTATATTCTTTTTGTTGTGAATTTCAATAATTGTAGCAGACATATTGTCCCTTCAATCTCACCACAATTGTCCACAGATACTTCATATTCAACAAATTAAGCAAAGTCACACCACAATAAAGGTGTGAAGACGTTCTAATCAATGTTTTTGTGTGTGCATATATAGACACACACACTATGGTTCATCAAATATGTACACAGAAAAAAGAAGACAAAAAGAAAGCATTCATATATTCTCTTCCCATGTGAATGCGGTATGAACCTCCAAACCACAGTATGCAAACTTTGTGGGACCAGGCAAGAAACAACAGACGATGTTGTGCTCCATTGCACCGCGGTGGACACGGTGTGGGCACATGTATTCACGTGGCTAAAACTACTGGCATGGCATAGTTTTGCTACAAACTATTTGGTGAACATGTCAAATTCGGAATGGGAAAGTGTTTTAACGCAAAAGTATACTGATGTACAAGATGGTTGAGGCCTGAGGAGATAAAAGAGGCATCATTTGAGTGGTTCGTTCATAGATCAAATCTTCCAGGTGTCTCGTGAAGCGATTGGCGTATTTTAACATTGTCTAATGTACAAGACATTAGACATGTTAGTGAATAAGAGTTCTCTGTTCTATATTTCCTTGTATGTTCATATAATCCTTGTTCTTATGTTTGTATACTTCATATCTTCATATATTAATTGACTTTCCAGATACATAAGTGACGCAGGGTGGAAGCAAAAAACAACGAATATAATTCACAAAGAGATTTTTTATTGAATCTCTGAATGAAAAAAAACATTACATCATAGCCCTTTATATAGGGATTTTCTAAATTTGGTTGGCATTGCCAAATCTTCGAAAGTTACAATTGACTGAAGGAAATTAAAATTCACGACATAAATAAAGACGTAAATTGCGTAAATCAATAATTTACGCGTTATTCTTAATTAGGAAAATAATAAAGATTGACAAATTTTGGGAAAAAACTGAAGATAAGCAAAATCAGGGCCTTAAATCAAGAAATTAAGGTCTGACGGCTGTGTCCAACCCACCTAGCCCCATAACTCCAATTGAAGCCCAAATTATGCTCGTTTTAAATTTGGGCCTTTTCTGCCCTGTTTACCTATATGCAGTGTTTTGAAAACCGGACCGGACCAGCCGGTCGGACCGGGCTCCGGGACCTGGACCGGTCCGGTTCGGGTGGTTGGACCGTTTCTGCAGTGAACCGGCTTCGGACCGGAAAACCAGCCGGTCGGACCGGAAAACCGGCCGATCGGACCGGAAAACCGGTGGTCGGACCAGTTTTTTTTTTATTATTTTTTTGATATTTTGGGTTTCGAAGCATTTTTTGGCCCGGTTCGTTGGACCGGTCGAACCGGTCGGACCGGTGAACCGCCCGAGGGTTCAGTTCGACGTCCGGTCCGGTTCTGAAACCTTGCCTATATGTAACTTGGCCATACACGAATCTGCTAGTTCTTGGACCCACTCCTCATCAATAACTCATATATCTTTAGTTAGTGTTGTAGTAATGTAAGTATCTATATATAGTGATATTTCTATACGATGTTGAAATACCAATGTCTAAGAATTCTACATCCTCTCTTTTTCTCTATCCATAAAATCTTTGTTTTTTGGTTACAATTTCTTTATCTATATTATCTTATTAAGGGGGAGTGATGTACAACATGGTAATTTGCATTTCTATACAACTTAACAAGCAACATGTACAACATATTTAAGCAAAAAAATTAAGGGTATTATTGGCATAGTTGTGACAATTAAGACACTTAGGAGGGTAGATTAGTAAATTTAACATAATTCAATACCTCACATCTTAAAATCTTATCCCAATTATGCCCTTATGTCCAACTTTTAAAACACAAAATACAACTTAACCTATGATGCATCTTAAATGTGAGACCTTTCAACCCCCCATCCATATTATTATACTACTGGGGAGCCCGCGCAATGCGGCGGGGTAACCAATTTACAAATATAAGTATAATTTAAGTAAAGATAACTTAAAAGAAACGTAGCACCAAAAGATAATGGAATCAATATATTTCAGCCTGTTTGCACTCCTTCAAATACGATTTTAAGACTGCATTATTAAGATTGCTAAAACAAAGAGCAACAAGAAAACTCGTGCTAATAACGTGTTGGAAAATAACAATCTAGTAGCAACCTACATACAAGTTATATAAGCATGAGAAGAAGACTCTAAACATCATGTATGGAAAGAAAGAATGAAGGAAGAGAGAACTTTATTCATTGATATGTTTCATATACCAAATAAAATACCACTATTTATAAGGCTATAAAAATTGAAAGATTTGTAAGTTATGTATGTGAAAAGTCACCCGATTATTTAGATACCAAATAATATTTATAAGACTATAACATTGATACAAACATAATAAAGACATGGAGGTTATGAATGTAAAGAGTCACCACATTATTGTTAATTTCTTCATCAATTTTAAAAGTATGCTTAAATTAATTTCTTCAACAATTTAATATTTAGGTTGAAAGACAATGTTACCCCCTAAATGACTTCAACAAGCATTGTACTATAAGCAATAAAAGTTGTATTTACTTAAATTTACGGGTATCCTTCACTCATGCTTTATAATATAGTATAGATATAGTTCATTATAATCAATTTCTTGAATGCTAATAGTCTTTTCATAACCCAAACAAAATCTTAGAGCTAATTTATGCTTTGAAATATTGTTTTGTCTAAAAAATTTATGTCTTCATTGTATGAGAAGAGAAAAAAAATCTATGAGAAGTTAAGACGCTTGCAAGATATGGTTCCCAGATGCTACAAGGTATAAAGATATGAGTTAATCTTTATGTACATATATAAATTTTTTTTCTACTTGTTCATATGTTCTTTGACAATTACAAAAATTTTTTTTCATAATATATCATTGTTTTGTTCCATTTAAATGTAGTTATTTGCTATAGACAATGGGAATGCCACTGATGTTGGATGTAATAATCAACTATGTTGGATCGTTGCAGAATCAAATTGAGGTAATTTAATTGTGCAACTAAGAATTAAAACGATAAACAAACAATATTCAGAATTATTGATGAGAAAATATTTTTCAAAATTAATTAGTACAGTGCATTTTTAGTTTTTCTCCATGAAGCTTTCAGAAGCCAGCATGTTCTATGACCTATTGACCTCAACGCTACTGAATTGTATCAATGTTATAGTCCTATAAATAGTGGTCATGTATTTGGTATTTTATTTGAATCAACCCGAATCTTTATCTTCTATACTATATTATAAAGCATCAGTGAAGGATACCCGCAAAATTTAAGTAAATACAACCTTTATTGCATATAGTACAATGCTTATTGAAGTCATTTATGGGGGTAAAATTGTCTTTCTACTTAAATATTAGAAAAAGTTACGCCGTTAGTCCCTGTGGTTTCCCTCCAGTTGCAATGTAAGGTATTAAGGTTTTATTGTTTCACTTTGGGGTATTAAAGTTCTAATTTGTTTCAATGTAGGGGATTAGGCACTAACCACGTTTATAATTAACAGACCTGACCCTCACGTGATCTGCACGTGAGGGTATTTTCGTCTTTTTATCTCCAACGTTCATACACCATCATACCACCTCTCCTTATTAATGCTGATCAGTCCCCTGTTTCAAAACCACAAACACAATCATCACAATCACGATCATCAACGACGATCATCCAAAAAAAATGGTGTTCTGCAGATGTGGAAGGCAAGCTGCAATCAAAACGTCGTGGACTGAACAGAATCCAGGTCGTCAGTTCTACACATGCTCTGCTGAGGTATTTTTTTTAAACCCTAAAAATTAGGCGATTTTAATAACACATTTTATCTATTTGATGATCGGATGAGTATTAATGGTAGTACATTATATGTTTTAGCGTTCAAGATGTTCTTTTTTTCATGGGTTGAGCCTCCATTGTGCAATCGAACCACCAACATCATTAAAGGGCTAGTGAACTCAAAGACTGTTCTTGAGATGAAAGTGAAGGCTATGAGAGAGGATGTGGCAGTGTATGAACAGTCACTGAAAGAAATGAATGAAACAGTTAAGGAACTCAAAAAAAGTCATGCCAGGGATGTTAAGAAGAGGGATGTGTGGTTGATTCTCAGTTGGATGTTCTTTGTGGTGGTGTTTGCTTGTCTGTATATGTAGAAGGTTTGGTTTGGTAGTCTTTTGTGGTGGTTGATCTGGTAGTCTTTTGTGGTGGTTGATCAATAGTTAACTTAGGTAGTCTAATCTTTTGCTAGTCTTTTGTGGTAGGTTATAATGTAAACAACTCTCATCTTTTGGTAACTGTAATGATGTATTGAGAGTTAGTTTTGGTATTGTAATGTATTGAGAGTTAGAACTGTAGTTGCAGATGCTATAGACCACAATTGATCCTTGAAAGCCTGACCCCTAAACTGAAGTTGCATATTCTGATTGATATGTCTCAGACAATACCTATGTTCAGCTCTAGGGAATAGGTCCTCTATGGCTGGGATTAGGCCATTTTGTCTGTCTGATATGAATGTTAAATTGGTTTTTACTATGTCATCCAAATCATCTTTAAGGATATCCAAAAACCAAGTCCATGATGCTTTTGTCTCTGCTTCCACAATTGCATAAGCAATAGGATACAAGCCATTGTTCCCATCCATAGCTACAGCTGTCAACAACTGTCCTGGAAATGGACCCTTCATGAAAGTTCCATCCAATCCTATTATCTCCCTTTTACAAGCTTTGAAACCCTCCTTCAATGGTCCTAAACATATATAAATTCTCCTAAATACTCTAGTATCAGAAGATGGATTAACCTCAGGCTCAACATCAATTTTCACCGTTGTGTTAGGATTTGTTCTCATCAACTCTAGTGCATAATCCCTTAACACCCTGTATTGTAGACTGTAATCACCCATAACCTGTTTTACAGCTTCTGCTTTAGCCCTGAAAGCCTTCATTTTAGATACTCCCATCTGATACTTCTTCTGCATTTGGTCTTGTATAGCCTTGACAGGTATGTTAGGATTTGCTTCCAGTTGTTGGATAACCTCCTTAGAAAGCCAGCTAGCAGTAAAAGGCTTCACAGACCTGCTTTGAAGGCATCTGTGTTGTGGGTTATATGTGATAACCTGCCAAGTTGGTTGATCCCCTACTTTTGCAACATACACACACCAGGGACATTTAGTAGGGTCTTCTTTGGTCTTCCTACCACCATCTTTTTGGCTCTTTTGCTCTTTAACCTGTTTTACACACTCTGCTTTTACAATCTGATTACTTGACCCAGCAGTATCATCAAAATATGGAACTAGCCCTTTACAACTTGCCCTGACCCTAACTTGATCATTCCTTTGAAACCAAATTTCCCTCCTAGTTTCTATTGCATGCTTCCTTATTAACTTCTTCACTATACTATTATCCCCAAACTTCTGCCCAACATGGAACAAACACTTTTGACTCCCTTTTTCTGCATTTTTCCTTAACCTTCTTATTGCCTTATTCCTTAACCCACCACCATCTTCTGATTCAGAGGTCCCAAAGGAATCATTACTTAAACACTCATATTCATCATCATTATGATGTGCAGGAATTTCATTTGCTTCTGTGTCACCAAGTATGTTCTTACCATCAAAGTTTGACATATCAACCTCAACCTCAAACATCTGATTATCAACATCAACTATTTCATTCACATCAATTTCAACTTGAGGACCTAAGAACTTAGGTACTACTGTTTCATCAACTTTTGTTTTTCCTTTCCTATCTACTTCATCAACTACTACATGCACATCAACTCCATCTACTATTTCATTTTCATGCACATGAACTTCATTTTCTCCATTAGTTATCAACTTGGGTTCAGGATTCATAACTTCACTAAAAAGGCTTTCAAACACAGCATCTATAACTTGTGATTCTCCTACATTTATGTTATCAGTAGTTTTTTTTACTGGTGTTCTAGGCTTTATCCCTACCATGCTTGCCCCTTCTTCAATGTAAACAGTTATTTCCCTATGACTGACCACATGCCTCAACAAACCTTGTACATCACTATAGGTACGTATTGTTCTTAAACCAAAATCGAGATCATGATAAGGAACTACATAATGATAGTGTAGAAGACCCACATCTTTAAACCCAAGTGCTTGTGCAATTTCATTCATCTGAGTTATATTAAAATGCTCCCTGTTTAGCAAATCAACATAATCACACTTACCATTCACATAATCAGTATCAGGAAATGCAGTAAACACTCCACCATAATAAATCTTCAAGCAAAACAATTCTTCATAAAGACCTGCAAAGTTAAGATTTTTTATAAAAATCGTATTTTTTTCATAGCTTACAATCAAAGGAATATTACTAAAACAACATATTACCATAAACGTCTTTATGATACTCGTCTCCAGGCTTTCTGATAATCCACTCAGTTAACATTTTGACCTAACTGATGATCGTAAATCGTGGAAGATGAAAGGTGCAATCGTTCTCCAGGTATAATGTGTTTGAATTGTTTTGTATTTTTTATTAATATTATGGGTATAAGGTTTAGGAGATAAAAAGACGAAAATACCCTCACGTGCAGATCACGTGAGGGTCAAGTCTGTTAATTATAAACGTGGTTAGTGCCTAATCCCCTACATTGAAACAAATTAGAACTTTAATACCCCAAAGTGAAACAATAAAACCTTAATACCTTACATTGCAACTGGAGGAAAACCACAGGGACTAACGGCGTAATTTTTTCTAAATATTACATTGTTGTAGAAATTAATTTAAACATAATTATAAAATTGATGAGGAAATTAACAATAATGTGGTGACTCTTTACATTCATAACCTCCATGTCTTTATTATGTTTATATCAATGTTACAGTCCTATAAATAGTGGTCATGTATTTGGTATTATGTTTGAATCAACCGGAATCTTTATCTTCTATATCTATATCTATATTATATTATAAAGTATCAGTAAAGGATACCCGCAAAATTTAAGTAAATACAACCTTTATTGCTTATTGAAGTCATTTAGGGGGTAAAATTGTCTTTCTACCTAAATATTAAATTGTTGAAGAAATTAATTTAAACATAATTATAAAATTGATGAGGAAATTAACAATAATGTGGTGACTCTTTACATTTATAACCTCCATGTCTTTATTATATTTGTATCAATGTTATAGTCCTATAAATAGTGGTCATGTATTTGGTATGTAAATAATGTGATGACTCCTCACATACATAACTTACATATCTTTCAATGTTTATAGTAAATAAATTACATCATATATTATGTATTTATATATTCTTTTTAAATTTATGTGGTTGCAGGATGGTATGATGTGACACTTCTGCACACAAATGAATATGTAGGCTTGAAGTTTGCCAATACACCCAACCCAAGACATGTTTCAACCCATTAAAGTGAGCGATATATGTAGGCTTGACGTTTATACAAGCAAATATGGTAGAGATACTTCATGAGCAATGTCATCATCTTCCTCGATGGGTTTTTTTTTTTTTTTTTGTTTTCTCTGCTACTATAAGCTTCTAGGAATATAATTTAAGTTTCTGATCTCACGAAGTCACCAATTGCTTACATATCCAAACGAAGAGAAGTTCTTATCAGTTGATTTTGTAGTTTTAACTATATTGATTACTAATTTGTTTGGTCTAATATATTTGTTACGACGCTTGTCAAACTAACATAAAACGAGAGTATCTATGAAAAACATTGACTCTGCTGTATCTCGCGGGTGCCCTAAAATAATAGAAATATGTTGCACACTACAAACTGCCTTTTAGTAATTACATCACTTCCACTACAATCTTATGGTCATTAAGAGATACAACGCCACTTCACTACGCTAAGCACACTTCTACGATGACATACTTATCTGCCTTTGAGATACATAAAAAGGGTCCCACCAAAGGACATGGGCCAATATAAGGGTGTTGCAAGGAATAGTATGGCCTATTGTGATGTACCTATTTAAAATATTCAGAAGATATACTTATGAGTTTCAGTTTTTAATAACATATATTTTATACATCGTTGTTTTCTACTTCATCATAATGAATAACCAACAAACACGATGCACGAAGGGCAAAACAGATGCACCCGCCGCAACGCGCGGACATTCCTACTAGTTGATTGTTAATAGGCCATTTTTACTAGTTACACAACATTACTAATATCGATGAAAATTCTTGTACAAATGTGTCATATTCTAGAAATAGCCTTTAACGTGAGAAGTGAAGGAAGAGATTTATTTATTTATTTATTTTTACTTTTTTTTCGATCTTGTTAAACATGTATTTTAGTACTGAAATCTAAAAAAAAATAAAAAATTTAAGCGTATGAAAAAAAAAAAAAAAAAAAAACCTTCTACTACAAAATAATATTAACATCAACTATGAGGACCAAATAACAAATAAACATTTTGAACCCACAGTACAGCAGAACAACAAATATCATCATCATCTCTACATTGATATCAAATTAAAGAATTAAATGGAAGGAATTCGAAGCAGCAAACTGTTGATCATGCTTCTTTACTTCTTATTATTAGTGATTGCACCTTCCATACACGCAACAGACTTCAAGTATTGCAGTAAGCATTTACTTTAATCAAATTCTGCATCTTTTGATGTCAAATAACTTGTTTATTTCGTGATTTTAGCTAATCGATTCTGCACTGAGAGTGTTTGATGGTTTGAATGTATTTTTTTTTTGGATTATAATGATAGGGGCTTTTATATAATCATTTGTAACATGTGGCCACTTTAAGATTACCAACCAATATTGTCGGCTTTGTCGAGAAGCTCATGGATTTGTTTTCGGTTATCCGAGTAGAAATCTTCCTTAGGATGTGTCATGTGTGGATTTCTCCCATTCAAATACACTTAATCGCGAATCCAGGAATGATTTCCAGGGGTTCCTTTCGTAGATTTTGATATTCGCTAAATTTTCAACTTTTTTCCACTAAAATTTTCAATTTTTCCAAATTGAGGGGGTTCCTGGGAACCCCGGAACCCCCTCTGGATACAAGAAGCTACAAAAAGTTGCATTTTTTTGGGGTTTTTTGTTTTTTTTTGGGCCAGAGGCGCACACCTCTTGTACCCAGGTATTTTTATGTAGCAACATGTTGTACTTTGGGTTTTTTTGGCTTGTACATGTAGATAAAATCATATAAAAACGTCATTTATAGCTATATCTTGGGTAGGAGAAGCTAGAAACCTACAGGTTGTATAAACAAAATTATATAATCAGCTTGTGCCTCAGGTACGAAAAGTCTGCCGCTTTTCGCTTTGCGCTTCGCGTCTCGATTTTAGACCTTGTCGCTTTTGTGCGCCTCTTGTCTTAAAACTAAGGACATGACAGAATAAAACCATATGCATTCTCACTTTTATTGAGTAGATTGGGTGATCATAATTGTTTGAAGTTCAATGAAATGATGATCTTATCAGTGTGACAGTTTGACTCTCTAACAATTCAAATAACCATCAAGGTTCAAGACTTGAACTCTTGAAGGCTATGTCGCTCTTTAGTCATATTCATAGTTACAAAATTCTCTATCCTGCAACTTTTTATATATGGATGGGGTGAAAAAGACTGCCATGTTCGTAAAAAAATACATGCAAAAAACTAAATAATACTGCAATTTTTTGTTCATGATTTCTTCCTTTTGTGTTTTAGAGTTTCAGCTATCTACCTGTTCCTTTATATGTTTAACATATATTTTAGAGTAAATTGCCATTTTCGTCCCTGAGGTATGGCACTTTTTGCCAGTTTCATCCAAAAGTTTATTTTTTCTCAACTGGATCCAATAGTTTTCAAATAGTTGCCCGTTTCATCCAACTTGTTAACACTGTTGGTTGAAGTCAGTGATATACTATGTTATAATTTTGTGTGTGACAAGATAGTAAAACTTTATGCAGATAAGAAAAAAGAGTATGCTGTCACGGTCAGTGGAGTCGAGATTATTCCTGACCCGATAATAAAAGGCAAAGAGACCTCTTTCATTATATCTGCATTTACAGGTAGTTTTATGTTTTATTTTTTTATTTTACAGTTAAGAGATTTGTTTAACATACCCTTTGACTTTTGCAAGAAACCATATTTTTTCACCGAATAATAGGATGTTTGGATTTGAGTTTTGGAACTGCTGATCTGATGATTAACATTTAAAGTTGCAATAATTTGTTTTTATATATCTGGATTAACAAATTCTGTTTTTGATCTGATTAGATAGAGATTGCATGTTATTTTGGTAAATTAGTTTTCCATCAACACGCTTTTGGATTGAAAAAAATCCTCAAAACAGTGAGACTTTTGATTATCAAATTATTACAAAGTCAAACAACATAAGCACCTCAAAACACTTTCTAAGTAAGTTATATTACTGCGGATTACGATGATGTTATATATCAGATAAACCATTATCTGGAGGGCAAGTTGTGATTGGTGTTGCTTACTTTGGATGGAATGTTTATAGTGAGACCGGCGACCTCTGTGCTAATAATATATCTTGTCCGATTCCTGCTGGCGACTTCACAATGTCTTACTCCCAACTCTTGCCTACAATTGCTCCCCCTGTAAGTGGTTTTGTCCTATTTTTTTTATTTTGATTCTGTTTTTGTTCCCGTTTCAACACTCGCTGTCAAATGAAAATTACAAAAAAAAAAAAAAATCCAAATACATAGTAAGTTAAGTAATAATAACCAACATTATATTGTCAATAAAATCAATAAATAATAATGATCAGTCCAAGTTATGCTTTTGGAGCTTCTTTTAGTGATGATTAGTAGGGGTAGCAATATGGACGGGGCGAGTAACGGGTCAAACAGATTATGTTTTTTATCTGACCTGTTTGATTTGAGAGATGGTTAAACTTACTTTGACCCATTCATACATAAATGCGTTGAAATGGACACGATTAATGGTTAGATCAAGAGTTAAGATGGCTCATGGAAATGATTAAATTTGGTGCAAAGTCTAATCCCCAGGGTACACTATGTACAGTGGCGAAGCTTGACCCGAATGTTCGGGGGGGGGGGGGGGGGGGGGCGGAAGTTACCGGGGGGTCGGAAGTCACTAGTTTCGGGGGGTTGAAAACCAGTTTCGGGGGGTCGAAACCCTATATTTTCAAAAATTTCTATACGAATACTATATAATCGGAGCTTCTACGCGAAAATCCGGGGGGGTCGGCCGCCCCTCCCCGCCCCTACTATGCTGCGCCACTGACTATGTACTCTAAATAGACAAGTATCATATGCGCATTTGTGTTTCAGTTTTCTTATAGGGCCAAAATGTGGTTTGAACAATGCAGGGTTCATACACACTTACATTAAAGGTGAAAGATGGTAACAAAAACGAGCTCACATGCATCAAGTTTGATTTCAGCATTGGCTTCTTCACGTCGAGTGAGGGACTAGTTGATAGTTGATACTTGACTGACGGTTCAAAGAGAGATATCGTTGCGCTTATATTGCTTATCATTATGTATGTAAACTTGTTATTCTATCGCTCCTGGTATGTAACATGTTTATTGGTTTTAGAGTGTAATTAGTCGAGAACGAATCGTTTGGCTACCAGGTCATGTTTATTGGTTAAAGAGTGTTAATATATTAGAGCTTGTAGAATTAGAGCTTCTCCAACAAGCTCCTCCTGTTCACACTTGCCCCAGTCATAATAAAGGCGAAAATCCGTTGCTTGAATACAAAGGCATGTATTAGTTTTATCCTACAAACCACACATTTTTTATAAACCACAGTCAAATAACATCTCTAACCATCTTGGCTCACACAATGGCGATTTCGGTTACTCTAATCCTACTCATGGCGGGGGTACTCTCCAACGCGCCCTATATTGTTGAATCAAGCAGTGACAACAACAATGTCTTCTCGCCATGCGACGATACCACCATAAAGAGGTCTGATGGTTTCACTTTTGGACTCGCTTTTGCAGCCAGGACCGCGTTTTTCTTTAACGTGACCAAAAACATCTCGGTCCAGTTGTCACCTTGCGATAGTAGGCTTGTTGTTAATCTTTCGTCTTCGAATGCACAGCTCGCTGTTGTTCGCCCTAAGGTGGATGAGATATCTCTACTCACGATCAACAGTAGCAGCTTTCATCCGGTAATATTAATTCACTTTAACTTGCTATTGCATGATAGATTTGTGTTTAATATATGTGAACAATGCAAGTATTATTTTATCCAATGAGTTATCTAAAAAATAAAATATGTAAATAAGTGTGACAAAGAAAATATGTATAACTAAATATTTAATATTTTTATTTTTCTAAAATTAAATATAAGAAAATAGTGTCTCGGTATCGGTTTAATTGGTATAACGTCTATCAACGCCTTGCATCGGTAATGCATGGGGTGAGACAGTGTTCTGTGTAGGAATGAGTAAATGATACCAGGTACGGTACCGAATTTCTCGTACCAAATCATTTTTGTATCAATTCGGTATCAATTTTTTTACGTTTTCAATACTGACACCGGTATTCTACCGCTTTTACCTTCGAATGTCAGTACCGTACCATACCGAACATTTTTTGTACCGATACCAACTTTTCGCAATTTTTTGTACTGGTGTTGAGTTCATCCTTAGTTCCATGTGTCATAGTTAAGGGAGGCTCAACGTTTTTGGGAGCCCAAAGCGAATTAAAAATCAGAGCCGTTTCCAAATTACATTTTTACAAAACTCCTCATTCATTTGGGCTTGTGCTCGGAAATAACCCATGAAATGAACATTTTTAGCTTAAAATATTTTGTTACTGACCGTTATAAAAGATTTAATATACCAAAGGTTACTTAAAACATGAATACTTACTGAAAAAAGAAATTAAAAAACGTGTGATAAAAAGTTAAAAATTATATTTGTGATTTCATTAAAAGATGTTGCTTTGGAATGAACAGGAGTCTATTGGTGGTTATATGGTGGCATTTGCTGGTAGAAAGTATGCTGCAACATCAATTCCTGTTTTTGTTGCAAATAGTACATACATTCTCACTAGTTTCACACTGGTAAGTAAGAATAAGATCATATCAACTCCCTCCATTTGAGATTTTTTTTTTTTTTTTTTTTTTTTGCAAAAAGAGAGGTACAGTGTGATTTTTTTTGTGCAACTAGTGTGTGTCAGAATTCAAATTAGGTTTTTAGTGAAACTGCAAGTTGAACTTGCGGTTTTAGCTGAGTTGGACAACGAACCTCCATAAATTTAAGCTGACTGTGATCGACCTTTAGATGTGGCAGCCGGGTAGGATTGAAACCGCAAGTTGAACTTGCGGAATTACACAAACTTTGGCAGTTTTTTGGCAGAATCCGCAAGTTCAACTTGCGGGTTTACGAGGGTTTGTCCAAGTCAGCCAAACCCGCAAGTTGAACTTGCGCGTTCACCATTTTCCTAAACTCAATCCTCACACACTTGTTGCACTAAAAGATCACACTGTAGCCCCATTTTTGCAAAAAAAAAAAAAAAAAAAAAAACCCTCCATTTGGTTTGTTAATTTTGATTAAAACAATTACGTTTAGTATATTAATTATTTGTTAATTTAATATACGACTATATAGAAAAACCGGCATAAGAACTATGTAGTTAAAATATAAATTTTTCATATGAATTTGCATTTTTCGTTTGTTAAATTGTAATTTTAAAGTATTAATATGCAAAACCACAAATTATCATGCCATATGACACGATTTTCAGGTTCGTGTCAAATTTTCAAGTCTTTATTGGGTTCAACCTGCCAACCCACAAACGTAGCACCCCTCAGTAGAAGTCACTTTAACTAAAATAAAACTCCATTGTCGTTAATTAAACAAAGGCAAACCGGTCGACCCAACCATTTCGACGGCCATCTAGCCAAGATGCTTATTAGTTGTCTTTACAGGTGATGGAGTTCCAAAGAGGCAGGCTACAAAACTTATACTGGAAAAGCGATGGGTGTGCTTCATGTTCGGGCCAAACAGACTTTGTGTGCCTTAACAACAACGGCTGTGCAATGAAGACTAATTCGTGCAAACATAGAGGCGGTAATGCTGATTGCAGCATTGGAATACAACTCGCGTTTTCTGGAACTGATAAACATGAAACTGTCTTGAATTCATGGTATGAGGCGAAAAAACTTCGTCAGGACACGTTGTTTGGGCTTTTTGAAACTCTAAAGGAATCGTTTACTAGCCGATACAATAGTTTGTTTTAAAGTTAACGAAGATTTATGTTTGTAACGATAAGAAAAACGCGGACAGTTGTGTCATTTTCTAGTGTTATATACTTTGAGCAGTTGTTATGTCATTGTTAGTAGGTAAGTCTTGGGTCCTTGCATAACTGAAGTAGTGTGTAGTTGCAATATGTACTTGACTAATTGATAGCCTATGTTATTTTTCTGTCTCTTTGTCCTTATGTAAACTTTAGCGTCGGTGAAACTCTTTACATTTCCGAAGGGATTATATTAAACTACTATGTTAGAAACTTGTGTACCACACAGGTTGAGTAAATGAAATATTAAATTGTTAGTAATGAAGATTTAAAAATAATTACGATTGAAAAATTAACTTTTTTAAGTTAAGAAACAGAATACGAAAGGTAAAATAAGAAAAAGCAGGGAAAGGAATATTGGACTTACAAAATTGTGACGCGTGACACAACCAGCTACTTATTTATTAGGTATTGATGAATTGATGAATATTTGTTTTGTTTATGCGAACGTCCACACACTCATCCCCTCTTACACCCACAAAATGGCAGCCGAAACGAAGCTTACTTCTAATTTCAAATTTTCATGAAAAGAACATGTGTTTCGCGGGATCACTGCCTTTTGAGCCTCTTTTAGTGGCAATATGGACGGGTGAGCAACAGATCAAACGGGTTGTGTTAACCCGCAAACAAGAGTGTGATTAGTCAAGAACGAATCGTATGGCTGCCAGGTCATGTATATATTCCAAGTAAAACTCACTGGAAATAGCATAAAAGAATCAAACAGAAGGTTGCTTGGGAATTTTTACCTACAGAAATGTGAAGAATATTTCCACATGCACAAAGACCACAATTTAAAGAAAAGCTTTACAGCTAACAAATGTTTATGTCCATCAAGAAGCCTAGATGCCATTTGCCTGAATTGGTAAACTGGAATAAGACAGTTTGCGTCGTATCGAATAACAATTCGATTCGAAATAACATCATAAAAATCAACATACTTTTATTACTGTTTTAAAAGAAGCCTTAAATCTGTTTTGGAATGTTAAAATTCTTGGATTTGTTTAAAGATGTAAAAATACATAGTGTGAAAACATTGGTTAATATCACAATCTTACATGTGGTTGTTTATAAACAACTAGTTGTGAATTTTGATGTCATGTAACATCTTTTGTTGAGTGTTGGGCATCCCCAATGCTGCCATCCTTGGCCATTTGTAGCGGTCATGGCAGCCGATGGCGTCCTATATAGAGTAGAAAGGGAGGAAATAAATTTGTGGGGACAAATGCCTGCGGATGGAGACCGTGAGAGAGTTTGGTGCATCCCACGAACGCCAACATAACTTCATCCATTAAACAACCCGTTGGAGATGCTCTTATCTTGTCAGTTTTTTAATCAATTTATATAAAATTCATTCTATTTTATATAATAAATAAAATTATCCACTTAATAACTTTACACATCTGAAGTCTGAACCATCCATTATCCAAGTTACACCATATGAAACAGAATCTAACAAAAATCTTGAAAACTACATTAAGCACAAGTTCCATTGCACATACTACAAGTCACTACAACATAAAACATTAAACATCAGAAGTTATGACATTATCCACAGTTTACTATTTAGTTTTTTTTACAAACCGTCCATTCCCACAAAACAAGGGAAAAGTCAACGGAAAAAGTCAAAGGCTTACAAGCCCACATTTCACCTAACAACTTGGGATAAAAAAAGTTATAAACTTTAGCCTTACAAACTCACATTTCCTCCTCTATATAGAGGCAGCCTCAGTTATCGGTGCCGACACAGCAGTGACCGCCACTGGAACATGTTCGGCAGCTTGTCGTGGTGGTGTTAGTGGCGGCAGTGACCGAGTATAGTGGAACTCAATCTGTAGCCTGTGATGAATCAGAGTCGACGAAATTAAGCCTTTCTTGATATCTGCCTGCAGTTCCCTAATGGGAATAGCAGCCAAGAAACTTTTTATATACTCCTTGCAAGATTCTTTACCGCGACAAATAACCTCGTTTTCTTCGGTTGACTTTTCCGCAGAATTCTCAGTTGACTTTTCCGCAGAGCCATCAGAATTGCTGATCTGTTCAGGTAGTTTAAAGATCACTGAATCTTGATCAAATTTCAAGATATAAGCTTGATCACACCCTTCAAATAGCCGTTCGCCTAACGTGTCGATGATGTAATAAGCATCTGAGTCAACTTTCAACAAGAAAAAATGATCGTTCCAGCTCACGATGTAAACTTGAGGCTCGTTATTTATAGAAGCTTTTGATTCATGGATAATCTCGTCCCACATGTTATCGAACGACATTGCTCCATGTAAAAAGTCAAAACTACCCTCTTGGGATTCATCCGGATGGAAAAAGCTGACAAAAGATTTTCCGGGGATTACGGTCAAAGGGCGTAGATTGGCGTCGAGAACGGTTTCCAGGTCAAAATGTTTATCAGGAAAACGGATCATGTAAGTTTCGTTATCACAGAGGCTTCTCCACTCTGATGAGCCATCTCTTATTAGCGAATCAAACTGAGATTTAATTGGCATGAGATTGCGGTTATTTTGGAACCAATCAGCAATCACCGCCACGAGGGCAGTACACGCGCTCTCTCCGGCCGCCTGTTCACTTCTTTGATCTATCGAAGCGAAGAAGACTTGCGTCTTAAGCTTCATGCACCCATCACGGCTGACTATATCCCTTTGTTCCCAATTCCCGACTGCAAAATTGTCATCCCCGAACTCAGATACCAAATGTTGGTTCACAGACGAGTCTTCATCGGATTTATGACCCTGCCAAGTAAAATTTCAACAATCTTTAGCAAAAAAAGACGGCGAAATCACCTACGTACTAAAGTTAAAGCGAGTATGAAGACTCGAAAAGTCAACCACTCATAAAATAATCATATCAATTAAAAATGCAGTGAAAAGATTTTATTTTTACCCCTGCAAGAGATTCATCGGAGCTTAGTTGACGGCGGTCAAAGTCAATATCATCGCCACCTTCTTCACCATAGTCTTTCTTTAACAGCGGCTCGCCCTTCGGTTTTGGAGACTTAAAATTTAATTTCCTTTTCTTCCACGGTAAAATGCTACGTTTCGGGTTCTGAATCACACTCTGTTCAAAACCCGAAGCAGTCAAATCCTCTTCTGGAGAGCAACCGTCGTCCGATTTCTGGTTACTATAATAAACATTGTCCTCAAACAAGGACCCGCCTGCCCAATTTGCATATGCCAACGTCCCATAGCTAAATGATTTCCGAATAGTTGCATTCTCCATGTTACCGTCATGTGATTCATCCAGCGAGTCAAAGTCAACAAGATTGGGATAGTCGCCTTCATCACTCCTGCTTTCACTAATTTCGTGTTCTGCCACATGAGAGGCTTTTTTACGTCTTCTAATCGACACGTACTCCTTAAAGTTTTTAACTTTTTTTAATCCGGATTTAAGTTTAGAATGCTCGTCTTTCTCTCCTGATGAAGTTTCTGATGTTTGACTTTGACTTTGCGTAGACTCGGCTGGTTGAGCAGCTCTCAACTCCACCAAACTCAATGATATCTGCAGCATACGCCTCAAATCAAAATGGAAATCTTGGAATAACAATAATGAGCAAATACGTAATTTGGACTTAAACTTCAACAATTTTGAGGTGTGTCATGAAAACTGTAATTTTTTAAAAATATCTTTGGTCAAATTATTTTAATTTCATGGGGAAAAAAACAAGCTTAACCAAGTAATAACGAACAAAATGCTCTAATGGGTACATACATGAAGAGAGGGGGAAGATTCGGTTGCTCCAGATGGAACGATCAGAGGAATGTTAAGCTCAAATTCCTTTTCATTGGCCGCGGATGCAAATTCAGCGAGATTTAAATACGCCTTTCCAATTAAAGGAACTTTATTCTTCACGCCCGCATTTGATCCCTGAATCAAAGAAAAATGATACAATCTCTTAAGTAGAAGAGTATCATAGAATTGCAGCATACTTTAGTCAATTAAACCGTTTCCGTTTTGTGGTCCTGTTACTTAACATGTGATTTTGGTCACTATTTACATAATTTGGTAAGTTTTGCAAACTTTCTTGATAAGTTTGAAATCCATATCAATAACTACTATAATTTGATCTTGGAAGTGAAGGTTGTCTCTTTTAGGAAATTGGAATGAAACAACTACCAAAAATACCATATGTCATAGGATAACATAGAATAAAGGATTAATAGAAAAAACTTGAAACAAATTACAGACTCAAGTATTCAACACACACACGCGCGCGCGCACACATGCACATGCACGTGCACACACACACGCACGTGCACACACACATACACATACACATAAACATATACATATGTACACATACCTTGGTTTTAATAAAAAGTGCACCTCAGGCACGCCTAGGCGCAAGGCGCAACTGCCTGGCGCCTTTTGTAAGTGCGCCTAGAGTAATTCCAAGAAGCGCTTTTAGGCGAATTTTTTTGGTATTTTTGGCCCTAAGGTGTGCGCCTCTTGTACCTTAAGTAGAATCATATAAAAACCTTATTTGTAGCTATATTTTGGATAAAGGAAGCTAAAAACCTATGGGAAGAATTATATAATTACTGCGAGCCTCGGGTACGAAAAGCCCACCGCTTTTGCGCTCCGCGCCTCGCGCTTAGACCTCGTCGCTTTTGTGCGCCTATCGCTTTTTAAAACCAAAACACATACAATATGTACATATATTGCAACTTGCAAGACATTAGGTAAAAAACATAATATACTCACCAAACAAGGTAAAACTCCTAATTTTGGGTAGGATAAACCTAACAATTTTTATATTTTATACATTATATGTATGTATATGGCAAGATGACATAAACCACAAGATACCCACCAAAAAGTAGACAATTACCTAAATCTGGTAGGATATTAACCAATTTAATACAACCTAATCAAGATTCAATCCAAACACATAAAAAGAATAATAATCAAACAAATTAAAAAACATTAATAATAATAATAATAATTAAAATCAGAACAAATTAAAAAACTCACATTCAAGACTTTAAACCCAATCTCCCAAGGAAGAAACTCATTATCTTTATACCCAGAAAAGGTACAAACAGAACAAAACTCTTGATCCCACAAAACGACACCGTTTGGATCAACAACTTCACCATCTTTAGTAACCTCTTTTTTCACATTTCTCCTCAATGATCCAAGAGTAATCTTAGGTCCTTTCCACTTGATCTCCACAACCCTATGATAATAATAATAATCTTTCTCAGTGTCCACATGTACATGATTATTATTAATATTATTATTATCTCCACCTTCCATCTTCTTCACCTTTAATTTAACCTCAAACTTTCTTGATAATATTGGTGGCCAAGGTCTCCATTTCATCATCTTTACCACCATTTTGGGTCAAGATTATTAATGGGTATGATCAAAATTGATAAAGATTGCTAAAGATTGAAGCTTTATAGGGAAAGGATTAATATATTTTGGATCAAGATTTGATGATGGGTGTGTTAAAGATTGAAGCTTTATGGGAAATTGAGGAGATGGGTGTGTTTTTTTTTGATGATTTAGTGTTTGGGTTAGAAGATATTGGTAAAGGGATGAATGTAGATTATTATGTGTTGTTAAAGTTGTGATCTTTGAGTTTATGGGGTAAATGTGTTCGATGAGTTTGAGAGATGATGAGTGAATATTGTGTTGTTTTCCGCGTGGAAGTGTATATGTAGACAGCGGTGCAAAGTAAAGTTGGGGGGGGGGGGGGGGGGGGGGGGGTTGTGATTTGTGAATGTGCTCGATTTGACTCTTTATTTTATGATTTTTATAAATATGTTTAAAAGAGTTCTTTTCTGGATTTATGTTTGTTAGTTGGTTGGATATGACTAAATTAGAGGCAAGTGTGTTATATCACATATTTGACTTATTTTTGTGAGCCTTTTCCATGTTTGTTAGTTCTTCTCTTGTTTACAAACAGTTTATGAACACATATTAAGCGAAAGATTTTGTTTGTGTTCGTTTATTATCAAATTGAACTTGTTCATGAACATTTCGCAAGCATAAACGGACGTATATCATGCTTTCTGTAAAGAAAACAACATTCTAAATCCCAATGTTAGACATAATCAGTTAATCACTTGATATCATAATCATAAACATAATTATTCGAAAACAAAGGCACAAGTTAGATATAATAAGCATGAACATAATTATACAAAAATGTTTCAAAAATATAAGTTTATAATAACTGAACATAAGCTAAACAAAACACTGACTGTGAACGGACATAAACGAACATATTATCGAACATTTACGAACATTTACGAACATGGCCTTTGTTTGTGTTTGTTGATTTATTAATCGAACGAAGTTCCTTTTTCATGTCCGTTCCTTTATTAAAAGAACGAATGTAAATAAACTTCTCACTAAATGGTTCACGAACTGTGCACTAACAGACCTAGTTGTTTCGGTTAATTGCATGTTAGAACTTAAGATTCAACCTATATGCAATGTTTTAATTTCAGATATTTATAGCTATTAAATGTAAATTATAAATGGCTTGAGGTTTTAGTTACACAAATGCATTTTAGTTAATTTCTCTGGTGTGCTTGCGACGGTGGAGGGTAGTGGGAATCAAGTTTGATATATTTCATGGGATTGTCTTTCACTCTTTTGCACTTATTGGTGCATCTAGAAAGCTAGAAATGCGAGCATATTTAAGAAGAGACAAATGAAGATTGGAGATATTGTGGTGAGTTGAAGTCTCTTGCGTAATTGTGGTTTAAAAATAGGATTGGGCATAAAGACCTTCGTTGGAAAGATTGATGTAATTACCCGATGTATATGATGTAATTTGGTTGTTTGATGCCAGATAGCCCATTTTTGGGATTGTTTTGGTTGATTTGAATGAAAGCTAAAGTTAAAAAAAAAAAAAAAATTAGGTTCTAGACATGTTTAATCTTGTTTTAATTAATAAATGATATAGATTTTAAGTAAAGTTAGCAATAAGTTCTTTGATCGATAGAAGTAGATATAGTGATAAAATAAATATTAATATTACAAAAGTTTTCTAGTTCTAATATATTATCTTAAGGTTGAATTTTTATGGCAGGTACACTCGTTGATGCACATATAATCATATCCGAATCATAAAATTTTATAAGATAGTGATAAAAAACATATGTAAACTATCAATTTCTTAGTTGATCCAATTATTTTTGGTTCAGTTTCATTGTTTTTCTTTTTCGGTTAGCAACATTGGTTTAGTAGTACATCTCCCCTGTTGTAACATAAAATGATAAATAATTAAATAGGTTTCTCTAAAATGATAGAAATCACAGTTAATAATATAAAGCAGGAGAGAGGCGGGGAAACAAAAAAAATAGAGGGCTTTGATAGGGATGGCAATTAAACCCGAATTTGATGGGTAAACCCAGTGGCGAATCTTGACCCGAAACTTCGGGAGGTCGGAAGTCACTAGTTTCGGGGGGTTGAAAACCAGGTTCGGGGGGTCGAAACCTTATATACCAAAAATTTTCTATACGAATACTATATAATCGGAACCTTTGAGCGAAAATTCGGGGGGGGGGGGGGGGGGTCGTGTAACATCCGGCCTCTCTCACCACCAATATTGTCCACTTTGCCCCGATGGGTTGCCCATCCAGAGCTCACGGATTTGTTTTTCGTCGCCCCGGTGGAGACTTCCCAGGAGGTCACCCATCCTGATACTACTCCTACCTGAGCACGCTTAACTGTGGAGTTCTCCTCTCATCCACTAGCATTAAGCCCAAAACGCGTTGGTGATTTAAGAGGCTTTTGATTACTTATGAACCAAGGATCTCTCCTGGCCACGGCCTGTAACATTCGTATTTTTCGTATTTTCCATCTAGTCCTTGTATTCTTGTATCTTGTCATTTTTACACCCTTGTAATCCCGAGCTTATGATTAATGGAAAAGTATTTTGCCAATTGCATTTAATCTTAATATATTTCATTCATTCTATAAATTCTATGTGACGCAAACTTTATATAACATCGCGTGATTTTTAGTTTTGCATATGTTCTAAATTCTATACTTAACAAATTCCAAGTTCGCCTTTACTCGCTTCTTTTATACTCTTACCAATTCGTGACGGGTCGTCATTATAATTTATCCTATTCAATTTGAACGTTATAGCAAGAAACTAATTTAGTTAAGATCTTAGTATATATTTATTTATTTATATACTTATTATAATAAAACTTTTAGTAAAAAAAAAAAAAAAGAAAAACGAAAATGCATAATACAAATTATGCTTTGAATTTGATGTCCAAATAATAAACACATACAAACATAATTCAAGTAAGTTGTCGTTTATTTTTTTTTTCTTTTCTTTAAAGTCTCGACAATAGAATACTTACCATATGACCACCCCTTAATCACTAAGTTTAACCTCATTTAATCTTCTCCCAACCATCCTAATAACTCTATTTAATACCCTACCACCTTAACCCACTTATAAAAACAACCTATCTCCACTCCTTAACCTCTTGTTCATCTCATTTCTGTCTAAAACTCTCTCTAATCTTCAAGGTTTTTGAGCAAACTTCCTGAAAACACATCAGTAAGTTTCTAGGCTCAAACCTTCAATTCTTTTTTGTTTTTCCTTCTCTTTTCTATCCAAAACTCCTTGGAGAACCCTCTAGGATCTTCCCCATGTTTATCCACAGAAGTGTGATAAGGGTAGAGCACCTAAAAGAGGTTCCAAAGGTGCTTGTTTTCTGAATTATATAATAACATAAGCATATACTTTCAAGTTTCTATCTTACTAGCTTATTATTAATCCTTGGAAGGTTTGTGGTTACACCCTACCTTACCAACTCTCTTGACCCTTCTTGTGCTACGGATTTATCCACACTAGAAAGGGGAAATCCCGTGTCCAAAACCCACGTTTATTCCATAAGCGAAGTGGTTATGACATGAACCTATCAAATGGATTCACATTCCTAACTTTATACCATCTGAATCATCTATGATGGTTTTGTGCTTGGTCTAACTTAATCTCATGACCATCCGGATTGCCCTAAAGGCAATTTGTGCTTGGTTTGCCTAAAAGGCTTACATGACTCTCGTGAATTTATAACTTAAACTCGAACCTAAAACCCTTTATTCTTTAATTCTAGATAACCAAGGCTAAAGCTAAACCTTTCAAGACTTACCTTTTTGGAACTCTATCAAACGCACCCAAAGGTGAGTTCATACTTGTCCCCCTTTTATTCTTTATTCTTTGGGGCTCAACATGTATCACTATCAAAACTTAAACGATTTCATACTCTTAAAACTATTATGCTCAATCTAAATGCTTATATGCTATGTCATGCTAGAATTCTAAGTCTTACATACAAATGTACGATTAGCTAACAACCCACCTTACATGTATAGCGCTATAGGTTGACACGCCGCCCCCTTTATGGGTCATGATAAGTATAAGTCTTTTGTGTTATCGAGTGTTTTTGCCGTTTGTATGGTTCTACGTGCATATGCCTATAACATGATGATTTGAGTAGACTTTCTTATACTATGTACTTAGACTCAAAACTAGTATGCTCACCAATACTTTATGTGTTGACGAATATTTTATACATGTTGCAGGAAATGTTTAATGCATGATTTTCAAGAAAAACTACTTAAGATTGGACTAGAAACTCACGCTAGTTTAAGTTCTATATTTTGATGTTCTATTTTTCTTTTCATGAAACAATTTGTATTATGTTATCTTTTTAGACAATGATTATGCTATGAATGAAATTTAATCCTTAAATTATATTATCACGAATTCTAGTGTCATGAAGTCTTTGAACAATCTATCACAAGTCGCGCCACGATGTATTCCGCTATCGGTTGGGGTGTGACACGGCCGATGTGGGATTTGCCTAGGGTGTCATACAAAGGTCCATGTTAATCTTCTCAGAAATCAGTACTGTTACAATCACCCCCCTTAGGGACTCATCGTCCTCGATGAGGTTTGCCCCACCATCCCGAACGGCACAGGAGTGGCTCTGATACCATTTGTAACATCCGGCCTCTCTCACCACCAATATTGTCCGCTTTACCCCGATGGGTTGCCCATCCAGAGCTCACGGATTTGTTTTAGGTCGCCCCCATTTGTAACATCCGGCCTCTCTCACCACCAATATTGTCCGCTTTGCCCCGATGGGTTGCCCATCCAGAGCTCACGGATTTGTTTTTGGTCGCCCCGGTGGAGACTTCCCAGGAGGTCACCCATCCTGATACTACTCCCACCTGAGCACGCTTAACTGTGGAGTTCTCCTCTCATCCACTAGCATTAAGCCCAAAACGCGTTGGTGATTTAAGAGGCTTTGGATTACTTATGAACCAAGGATCTCTCATATCCACGGTCGATGTGGGATTTGCCTAGGGTGTCATACAATGGTCCATGTTAATCTTCTCAAAATCAGTACTGTTACAGGTCGGCTGCCCCTCCCCGCCCCTTAAAAGGATCGCCACTGGGTAAACCCGAAACCCAAAACATTTGGGACGGGTTTGGGGTCGGGTAATCGGGTATGAGATTAGTTTTTATTTTTTTCGCGGGTTTAGGATGGGTTTAGGATTTGATGATATACCCATTTACCCGACCCAATTACCCGATAAAGTATACTCGTTTACCCGATTAGATACCAGATGTAATTTTCTATATATCTTTTAAAATATGTATTCATAATATATCTAATTGTCCATCTAGATTGTCATCTTCTTCAAAAAAACACCAATTATTTGTATATAATATGTGTTATCTATGTCTTTTAGTGTTTTTATATGATTTAACTATTTTATATTTATACATTGTAATCATTAACATACATATTTGATAATGCTATGTATTGGTTAGTAGTCACGCAATAGATACCCGACAGGTTTTTAGTCAGATATACCCAATGGATAAGTTTTTAAAATTAACGGGTTTACCCGAAACCCACAGGTATACCCGATACCCGACAGGTAATTATCCGATACAAACCCAACGGGTTTTGAGACGGGTTTGGAACCGACTATGCCAATGCCATGGACCATACTTGGATTGTATCGATTTCTCTTTTAGATTTTTGTCCATTTGAATAAGTCAAATATATATTTTAAGACCGTTTCTTAGGTTAAGAAACCAAAGAAAATCAGTTACAAACAATGGCATCTGCCAACAAAAAACGACAGTGATGTTTGCTCAAAATGCAAGTCTTATTAGTTATTTTTTTTAGAAGGAATGAATGAATGATCATTTTTCTTATAAACTTACACGGTTTAACCGAACCTTCTTTTAGAATAAATTTCGCGCAGGAAAGAAAATCTTAAATAAAAATTATTCTAACTTTATCTGACTAACTCATTTGTCATACTCATCACAACCTCTTTCTCTGTCGTAATAGCTTTTTCAACTACATTTCTTTTACTTGGCCCAACTTGCCAAATTACCGGAAACCTTACACGCTTCTTACGCTTCCCATGCAACAACCAAATTTTAAGTTTAAATCTAAAATACATATTCCTTAACTCAAAATACCTATTTATAAATGTATTTTGTGAAAATATAAAGTTAAACTTTCTAAATTGAGGACGATGAGTTTATAAAAATCCAATGTTCATGTTTCTGAAAAAACATAAAGTTAAACACCGACAACATCAGCAAACAACAACAAATATTCATCTTCTACAAACACCCACAGAAAATCCAAAACCCTATAAATTTAAATCGCAAAATTGTGTGTTACAATGGCTAGTGTTACAATGGCTATATTTGAGTTTGACTCGAATGCTTCATCTGGGTTCAATCTAAAAAGTTATTTTAAAGCTTGGATGGTTGATGCAACGTCAAAATGTGGTGTTGCCCATATATGGTTTCTTTGTTAATACATGGATTCCACTTTTGATTGTGCACTACAAATGATCGACACACGACTGCCATAAATACTCTTCTTCTTCATGATTGTTAGAATTTTGTTTAGTGAACTTGACAATATTGATTAGCAATGGGTCTAAGAGCTGGTAGATGCTTATATGTACTAGATTGATAAAGGGAAACTTGGTAGAAAAGGCCAAACATTAAACGGATATACTTGGGCTACAATTGGAGTTACATGGCCCACGAAAAGATCTCGATGAGTCGGTCCCTAATTTCGCCAATATAGAATTTCCCCCATTTGCATCAATGTTCTAGACCTTCGTTGTTTTAGCTGATAAAACGTAAAGCAGTGATTAGCGCGATTTATGTCTTTGTTTATGGTTAGATTTTTAATTGGTTTTTGTCAATTTGTAATTTTGAAGACTTGGCAAGAGCTACCCAATAAGAACATTTCTATAAAAGGACCCCTCATGTATCGTTTTGTTTAAAAATTATTCGGTTTTCGTTGAGAAATTATTTTTTTTCTTTTTGTTGTTTCCGCTTTGTGTCTACGTTGGCAATTTTGAACATAACGTGAAAAACAACACTAAGATTATCATATTTGGGTTGTCATATCTTACTTGTTTTAAAAATTGGTTGTTCTCGGGTTTACTAGCATCGATTATGGTTCTTGTTTAGTGCCTTTGGTGCTGATAGAAGTGGAAATTGTTAATACATCCCAAAACATAATAAGAAAATAATCGTGAAGATCTTCACAGGCCAAAGAATTATGGAAGTTGTTTTGTCCTATTTAATTTAAGTGGGCAGAGAGGACCATCACTACACCTCTAGGTAGGGCTGCAAACGAACTGAACTTTCAGCGAACAGTTCATGAACCGTTCGGAGAGAAGTTCGTTTGTGTTCGTTCGTTTAATAAATGAACAAACACGAACAAAAAAATCTGTTCGTTTAACTAAATGAACGAACATGGACAGAGGTCGCGTTCGTTCGTTTATGTTCGTGAACGTTCGATAACGTGTTCGTTTGTGTTCGATAGTTTATTAAGATTTTTAATTTTTATACATTTTTTATATTCTTTTATTTTTATTTATTTTACCAAATAAATAATATATATGAGGTAAATATATGACTATATGAGATCAATAAACCTACTTCTTGTATCCAATATATGTTTCTACGTTCCAGTGTTGATACCCTCCACCTCCAACACCCTTGTCCAGTGCCAAGTATGTTTGGACATTTAGGTTATATTTTAGGTGGATCTAGCTAATGTCTTAATTTATGTGAATTCGAAGTTATTCAAAAGTAATATATGCCCGTTTGTGTTTGTTTCCATTCATGAACACTTGTTTGTGTTCATTAATGTCCGTTTGTGTTCGTGTGCGTTCATGAACAAAATTAACAAACGAACACGAACATGAGTGTTTTCTTAACAAATGAACACGAACATAAAATCTTGTTCGGTAAGTGTTCATGAACTATTCGTGAACACACAATTTTCTTAAAAAACGAACACGAACAAGGCCTTGTTCGTGTTCGTTTGGTTCGTTTGCAACCCTACCTCTAGGTTGGTGATGGAGGATGGAGTGATGTCGCGATGACATGGAAGGTGGTTGTGGTGGAGTGAGGGGTGACCATACCTTCTAGCCTTAGGGATAACCATTTAGTACCAGGTACTCGCATTGAACCGGTACTTTCCGTACCGGTATAGTGATATTTTTCTTTGTCATGAAGAACCAAACCAGTACTGCCTTAATATCGCCACCAACACCATATTCGTTTTTATAGTTTTCTTAAGTGACAGTATAAATCCATTGAAAATGGAGTTACATTAGCAACAAAGCATTTGTTAGGTAACGTTAGCTTTTATGTTTCAATATGTACGGAGTTCAAATCGTATTCCACGGTAACACACGGTTATAAACCGTGTCTTGCGTCCCACGACAACTCGGGGATAACTACTACTCTAGTTTATTTGAAAGTTATCATACTTTATATTTCTAAAGACAACATTAAATGCATTAAAAAAAATTCAAACATTGAACACATTGTAAAATTACTAGTGTAACCCTATGCAACATATACCACCTAGTCAAAATTCAAGGGATAATCTTGTTATGCGACAAGAGGTGTTTATGGTTCGGGTTAATCAAATACACATCTTGGTATAGAATATAATTGTGAATTATCAGTTCGGGTGTATGTTTAGTTAGCTGTTATTGGTTGATAATTTTTCTAAGTAAAGTGAGGTGGTGATGTCTACCGGTGGTTGTTCCTAGGTTTATCGGTTGATAATTTTTGCAAGTGAAGTGAGAATGCTTTTATTTAGACTATGGGAGTAGATTTTTTTTTAAATAACCAGCCAATCACCTCCCTCCACCTTATCTCCCCCATGCCCTAGCCAATTCTCACGCCAAAGGCGCCACGCCCCATCCCATTCAACAAGGGGGGTGGGTTGGCTTCCCATGCTATTTCCACCGCCCCATGTACTTCCTTCACTCTTAGAAGGTGAGAGATAGTGAATTTTCAACTAAAGGAATAAAGCGATCGTTTAAAATAAATTTATAAGACAAGTTAACGGAAGTTAGTTTCGATATATTACAAATCGAAAAACACAATCTAGAATATGCATCTTCTAAAACACTTATTTTATTTATTTTTTTGTCAAAAGACAACTACGTTACTTTTGTAACACATGTAATAGATAGACAAATTTTATAATTAACTACATGAAGTTTCCTTGTAACTAACCAAGGCCTCTCAGGCTCTCACCCTCCCCTACCTGAGAAAAAAAAAACATGGAGGCAATTAATTTAATCTACACATGCAAACTATTTTCAAATACCACATACCCATGTTGCATCTAATTAATGTATCAACACATGCAAACTTTTGTCAAATACCACAAACCCATGTTACACCTAATTAATTTAATCAACATATGCAAACATACCTTTAGGTTTAAAAATTACCAGGTTTGGACCTTTACTATTAAAACTGTTAAACGTTTTTGGGGATCACAATAAATATATTCATTTTAAAATTAAAAACGTTTGAGAAATTGCAACAGAAAAACCTGTAACATTTTTTTTTTTTTTTTTGATCGGCGAACAACTGTGTGGCAACCACCCTTGCGGGACGCCGTGCCCAAGAATCGACTACTCGACCTCCAGCAGCCCCCGCCTTCTCCTGATGCGCGGAAACCCGAGCCCCACCCGCCCGAAGGCACGACAGTGTTATAGAACTCGGTAAAACCTCGCCGCCCGTCAGATTCGAACCGGCGCCACCCGTATTCGATCTTCACCCGGATACCAAACCATAATGTTGGAAGTGAGAATTGAACCCTTGATCACCTAAGTGAACATAAGGCCTCCCCTCCTCAGACTTTTGCTCTTTTTTTTATTTCTTTCCACCATAGCTTTGTATATGAAGTTGCAAAATGGACATTCAAACCATAAAAGATTTTTCAACGATTGAACGACGACCCACATTTCCTTGCATAGGTTTTTTATTGATGGGTGAAGCTTACTTCTGTTTGATGCGTGAGTTCTAGGAGTTTGCACAGGGAAAGGGTGTTAATGAGAAAAAATTAGACCGAAACATTAACATAAAAAAGAATAACTACGTCGATCTTAGACTGACGCGTTGTGACGAACCTGTCAAATTGGGAAAAATAAACGTTAAAATGTTGAACCACACACACATATGTTGCGTCGTGTTAACTCACATAGTTTAAAACGAAACGTAAAAACTTGGAACCACACGCGCACGTTGCGCCGTGTTAATTCGCAAAACGAAAAATTTGCGAAATATGAAAAAAGTTGTGAGGTTAAATTGCAAAAGATGGAAAAAGTTGAGTTAAAAGTAAAAAAAAAATTAATTTTTTTAAACACAAACACCAATACTATGCAGAAAAAAAAAGTTGTAAATTAATGTTATGTTTTGAATAGGGGCTTCTTTGTGTTTGGAATTTTGCAATTTGCACTACCAGTTGTTTGTTTAAATGGAAAAAGAAAACGCATTCTTTTGCGAATAGGGGAAGTTTGCCACCATAGTCGTTAAAGGCCACCTGTGTAGCGCAAGCTATGATTTACTTAATTAATTATGTTGGTTAGCTACCTATTCAAAGCACACCTCCACAAACTCCTATGTTGGCAAAAGAAAATATTGAAATTTGAAAATGTTAAGAGGTCAAACAAGAAGTCAAAGTAGAGACCAAGCCATTTAGAAAGGTTTCAATAGTGAAGCAACTAGACTGCAAACACACATTCTGTTAAAGAACCTCAAAAATAAGAGAATGTTAAGAGCTGGGCTTCAAGCTGACCGCGTGTTAACTGTTAAATATCGAAAATCGAAATCTAAAAAGACTTCTATACCTTAGGTAAGAAGTTATTGTTGGCGATCAGGCCCAAGAATACGAACAATTAAATTTGATCTCAACCAAGATCGACTCTTTCTTTTATTATAATTCTTGGCACACAAATTACATAGACCCTAACCATCTATTTATACTATCATGACCTATGAATCCTACTCAAATACTTCTCCTAATCATAATCTAATACTAACTTACATAATTATCTCTAAACATTAAAACCTACTAGATAATTCAAAACATAACCTTACTAGATAATTCAACTAGTTAATTAAAACTAATCTATTAATCTATTATCTATCTATTATTAATTAATATATATAAAAGAATTGAACATTGCTGACGTGGCGTGTAATGGTGCCTTCAACCTTCCTATGAAACTGCCACGTGGCATCATAAATGAAAGATTTTAGTATTTTTGAATTATTTCCTTTTTTAATTAAAAAAGAGATAAACATAAAACCCTAAATTTATCTCTCTATCTCTTAATTTTCAATTACTAAAATTAAATTGAGTTATTTTAGGAAAAAAGAATTTAAAAACAAATTTAAATTTTTCTCTCTTATGTTCTTCTCATAATTTTTAAACGTTAATATCTTTTATATTCGAGATTTTTTAAATAAAAAACTTACACCAAATTAATGAACGTTTAATTATCTTTCCAACGAGTACCATAGTGCTATATAAAAAACGAAGAAAAAAGCGACTATTTTTTGTGGGGCTATGTTCATACAGAAAAAAAAACACAAAGTGTTCAGGTTATTCATTAATCATGTTTTTTTTCTTTTAAATCGGGTTCTTATCTACGATGTTGAAATTCAGCCCAATCGTCATGCTATCATTGGAATTTTACTCTTCTAAAGATGGATAGGTATACTTCATCAAGAGAAGCTAGGAGAAAGAATCGCGCAACACTGCAACACATGGTGTCACTTTATAGCAAAGTTATTTTTTATTTATTTAATTAGAAGAGTAATAATTATTACTATTACTATTAGTATTATTAGAATGGTTATATTTTTCAACCCCTATCATGAATTCTACATCTATATAAGTCAAAGTCAAATTGTAACATATTTTAAATTACGTGAAGATGATTATATGTTGAAGGTTATCCTTTTAATACTGTATTATGTTTAATATGGTTTATGCTTTTTATTTTTTTAACTTTTTAAATAATTGTTTTTTTAACTAAGATTGATTATGTTTAAGTTATTTACTCTTTCCGTGATTTGAGTTTTCTTCTTTTATCATTTTTTATTAAATCATATTAAATTTTTCAACCCCGGGACCTTCCCAGGGTAATCAGCTAGTTAAATATATAAACTTTCACTTTGACCCTTCAACTTTCTTTCAACTTCGTTTTAGGATTAACTTCCAACAGTTATTAACAAGAAAACATTTTTTAATACATACCTATCATTTTGAAAAAGAAGGTAAACGGACAACAAGTTGCGTCGTGACCCCCTTCTGAATGGCAAAACCAATCCCCTTATATATTAGGACACGCTAATGTAGTTTCTGATTTTAAGGGGCGTTTTTTATCAGTTTATTTAGTTAAAGGGAGACCATAATTCAGAACAAAAGGCTGCCGATCTTGCTAAAACTATAGTTTGTGAAATGCATTGAAACAATAGAACTTTTTATTTGGTGATGAGGATGAAGGTTTACTTATGAAGATCATTGATTTTGGGTCATCGAGTTTCTTTAAGCCAGGTAGCTTTTCATTTCATATGTTTATGTTGAACAATAAGCGGATGTTTGTAATCGCATCTTGAAAGTGAGTATGTATATGAAATAGTCATAGTCCGGTAATCAGTTGTAACAAGACGGCTGCAGGGGATAATGTTTGGTTTGGATGCGTGCTTATGTTGTTTGGAGTTGTGATAATCTTGAAGAGTATACAGTTTATGATCTAATGCGGACTGTAAGTATCGTTTTAATCACTATAAAATAGGATGTAGTCTCATGTTTTAATATGTAGAATACATTTATAAGTTATAATCAGATAATTAGTTCCAAAATGCAAAGACAGGCACCCCTATTAATAAATGTATCAATTGCTTGTCATTGTCTTGTAGTTTGACCTCCTAAGTCCCAAATTGTCTTCGGTTCCACAGCCAATGGCTAGCTCGTACCAAAGCTATCATTTTCGGATAAAATCCAAACCCCTGATGGGCAAAAAGTCTCCAAAGCTAGACAAAGATAAGAGCTATGTGGATTCAGTAAACCGGTCAGTGGACAGGACCATCCACATCCACTAGTCATGGACCAGGCTGCATCAAGTGCGTCCAACTCTACGAACCTGTGTGAAATACACTATTGCTTCCAAGAAACCAATCCGAAAATCCATAACATAACTAAAACATGAAAAATCAAAAGCTAAATCGGAAAATCAAGCAACGGACCATAATCAAGGTACACCACTTGGAGACATGGTGGATAATATTCTAGATTCCTATACGAGTTTGGTTAGGAAGTGTGTTAGAAAATTATTGTGTAAATTAATTAATAGTATCATAATTATAGTCTTAACGTGTTTAGGTTAGCTATATTACCATGTTAATTGGGAGGGATTTGTATGAAGTTTTGAGTTAGTTTCTTCTTCATTAAAACTTGTGGGAGTTAGCCATAGTTTTATGTTTGGTTTGATTATCGATTGGGACTTGACTTGTTGTAGATTGTAATTAGTTTCCTTTAAGTAGATTTTTACTTTCATTTAGGCCTCCAAAATGGTTGAGCTGTCCTGAAACGAATTACAACATTTTGTAATCAACTAATCCTATTTCGTATATATCAAACTTCTTTCAAAAATTACTCTATATGCTAAAACACAACGTAATGAGGAACAGTACTAACGGTAACGCCATTAGTACGAACGTCGTTAATACTAACAATAACACAGTTAGTAGTAACGTCGTTATTTACTAACATCCTTAGTACTAACGACGAGTACTAACGGTAACGCCGTTAACTTTTTCGCTTCCTTTTTTTCCCATCACCTCTACCTACATTCTCTCATTTCTTTCTTACTCCTCACCTTCTCTCAAACATCATTTTCTCCCCTCTTTATTTTCTGTCAATTTCATCATCTTCTCCGTCGGCCTCTTTTAGACACCAACATCGACCGAATTCCTATCACTAACATTATTATTACCATTGCGTATGTAACCCACTAGTTAAAAACTAAACCAAGTTGTATGGATTTTTTTTACATGTAAATAACCAAAAGTCGTAAAGAAAACTCATCAAGGCCCAAACTGTAATGGGCCAACCCACATAAGAGACCATTCATGTATTAAACATTTAAACTCCTTTATTGTTTAACTTGAAGATGAGAGTTGTTTAATACTTCTTTTGCTATAATTTGATGATGTATGTAAGACCTTAATTTTGTCTTTTTCTTATGATCTATGATTAATGATTGTATAGTTTAATTGCAAGTACGGATCAAGCAACATGATTTTTTTAATATGATTTATGAATCTGGCCCAAATACTTAAAATAAAGGCTAGGGCTTGGTTTTAGACTTTAAATTTTAGGCCCACCTTTTGTTATGTCAGATATTTTAAAACATTTTTAAATAAAATTTTGTATTGAGAACCCAAGGTGAATATGTTGCAGTTGTTTTTTTGTGTGTTTATTCTTCAATTATTGGTTTTTTGGAGGGTTAGATCAAATACACGGTTAGAGAAAAACAGAGATTCGTGAAAAGGGTATCTAACAGACTCCGATTAAATTCATTTGAGAGGCATTGGAATCGTCTTATCGAACTCTATTATCTTAGTTTTTAGGTTTTCGCTTTTTCGAAATTTAGCTTATAGTTTTTAAAATTTGTGTTATGTCATTGTGTCTTTTATGTAGCATTGTGTCATTTTTCTTATTTTCATCATTGTGATATATTTTGTGACTCGTTATGTCATATTTCGTGATCTATTGTGTTTTTTGTATCCTTCTCACACTTCTCATTTATTTTACACTGTGTAAGATAACTTGACCCTATCTTTGCATTGCTTCTTCTATATCACTGAACAAGATAATTAAGTTATTTGCATGTCATGAATAATCATCTTCTAATGAAATTTCTAGCTTAACACTTTCATATAAATAGTTATTTATGAATTGAGTGTGTGGAGGAATTGGTGAAGGGTCTTTCTCGTCTATAATGGGAAAAGTATACCTCAACTTTCACAATTGTATTGTAGTTATTTATTGTCATCAACTTGTATCATTTTAGACAAATAATTTATTTGTTGTGTATGAATGTTGGTGATTGTCCTGTAAAGTTACATCTTTGCCCTTTTTCCTATATATTTCTACCGTCTTTTTTCATTGGTAACAATTTATAATTGGTAAAATGACGTTATGGAACCTAATTTGTTTGGTAATAAACTAATAATATGGAACTTTTATGATGCATATGAAATTTCACAACCTGCATTATTCAACATATCATGGATACTTTTGTCTTTAAAGCTCCTCTCAATTGTATAATATTCAAAGGTTCTGGCTTCGAGTAAGTTATCTCTATTTAAAGGTAAGGTGAGAAGAGTTAATATCTTTGTCACCCCTAAATGTTGAGTGAAAGCAATTAATTTCCTGGTTCATATATGATATATATTATAATAAAATTTATCAGTTCAATTCGTTTGACACACTAAAAATAAAGTTTAACTTAATAGTTGTGAAAATGTCCCAAGTTTAGAAACTTGCTTGCGTATATGCATGATTGTAAAAATTGCGCCTAGCCTCTGATTAGTCATCAATTAATCCGCTAGTTGGAGGTTCATCGAGTAATTTTCATCTAATCGGCCAATTAATCACTAGGCGGTCAACAGTGCTCAAATCCGGTCCTAATCGACCAAAAACCAGTGACAGTCTAGCGATTTCAGCCAAAACCTTTAAATTCTGGCCAAGATTCCGACAATATTAATCCTATCTACTGCAAAATATGGGTCGAAGAAAGTGTTATTTCATGGCTTAAAAACTTACATATAATAATTGGTGTGTATTTAAAAACTGAAAATTACATATAAAATCTCACTCCGATAAATTCCGATTAATCTTATTAATCCTGATTAATCGCTAGTCGGTACCCGCAACAACCGACTAGCGTTATCGACTTTTACAGCACAACGTATATGTTTTAAACTGGTCCAACATGAAGTCCTGATTCCAAATGTATATTTTTTGTATAGAAAAAGAGAAAACGAAATAAAGGGGAAACGGGACAGAAACAATTATTGTCAATAGTTAACTCACTGCCAACCACGAAATATTTCTTTTCTCATTAAATAGATGTTGTGATGTTGATTTTCATATTTCAAACAAATATAATAGTTGCTATATCTTTATTTGGAAAATAAAGAAATATAGTAGTCCTACATAATATTAACCCTATTAATATTGTTTCATAAGTTTAGCTTTTACCCAAAATAAAGGCTTTTTAGTTGGTGAAATGTTGTTTATTAAGTCATGGTTTTTCTTACAAGGAGATGTGATTATTGCAAAATAAAGTATGATGTTTCCTTTTGAAATACTCGAAAAGCAATAGGTTTATATCTATATCTATAATATCTATAATCTATAATATCTATAATCTATAATACATTATAAAGGAGGAGTGATGTACCATTTAGTAATTATCATAGCCGTACAACTTAAGAAGCAACATGTACAACACATTTAAGCAAAAAATTTAAGGGTATTATGGGAAAAAATGTGACAATTAAGACACTTAGAAGGTTATTATAGTAATTTTGTGTTTTGTTTCTAGGTACAAAGTAAAATCTCATTCCCTTACTACCCCTCAATCCTTTCATCTTCCCTCTTGAACCATATGAAGAGCTCTCCCAATTCAATTATTATTATGTTTTATTTATGGGATCTTAAAGGTTACACATATGCAATGCTAGAGAGAGAGAGAGACACTGACTACAGAGGAGAACTCCTCCACCACTTCAATGCTTCGCCACCCCATCGTCATCATCACCGTTGAGAGCTAGATCGGAAATCGGAACCGCGGGAGGTAGATCAACGGTTTCTTCCGTTTGTGTATGTTTAGTTAATGGATCGTTAGATCTTTGTAACTTCAGTTCATGAAATAACTTCTAATATTGTTTCTATCTTTGCACTTTACAGGTTATTGCTTCACAAGAAGTGGAATAACATTATAGGTGATTATAAATCAAATTTGTATTGTTTTGTAAGTCAATTTTAAATACTGATAATTATAATGAACCTTTTTAGTCAAGCTATCCACATTTTTACTCTTCATTTATGCTCTTTTGTTGGATGACTTGATTTACTAGGTATAATTTAATCTTCTGTAACTGAAAATACAATTTTTGTTCTTCATAAAGTATAGTTCTTTGATGTCCAGTATAAGATTTAATGTTACATGCCTACATATACCATATTTAGTCTTATTTTTTTTTTTAAATTATGAGATGTTGTGTTGTGCTATTTCTAGGTTTCTTATTCAAAGAGTTTGAATCTGATCAACCATGGTTGCTTCGACTCCACTCAGAGATTCCCGAGTGTGTTCTAAGAAGCGCGATTGATGTCAATCATATTTCGGTAGGGAAAGCTTGATGTTGAACGCGGGTAATAACTTCGACGAGATGGACGAATGCGATAAAAGGCGTTTTAAATCATCTTATGTGGACTTGATTAGTACTTCAAAGGTATAATCTTTTTACTTTCTCTGATTGTGAATTTAAATCTGACATTTGGGCATTTGGGGTATATGAATAGGTTTTGATCTTCATGATTTATTTATTTTTTTCTAATTATTTGTTTTCAATTCTCCTCTCTCATAAAAGTAACTTAGTTTAAGTTAAGACCATCTCAATGGAGGTATTAAATTGGCATTGTATTTTGTTCTTCACTTCTAAATGTTAGACATTTACGCTAACCCAAAATGAGGTAATAAGTTTTGTCATTGATATAAGCATCATGTTTTTTACATATTGCTAGAAAAGTGTTTTGGTGTAGTATTGTTCTCAGAGATTTACAAGGTATTTCTCGCTAAACCCCAAGAATGATCAAGAATCTTACACCCTCATAATTTTTTTGTTAACAAATTGAAACCAAGTTCTTATTTGTGGTGCTCCGAATTGAGTTTCAATGTTGTTGATTTCTTTTACATGTTTTGGTTGATTTAATTTCCTTTTTGTGGGGCTCAAAGTGGTTGTGTTTGAACAACAAATTTTTGTATTAAAATAATAAAAATAGGTTTTTATTTTTGAACAACAAATATGAAAAAGTTGTGTTTAGATTAAGGTTTTTTTTTCAATTGGTTTACTTTCGTTGTTATAAGGTCGAATGGCTAATTTAGTTTCCCTCTATATATGTTTATGAATAAATATTAATGCTCTTTTGTAATGACAAAAGATAATGATTGTTAGGTGATTATAAATCAAATTTGTATTGTTTTGTAAGTCAATTTTAAATACTGATAATTATAATGAACCTTTTTAGTCAAGCTATCCACATTTTTACTCTTCATTTATGCTCTTTTGTTGGATGACTTGATTTACTAGGTATAATTTAATCTTCTGTAACTGAAAATACAATTTTTGTTCTTCATAAAGTATAGTTCTTTGATGTCCAGTATAAGATTTAATGTTACATGCCTACATATACCATATTTAGTCTTATTTTTTTTTTTTAAATTATGAGATGTTGTGTTGTGCTATTTCTAGGTTTCTTATTCAAAGAGTTTGAATCTGATCAACCATGGTTGCTTCGACTCCACTCAGAGATTCCCGAGTGTGTTCTAAGAAGCGCGATTGATGTCAATCATATTTCGGTAGGGAAAGCTTGATGTTGAACGCGGGTAATAACTTCGACGAGATGGACGAATGCGATAAAAGGCGTTTTAAATCATCTTATGTGGACTTGATTAGTACTTCAAAGGTATAATCTTTTTACTTTCTCTGATTGTGAATTTAAATCTGACATTTGGGCATTTGGGGTATATGAATAGGTTTTGATCTTCATGATTTATTTATTTTTTTCTAATTATTTGTTTTCAATTCTCCTCTCTCATAAAAGTAACTTAGTTTAAGTTAAGACCATCTCAATGGAGGTATTAAATTGGCATTGTATTTTGTTCTTCACTTCTAAATGTTAGACATTTACGCTAACCCAAAATGAGGTAATAAGTTTTGTCATTGATATAAGCATCATGTTTTTTACATATTGCTAGAAAAGTGTTTTGGTGTAGTATTGTTCTCAGAGATTTACAAGGTATTTCTCGCTAAACCCCAAGAATGATCAAGAATCTTACACCCTCATAATTTTTTTGTTAACAAATTGAAACCAAGTTCTTATTTGTGGTGCTCCGAATTGAGTTTCAATGTTGTTGATTTCTTTTACATGTTTTGGTTGATTTAATTTCCTTTTTGTGGGGCTCAAAGTGGTTGTGTTTGAACAACAAATTTTTGTATTAAAATAATAAAAATAGGTTTTTATTTTTGAACAACAAATATGAAAAAGTTGTGTTTAGATTAAGGTTTTTTTTTCAATTGGTTTACTTTCGTTGTTATAAGGTCGAATGGCTAATTTAGTTTCCCTCTATATATGTTTATGAATAAATATTAATGCTCTTTTGTAATGACAAAAGATAATGATTGTTAACTTTTTTCCTATGTTTTTCTGCATACCTTTATGAGATGAAGTTCTTTTTTATGATACAAAATATGAAGTGGTGGATCTTACCAGTTACCATTATTACCATTTGAAATTCAATAACAGTTGAAATAAATAAGTTGTTATATGACAAGAAATTGACACTTCTATTTTTAATGCTATTTATGTTGTCAGTTTAATTCATTAGTGAATTCTGCAGGTTAATTGACTTTTTATTATGTTGATTTGCTTGATTGATTTATTGTTCAGATGATTTTGTAGTTTGTTTAGCGGGTTCTGCCGTGAAACTTGCAATGGCTGAAGAGCATCACAAATTTAAGATGTAGTGAGTGCAAACATTCGTCAACTTAATGTACAAGAAGAAAGACACTTGGATGAACCAGAAGATGTTCCTTCCATTGTAATCCCAAATCACCTTCAAGTTGAAAATGTTTATCGGCAACATTTGAGTTTTGGGAGCTTTAATTCTACAATGAATCACAGGTTTTATAAATCCCATGCAGCTAGACAGTTTCGAAAGTAAATTGAAGACACACCTGCACTATTATTTGTGGTCATGAATCCTATGTTTAGATGCATAAATGGAGCAAGTGCAAGTAAAAGTAGAAGGTTTGTATCCATGATTATCACCAGTGTTTGTGTCCATGATCATCACCAGTGTTTGTCCATGACCAGCACCAATGTATGTATCTATGATCACCAATGTTTGTGCTCTCGAATCGATGTTTGTTACTGACCTTAATATGTTATATCCAAAACATTGTAGTGTAGAAAACATGCTCCGCAGCAACGCGCGGGTAGAAATACTAGTTATCTTATTAAGGAGGAGTGATGTACCATATTGTAATTTTGTCATTGGTACAAGTTTTTTAGCAATATATACAACTTCATAAAGCTTAAATGATAGGGGTAAATTCGTCACTTAGGTGTATATTAAGACACTTACAAGGTTAGTAGTGTAATTTTATATTTTGATTTTAGGCACAAAGTAAAAATCACATTCCCTTAATTTGTTCATTTCCAGTAGCTTGATGTTGCATTTGAACAAACAACATCGTTTTTGAAGCTGATTCGTTTATTATTAGTAGTATCACTATTTTTATGGTTTTTTAACAAACGACATCGTTTTTAAGGTTGATTCATAACATTTTCAGTAGATTGATGTTGCGTTGCTATGATCATTAACAAACGCCTTTGATTCTGAAGCTGATTCTTTCCTTTCCGGTAGCTTGATGCATTTTTATGATTTTTGAACTAATGTCATGTATTTGAAGTTGATGTTAGTTTAATGAGGTTGATAGTGTACGGCCTCTGATGCATGGAAACGGCTAAGAGGTGCCGTACCCCGTACCCGAAACTCGCCGGGGACGGAAACGTGTACGGGGACGCCTGGAAACGTTTCCAGGCTGTTTCATGACCGATTCGAAAAGTCAAAGGGCGTTTCTAGATTTGGGGACGTTTTTTTTAAGTTTCCAGTAGTCCAGGGATATTTCTTGTAAGTTTCCAAGGTGTAAGTTTTCCGGCCGGTGGTAGAGTTCTGCAACTTTCAAGAAACAATGAAGAAGAAGATGATATATTGATCTTTTTGATAAGCACCATTTATTATTTTATACATTCTTTTCTTCTTGGAAATTGGTCTAGCTTGCACCCCACTAGTCCAATACCTATTTATTGATATATTTAATCCAATTTTTATATAATTTACTGATTTGGTTTTGAATGGCCGATATTACTTTTGTATTTTTTCTGGCATGTGTTAGGATCTTTAAATATATATTGTTTGTTGCCAGAAAAAAAAATTAATTTATTATTTCTAATATATATATATTTTTTTCTGTATTTATTTCTATGATGTATATTTATTTTTTTACCGCATTAACTGCTTAGCATCAACGTATGAATATATTTTGGGGTTTGTGGTACATTATCTATAATATATATTTATTTTTTTATGTACTTATTTCTGTACCCGTGCCGTACCCGTTTCTTGATTTTTTGAGTTTTGCCGTTTCCCGTTCCCGTACCTGTACCCGTTTCTCGTTCCCGTACCAGTTCCGGTGCAACATAGTGTACGGCTATTATATTTGGATTAAAGTTTATGTGAATTGTTTGTGGATCAGGAGAAGGTGGTGAATCAGTTGTTCGAGAAACGACCAAAGCAGTTTGGGATCGGTGGAGCTTTGCCTCCTAAAATGGATGTACACTGGTTTGTTAGATGGCCGCAAGTTGTTCGAATTTAGAGGAAGAGGAGTATCCTCAAGCAGCGTTGAAAAGCGGATGTATGCAAATCCTGATGCTAAGCTGCTATTTATCGTTAGGGTACGTGGGTGCGTGTCATAGCTTTCATTGTTTGTATGTATAAATATATTCATGTTTTTGCTTGCATTGCGTTAATAAAAATTCAAACAATGGCCACAACTGATCAGGAGCTAACAATCCTATTTGAATCAGGGTGAAGATTGTTACATGTTTGTCGACAAAGAGGTGACTACACTCACCTGTAAGTTATTTGTATGACTACAATATTTCCTTTAATGCATGTGACTTGAATATACACCTACTGTTGCCAGTAATCAAATGGTTGAAGTTGTACAGGAGCCGTGGACGGTTGTTGAGTATCCGCCGTGACTTTTGGTCGGCGAATTTTTTGGTATAAGTTTAGTTACCGGAGGAAATTTAATCGGTTTGGGATGTATGTCCTCTGTAGTGTTTGTTAATGACTTAATGTACATGAAGGTATAAGATCGACCATCGAATCGTTCTTTTGTTCAGCAGCGGACTTTTCCTCTATAATTCTTGATGAACAATAAAAGATGGAGCAACTGCTAGGTGGGAAGGTAAATGACAATTTTGCCACTGATATATGAGGATTTTCAACTTTAGCTACTGCAATTAGTAACTTTGTTTCATAAGAGAATTGCAGATGCTAATTGGAATATGTCACTTTCTTCTCATTCTTCAAATATATATATATATATATATATATATATATATATATATATATATATATATATATATATATATATAACGTGCACACACGTATGTGTTTGTTTGTTCCATATTTTTAAGAGATTGCAGGTTGATCGAATTTCAAGCTAATAGACACAAATTCCTATGTGAGACTTAGATAAGGCACTTGGTATGTTTAAATTTGGACAGTGTCTTTTTATTGATGCATATTTGATCCAAAATAACGATTGGCAGTTATCATAAATGAAAGGTTTTTGTTTTTCCATCCCATTGAAGGCTTGCGAGTCAAAATCTCACATTTTAAACCAAACGAGCTCATGTGTGGTGGTTGGTTAGGCGGGTTCACAATATTGTGTCAAAATGGATTAGAAGCATTTTTTTGTTGAATTTTAATAAATAGTTGATATGTTAAATATGATTATAGACTGTTCACAGAATAGATATGTGTTATATTCTCCATTGTAGTAGTAATTAGACAATATGTAATAACCTGAACAGAACATAGGAATTGGGTCAACAAAAAATATGTCAAATGGGTTAAATGTATAGAATACATTTTCAACAAAAAAAATATAATAATAATAATAATAAAAAAGAAAAAGGAAATGGGTCAACTGGGTTGAACGCAAAATATTTATGGATTAACCGAATCTGATCTGATCATACCCATATTGACGCATAACGGATCTAATAACAGATTTACAAAAAAGGAAATGGGTCAAATGGGTTGAAATCCGATCACCCCTGTTTTGACGTCAATATTACCATATTTTTAACCTATTGATACTGTAGCTACTATATTTTGAACTCTGATCAAACCTGTTTTGATACTGTACGTCAATATTACCTTATCAAATGATTAGTTGATCAATTTAGTTTTTATAATTTGGCCTTGTGCATATTTTTTCTGCAACGGCCTCAAAATAGTAAGCGTCCACTTTTGTTATCTCAAATAATGTATTTTTAAGATATCAAATGATTAGTTGATCAATATAGTTTTTATAATCCTGCATATTTATTACACTATGTTGTTTGTAAATGTATTATTACAGTTGTTTGGTTACTGATTCTTTGTATTTTTCAAAGATTTAACTTCATTATACAGGTTTTAACTTCAACACACAAGTCTCATTAATTCTCCCCGGACCATACTGACTCCCGTTTCTGCTATCAGCCCATGCCTCCTCCCCGGACCATAGTGTCAGAACTTTTTGGGACTTTTCCATCTCAAGGTACATCATCAAACAACATTATAAACATCCATGAACCATTTGAATTTAACATCAATAGTTCTTGGGCATTACAGGAGAGGTCGATCGCTCAAGAAAAGTCGAAAATTGGGCATGGCGATAATGGTTTTGCTTCAAGTTAAGGTCTTGGAGAGGTTTAAGAGCATTCCTTTATTGGGCTAGATCTTGCTTTTTTGTTGCTTGACATATTTGTGTCTTGAGCTGGTTTATTCATTATTTCTCACAACTTTTTGTTGGTATGAAAAAATAATTGTTCAGGTAGTCTAATGATTCTTTGATCTTCTTATAGTATTAAGGTTGTAATCTTTTGGTTTAAAGTGGATAGAACTTTTGTGTACCGTATATAATAACAAATGATAATTAGTATAGAATTTATAAGAAATGAAGTTATATATATTGATCAGATACTTTTTTTTTTTTAAATTTGTCTATAAATTTACTATACTCAAAAACAAGTACAAGAAAATTAAAAATCAACACTAGGGTATGTTTGGTATGTGGTAGAATGGATTATTACTATTTCATGTCTTGTTGATTGTCATGTGGGAATAAAACAAAACATTACTTTGTGTTGTTAGCTAGGCAGGAAAAGACAAAGGAATAAAAACGATAGTGAGTGACGGTAGTGGGTGGTGGTTAGTACCGGTGATGGTGGGTGGTGATATGTGACGGTAGCATCGGTGGTAGGTGGCGCCATGGGAAGACATGATACTGGAGATGGTGGTTCAACTTCTGATTTATTTTTTTACCAACTTAATAACCATAGGAACAAAATCATGATGTGCAATTTTGTAATGATTTACGTATGCATATTGTCGTCTATCATCTCTTATATTGTCGCTTTTATGTCAATTTTAAACAAGAAATTTAAGGGCATTATGGGGATGTTAGTGACAATTAAGACACTTAAAGGGATAGTATAGACATTTTACCATCCTCCTCCTTTACAATTTCAAAACAATTTTACACTACTACCCTTCTTAAGGACCTGAATCATTTATTATTAAAAAAATAATAATAAACCTTCTTGTACACCGACACATTAACAATTTAACACACTATTGCCAAAAGAAAATCTATATCTATAATACATTATAAAGGAGGAGTGATGTACAAGATAGTAATTTTGTACATCATCCAACTATTATAGCAATATGTACAAGTAAATTAAGCTTATATCACAAGGGTATAATTGGAACTTTTGGTAACATTAAGACACTTGCAAGGATATGTATGTAATTTTACTATGGCCTCCTACCTCACATCCTAAAAACATATTCCATCTTTGCCCTCATGCTAAAAACAAAATACCAATCGACTGAAAACTTCAATTTCTTCAATGTGATAATGTGATAACTGATTCTCAATGAACCGATGTTACAAATCCCTACAGCTTCTGCCTAAATCGAATATAACCCTAATAATCATCTTCAAACTTTCAATAATCATCAATTCAAGGTTTATGAAACATCAGTTCTTCAACGAAGGGTCTCGTCTTCTTCAATCTCTAGATGAAACTTGGAGAGAAGAATTTGGTGATTCACATAAGAAAAATAATTGGTACCGTAATGGTGTTGGCTACTAGCAAGTAAGTTATTATTATTTTGTTAAAGAAAATTGAAACCTTTTGTATGAAAAAGGCCCTATGCCTTTGTCAGGATTAACGTTGGTCTTGCTTTGTTTAATATCTCGTTGCTTATTGTCCCTATCATGGATGTCACTTACATCAAGGGCCAGGTCGGTGTTTACACCGGCTTTTATGTTTCTGTTGCCGTTGTTGCCTTGTCTGGTATCGCCGATGCGTTGGTCAGGGTGGGGTTATTAGTGCCGCTGGTGAAATGCCTGAGAGGTATATGCATCAGGCTGTTGTTGCCGGCACTACTGCTTAATGTCATTTATTTATTTAGGGTTTCAATTTATTCTTTTATAATTTAATGTATTGAGGATATTATCGAGGACCTTGCTTGACTTAATTGAATTGAGAATAATACTAAAGTTGCTGACTGATTACAGGAGTTCTTATATCAATTCTAAGAATCTTTACTAAAGCGATATATTCACAAGATGAAATCAAGTTAAGAAGCGCCAATCTTTACTTCGAAGGGTGTGGAAGCATCAATGGATGGTGTGTTGGCTGTATATGGCCATGTGACTGAGCCTGATATCAATACAAGTGTGGCTTTTCCTAATACCCTTTTCTTAATTTGCATCTTGTAGCTCTTGGTTAGTTTTTTCCATATTGTTTTTTTTTTTCAAATGTATGGTGTTTGTCAAGTGTTATGGTCAGAGTGGTTAGTTTTTAATAGAGTTACTATTCGTGCACGGAAAGGACTTGTGGTTGGCCCTGCTCGACTAAATATGTGTGATTTTGTAAAATTATAGTTTATCAGGTGGTCATGTTGTGGGTAACTTTCCTCCCCATGAAGCATTTTCCATTGGCGGAACAGACAGCGTTAGTGGCTATGAAGAAAAGGATATTGGGTTAGGATGATTTTATGGTGTTGGTTATGGAGAAATATCTTTCCTTCTGGAGGGTGATTGAGCATTTTCTATTTATATTATTATTATCATTATTATTATTTATTTTACTGGTAGCTTACAAATTCTAGCATAACATTATACTTTTAAGGTACTAATGGTGACTACATAACCACAAAATGAACTGGACTTTTGGGGTGAGTGTGCAACATAAAAAGACCAGCTTACAAATATCATTGATATAATTTTAATAAAGGTGGGTTATTAGTTTATAATCCCGTCTTAATACTTGTTACTACTATATTTGATTCACCTTGCAGGTGGGACCAGTAGAAGGATTTATGTTTGCTGATTATATGGAACTGATCTTGGATAGCAAAACGGGGCGTACAGGGCTGAGAATCACAACCGTGCATGGCTGGAATATCTTTTGTGGTATATATTGGGATGTTATAGTGTGGAAGAGGTGGGTATTTAAATTGATGAATTGTTGCAAGTGTTAGCTAATACTGGTTTGTATCATTTGTGCAGTTTAATGTTAAGTATGACATGGGGGTGTGCCTGAGGCCTCATGCGAACCACTGGGGAGCCACCTCTCCGGCGATGATGGTGGTGAGAGAGATAAACGAGAGCAAGGGATGATCAGAGGGTGGTGTAACGGGTGATGGTGGCTGACGGTTTTCTGTTATTGGAGTGGTAATATGCGATCTTCTGATTCAGGTGACCCTGTGAAGAAGAAGCGTTCTCATCTCAACAAGGTGATCATTTTTTGTACGTCTTTCTCAGTTGCTATTTTGGTGCATACTCTTATTGTTTACTTCTGTCTTATTTTTTTTTGTTAACCATGAATTGTTCCAATTCTCTTTCAGCCGATCAAAGAGAGAAGATTACCTCAATTTTAGAGAATTTAGAGTCTGCAACTTCAGGTATGTAATTGATGGAATATATGCCTCTTTAAGGCTATTTTATTGTAAATTTTTTGCTCAATGTTATAGGCTAAGGGATGAGTGAAGGGAAAAATTTTTGTACCATTGTAACTACTGCAACAAGAACATCAGTATGTTCTTTGGGCTTTTTGCAAAGCTTTGCTACAAGCTTTTATCTCTAACGAGTCAAATGGATTGAACGGATAGAGGTACATCCAAAGTATACACGAAAACAAGGTTAGACTTATGAAGTTATTAATCTGATAGTTAATGGTCAGTGAGTAATATTAGTTTGTTTTTGTTATGCTACTACTGATCGCATAAAAAATAATACCTTGTGCAGTTGTTATTTCATCTATCTAATTAACTATAAAAATTCATTCTCATAGCAGCAGAAGTGGCCATGCCTATTTTTGGCAGAATATAGAATGCATATAATGTGAGCTGGAAGAACTGATAGTTAAAGCTTTTAGGGTGTTCATACCATAAAAATATAGTATCATATATATACAAGTGGTCTCTTATTTAGTTAATTATGTTTATTATGAATCCTTAGTGAATGCTAAATACATGGATATAAATTCATCTGACTACAGGCAACACACAATTTATTTTATTTTAAAAGCTGTAGTACTAAGCACAAAGGATGCCTCGAGGGACCGTCGTATAATCCTTGAGCAGGAGGTATGTTCGACATAATAGATTGTATCACATGTGGCTACAATAGCGTTTTATTTTTTAATCTAGACTAGAGATAAAATATAACCCAGCTTGACCCGTTGACAGAAGTACTCATTTTTTTCCTCAATATTTTTTATTTGATGATAGGGAGAACTCAGAGGAGAGGTTTACACATGGAAGCTAACAAGAAACATAATCCGAATGAATTAGAGGCGACATTCCGGAATCCATTTTCACCTATTTCATCAAGGTTAAAGTGACATAAATCGACACGAAACATTATATGTTACGGAAAACATTTTAAAACAACACGAGTATTGGAATTATATTTTTATAGGCCGGGGAATTCGTGCTTCCTAGATCACATTTGAAACAATGGTTTGAATGTTATGGTTGTTAGTGTTCTTGTTGAAGGTCAATGGCAATTTCGCTGCTACTCGGGAGTGTTGAGTGAGCAATATGGCTTTGTTTGCTCTTTAATATGAATCCGTTTGTTGAATATTGTTTGATGTTAAATTTTGTGTGCTTTTTGAAAATATATATGTATTTTATTAAAATCATGATCAAAATCATCATTTCATTAAGGTTTACCATCACCTACCATAGAATCATGATTGATGACACCTAGCTATAGGGTTTGTATGAATAAAGATTACCCATTTAGACCCATGCTTGCTCAACGTCTTTTGCCTTCATTTATTCGTCAAAATCAAATGAACGTTGACCTAACTATAATATAGATGTAAGATCATAAACTTTTAAAATATGGTATTGTACACAGATGAAGGCATTGCTGCTCATGAGTCGTGGTTCGTAATAGACATCATGATTGAATTTGATATATATTGGGACACCCGCCGCAACGCGCGGGCATCCTTGCTAGTATATTAAAATGAAAAATGGTTCCAAAAGGGATAAGATTATATATAATATAAGGGTATATTTTTGTAAACTGTTATCAGAACACTCAATGTGCATTCCTAGTAAGTGCATGTTTGGGTAAACCTTTTTTTTACGGCTAATTACGATAACAAATTATCGGTTCGCACTGTCCTGACAGCAGCCCAGACCAAGATCTGCTTTTCGAAACTTACGTTGTCTGAACCGGGCCCGCGTCCTCGGAGTATCAGACTTGGTCTTAAGGGCGTCCTCCCGGAAACCGTACCGCCTCCACACGAACCAATCGCTAGAGTAACGGCCAGATTAAAACCGGGGTGGCTCAGGATCGAGTCAGGACCACAGCGGGCCAAGACTCATCACCATCATTGCCTTTGTCCCACAAATGCTTCTCGTGGGGATCGAACCCGGGCCTCTCTGTCACACCCTCAAATTCCACGTGCGGGGTTTTACCGCGAGGCGCATGACAAACCAGGATCTAAGTCAACGGTCACAATAAACGACACTATATGATACGTAAAATGAAATAAACAACCATCAAGTTTTCATAAATCCATTCGCTGCGGAAGCGTAACTTTTATTACAACCCAAAATGTAAAGGTACGTAAGTCTGAAAAAGATAAGACAATGCATATGAATCCTAGACGCCGTGTGACTCCGTGCGCCTATGATAAGCTGCTACCTCAACGACCTGAGACAAACATGCTAAAAACGTCAGCAAATAATGCCGGTGAGTTCACAGGTTTTATATTAAACGTTTTAAGTAATAAAAGCCATCATGTTACCACTATGTCAGAAATGATAGCGTTAGCTAGACGCATGAGTTATACTACCACGACCGGAAACCATTACAGACAACGAAATATGATTTTTTCCCGAAATGATTTAGCGTACGACCGAGACAATATGCACCCGCCCGGCTCCCAGCCGACGGGTGGGGTCTGTCAGTCCCAATAGATCTATCCACATTTCCCCCGTTATGCTATCCAGCATATTCATGGTTTCCCCGGGACTTTACGTATCGTATAGTATGTAAATGAATCAATCACTAGCATAACATGATAATTTATGTAATAAGTATAAGCATGTGTCTCCCCCAAAATGTAAAGCGTAAGGCGGGGCCGTGAAACTCACCTGATGCTGCTCTTCGCACTACGACAAGTAAACCTGCTCAATAGACGGCCCCTAATACCGGTGACCTATCATGACGAGCGTATAAGGTGTTAGACTAACAACCCGCAGGTTGATTAGTCCCTAGTAGTCCAGACCATAAACCGTGTATATATGAAATGATGTTTCAAACGTTTAACCGACCGTACCAGACAAGGCCCGACATCCCATTGGTGACCCGACATCTCATGTGTTAGATAAATACAAGACATCATGCCACATATGCAATTAAACACTTAATACGCGCAACAGTTCACCTAGTCTAGCATAATGTCCAATTAACGCGTAAACAGGTCCGAACACGTATTACTAAGTCATTGGGTGTATCCCGGGGTTCCTATCATGTTCCTAGGCGTCAAATCATGTTCCGGGATGTTAAAATATACATACAGCAGCATTACACGCGATTAGGAATCAAACTAGCATTTAGGGAAAAGTCAACATGTGATTGGGGATGGTCAACAGGCAATCAGCATGCTAATCGCCTATACAGTCATGCGATTGGGATGCCAGTCGCCCCCTAAGGGGCCTAATCGCCTATATCAGCATGCGATTATGATGCTAATCGCCTGCTGCAGCTGCACAATGCAATTTCGCGCGTTTAACGCTCCAAATCAGATCCGAAACATGTAAAAACATCCAATAATCATCCTAACACCTTGACAAACATATTTCAAGCAAAACCCCTAAGTTTTCATCGTTCTAACAGTTCCGAATGCGAGCGTTTTCCCAAAATAGCAACTTAGCATGTAAACATCACATCAACATGCAAGAACTTGCCCTAAATAGCAATTATTCAGATTAAATCGCATAACCACGTTGTCCGATAGCATCCTACTGTTCTAGCATCATCCTAGAGCAAACCCTAACATCATTCAATCAACAACATACCTCATATCATCCTTAATCATCCAAAATCCTTCAAATGGGTCAAAACATCAAGTATCAACAATACACAACCAAAACCATTCAAACTCCTAGGACATCATCATACTAACTTGTAACAGCCATAAACACCATAATAACACAAAAACAACCATGATTCAATCCTAAAAATTCTACCTTTAATCACATATAACACATATAACACATGTAAAGGTGTGGGTTTGTTTAAAAACGGTTTTAAATGGATTTTCAAAGACAAAAACATTTATAAGTCAGGTCTGGACGTTTAGGGAATAAAACATAATCATTTAAAGGTTTGGGTTTGAAGAACACACCTTGTATTCAAGAGGTGATGATGGAATAAGCTTGAAAATGGTTGTTTTGATGCAAAAACGAGTTCCAGAGGGTGTTTGTGCGTTGGGTTATGTTATGGGACGGCTAGGGTTGCACAAATGATGTTTTGGAGGTCAAGGGTGGTATTTATAGGCGTTTCTAGTCGTCCAGCATGTAACACGCGATTATGCAGCTTTACACGCGATTAGGAAGCCTAATCGCATGTAAGTTCATGCGATTGGGGCCTAATCGCATGAACAGTCATGCGATCAGCCCCTACTCGCCCCTAAGGTCCCCCACTCACCCCTCCTATAGGCGATTGGGCTTCCCTAATCGCCTATAGGGGCTGTTTTCGTGTGTTTTGCGCGTTAAACCCCGTTTTAACATATGTTAACACATATTCACATACCGACAAGTCACATAATGATTGTAAACATATAATGCATGATAAATAACACGTTCCCGCCCGATCACCAATTCCCGGGACTCGAGACTTGCGTGGGTGCGTTAAACCCGGCGATTCCACGAATCACCGATTCTTGTACACGTGGTTATGGACCGACACCCAATGGTCTCTCGAACCATTGTAACGACTCCCGATGATTCCCGAATCATCAGTACGACTTAATTGACCCCAGTTAAGTATGATATTAAGTAGTTGTTTAAAATGTTTTCGTTGAGATAGACTCGTATGCATGTAAAGTATGAAACGCATGTATGTAAAGTATAAAAGTATTGACCTGAATGTGCCGGGTGTCACATCATCCCCCAGTTGAAAGAATTTTCGTCCCGAAAATTAAATGAAGTCCGGAGATGAAGAGACGAAAGGAAGAAAGAAAAGAAAAATTTTCCCGTTGTTACATCATCCCCCAGTTGAAAGGAATCTCGACCCGAGATTCATTTATCTTTGGAGGCAACATAGTTCGATTCAAACGCACGCTTAGGAAATAGATGAGGGTACTTAGCCTTCATCTGATCTTCTCGTTCCCACGTGAACTCCGGTCCACGATTTGAATTCCAACGAACCTTAACTATACGGATTTTACTCCGACGAAGGCTACGAATCTTATAATCTAGGATTTCAACTGGTTCCTCCACGATACGTAAACGATCATCAACCCTGATTTCTTCGAGAGGAACTACGAGAGATTCGTCTGCCAAACACTTCTTAAGATTCGAGACATGGAAGACGTTATGCACGCCACTAAGCTCGGCTGGTAAGTCAAGTCTATATGCCACCGGCCCAATACGTTCCAGGATTGGGAACGGTCCGACATAACGAGGGTTAAGTTTGCCGCGCTTCCCGAAGCGTATAACGCCCTTCCATGGAGATACCTTCAATAAAACTTTGTCGCCAACCTGGAACTCCAAAGGTTTGCGACGACGATCAGCGTAGCTCTTCTGACGATCACGAGCTGCCGCCATACGATTACGAATTTGTACGATCTTTTCGGAAGTTTCGTACACCATTTCTGGACCAGTGAGTTGGCTTTCGCCCACCTCGGCCCAACAAAGAGGGGACCGGCACTTCCGTCCATACAGAGCCTCGAACGGTGCCGCCTTAATGCTGGAGTGGTAACTATTGTTGTAAGAGAACTCCACCAGCGGTAGGTGAACCTCCCAACTCTTACCGAAATCGATGACGCATGCTCGAAGCATGTCTTCAAGCGTCTGAATCGTCCGCTCGCTCTGACCGTCAGTTTGCGGATGATATGCGGTGCTCATGTCCAGTTGAGTACCCAACGCTTTATGTAATTGTTTCCAGAAACGGGAAGCGAAACGAGGATCACGATCGGAGATGATAGAGACGGGCACCCCGTGCTTGGAAACCACTTCCTTAATATAGATACGAGACAACCGCTCCAGACTGTCGGTTTCCTTAATAGCGAGGAAATGTGCGGACTTTGTCAACCGGTCGACAATCACCCAGATCATGTCACAACCACTGGGCGACTTCGGAAGTTTGGTCACAAAATCCATGGTAATCCGTTCCCATTTCCATTCAGGAATTTCAGGTTGCTGTAGGAGACCAGACGGCTTCTGGTACTCCACCTTGACCTTAGCACAGGTCAGACATTTGCTGACATACGAAGCTATGTCAGCCTTCATGTTGGGCCACCAATAGAGTATCTTTAGGTCCTGATACATCTTATCGGAGCCCGGATGAATAGAATACCAGGATTTGTGAGCTTCGTCCAAGACAAGCCCCCGCAAACCCCCAAATAAAGGAACCCAAACGCGCTCGGCAAAGTAATGCAGGCCATCAGACCCAAGCTCGAGGTGTTTATCAGCACCGTGCATGGTTTCAGCTTTAAGGTTTTCCTCCTTCAAAGCTTCCAATTGGGCCGAACGAATTTGGTCAGGCAACGAAGAATGAATGGTGAGCTGTAAGGCGCGAACACGACGAGGTTTCACAGACTCCTTTCTGCTCAAGGCGTCTGCCACAACATTCGCCTTACCAGGATGGTACTTGATGGCGCAGTCATAGTCGTTCAGGAGTTCAACCCAACGTCGTTGCCGCATGTTCAATACTTTTTGGTCGAAAATATGCTGGAGACTCTTGTGATCGGTGTATACTTCGCACTTGGTACCGTACAAGTAATGTCTCCAGATCTTCAACGCAAAGATCACTGCACCCAACTCTAAATCATGAGTGGTGTAGTTCTTTTCATGGACTTTAAGTTGGCGAGAGGCGTAGGCAATAACCTTCCCGCGCTGCATTAACACACAGCCGAGACCACGAATGGAAGCGTCACAGTACACAACAAAATCATCCGTACCCTCAGGTAAGGATAAGATGGGCGCAGAGCAAAGTTTAAGTTTCAGCATCTGAAATGCTGATTCCTGCGGTTCTCCCCAGTCGAACTTTCGGTCCTTCTGGGTAAGAGTGGTGAGGGGTTGAGCGATCTTCGAAAATCCCTCAATGAAACGACGATAGTAACCCGCAAGGCCTAGGAATTGCCGCACCTCAGATGGCGTCTTCGGTGCTTCCCATTCCTTAATAGCTTCAATCTTTGCCGGATCGACATGAATTCCTAGTTCATTAACCACATGCCCTAGGAATTGTACTTCACGCAACCAGAAATCACACTTTGAGAACTTAGCATACAACTGCTCCCGTCTCAAAAGTTCCAAGACTAATCGTAAGTGTTCCTCATGATCCGTCTCGTTCTTAGAATAAACCAAAATGTCGTCGATAAACACGATAACGAATTTATCGAGATAGGGCTTGCAAACACGGTTCATCAAGTCCATGAAAACAGCAGGTGCATTCGTAAGACCGAAGGGCATAACCAGGAACTCGAAGTGGCCATAGCGTGTACGAAAGGCGGTCTTTGGAATGTCAGCTTCTTGTACCCGCAGTTGATGATACCCAGACCTCAGATCTATCTTGGAATAAAAACTGGAGCCTTGGAGCTGATCGAATAAATCATCAATACGAGGAAGCGGGTAACGATTCTTGATGGTTACCTTGTTCAGTTCCCGATAGTCAATACACATACGAAGGCTCCCATCTTTCTTTTTGACAAATAGGATAGGAGCTCCCCACGGGGATGAACTAGGTCTAATGAACCCTTTTTCTAACAACTCCTGCAGTTGGTTAGATAATTCTTGCATCTCGGGAGGTGCAAGGCGGTAAGGAGCTCGGGCAATAGGCGCCGCGCCGGGCGCAAGATCAATGCTAAATTCAACCTGACGGTGAGGTGGAAGACCAGGCAAATCATCGGGAAATACGTCGGGAAAATCACGAACGACAGGAATGTCCTCGATCTTCTTCTCATCGTTAGATGAAACCGAAATAAGAGCTAAGATTGCGGAATACCCCTTACGTAAGTACTTATACGCCTTCATACATGAAATGATGCTCAAGGGAACTCCACTTTTCTCGCCATGAACCAAAAGAATCTCTCCATCCGGGAGAGGGAGGCGAATGATTTTATCGAAGCAAACGATCTCCGCGCGATATAAGGACAACCAATCCATACCTACTACAACGTCGAAACTACCCAATGATACCGGCATGAGGTCGATAGGAAAAGATAACCCCGATAGTTCCAACTGGCATCCTTTAAGAATATGAGTTGCCTCAATATTCTTACCATCAGCCAATTCTATAAGATACTTGACCTCTAAGGGAGTCGGTACAATGTCTAACAGTCGGCTAAACTCAACAGATATAAAACTCTTGTCGGCACCCGAATCAAATAAAACGAAGGCATAACGATCACAAAGAAGAAACGTACCAGTAACAGTATCCGGATCCTGACGGGCCTCGCCCGACCCAATGACGAAAGCGCGCGCGTTCCTGCCGCCACCCCCGTTGCCCCTGTCATTCCTCCCAGCATTCCCTTGCTTCAGTTTGGGGCAGTCCTTCTTAAAGTGCCCTGTCTCCCCACAGTTAAAACATCCCTGGTTACCCCTAGGTGCAGCAGTGGTAGTAGTAGTAGGGGCAACCACCTGTTGCTGAGTCTGAAGATTCACCCTACACGTCTGGGCCTGATGCCCGTTCTTCTTGCAACGGGTACAAAAGCTACAATTTCCCACATGATGATACCCACAACGATCACACCTAGGCAGCCTACCAGTATAACCACCCTGCTTTTGCCCAGAAGACGAACCCGTAGTCTCAAACTTCTTATGCTGCTGCTGCTGCTGCTGAGGCTGCGCCGTACCCTTAACCGTGTTATCCCATTTCCTCTTGTTGCTGTCAGAGGTCTTCACCACAGTACCCTTAGGAGGCAAAAGACCCTCCTGAACCTTCTGTTTAGTCAACCTGTGAGCCAATCGAATGGTATCCCGAAGTGTAGTAGCATCATTAGCGGTCACCAACCCGCGAATCTCAGGCACCAACCCACTGATGTAGAACTCAATAGCCTTATATTCAGGCGTCACAGAATCCGGGCACAAAAGTGCCAGCTCATGGTAGCGAGTGGTATACTCCTCTATCTCAGATCCCACCATCTGATGATTCCACAGTTCGTGCTCCAAACTCTTGATCTCATCCCTAGGACAGTACTCCATCTTCAAACGAAACACAAATTCGGTCCATGGCAACGCATGGGCCTCCAGTAAACCAATAGTCTGTACAGTCGAATTCCACCAAGTCAAAGCGCGTCCCTCAAATGTCCCCGAAGCATACTTCACACGAAACTCCTCAGGGCAGTTGCACATGGAGAAAGCAGACTCAACCTTCTCCAACCAACGGAGTAATCCCACAGCCCCCTCAGTCCCACTGAAGTTATGGGGCTTGCAGTCCTGGAACATCTTATAAGTACAGTGGACCGGAGGAGGTGGAGGTGGTGGAGGAGGAAAAGCATCCCCTATTACCAAAAAAAAAACAACACGGTTAGAAAACGATCATCACACGACAAAAGATAAGGAATGAGGGTAGGAGTAATTAAATTACCACCATGGCCCTGGTGGGCGGCCTGCTGCGCAGCAATAGCAGCTGCCACGTGCTCCTGGATCAGATTATTCAGCTCCGCCTGGGTCATGCTGATGTTACCACGACCCCCATTACGTCCACCGCCATTTCGGCCACCAACACGACCACCAACGCGACCACCACGACGTCCTGCCATCTTCTGTCAAGATCAAAGACAAGACATCAGATCCCAGAACAGATAACAAAGAATCATGAAGAAACCATGAGTAATAAAGTTAATCAAAGAATTGGATCCCATCATAGTCATTAGATCAAACACAGAGTCCACCAGGATTTCCATGCATCTCAACTTATTATTTCGTGTGCACCCGAAATGATAAGTCGCTCTACATGGTCCCCGAGGCGTGCTCCTAGCCTGACCTTCAAACCACCAGGCACCCAAGTTCAAGATATAAAACAGCAAGTACAAGTATGCGATAATGTGTGCAAGCAAGTGTGTCCGTTGGAGTATAAAAATGGGAGATGTCCGAATCTTGGACAATTCTCCGTAGAATGCCGAAACCACTCCAACGTACGCCACCGCCGTGCAAGGGTAGTAAGGTTCCTCGTTTCCAGCACGAAGTTGAAGAACAAGATAGGAAATAAGAGTAATAGATAGGTGATGTAAGCATAAATGATAATAACGAATGTAATACGAATACCCCGGCAATTCCCATATGACATGACTTATATGAATGTGACCGTCTAGTGTGTGCGACTCGGCTATAGACTTGACTCAACATGCAGTCCTAGTTCACTATAACCATTGGCTCTGATACCAATCTGTCACACCCTCAAATTCCACGTGCGGGGTTTTACCGCGAGGCGCATGACAAACCAGGATCTAAGTCAACGGTCACAATAAACGACACTATATGATACGTAAAATGAAATAAACAACCATCAAGTTTTCATAAATCCATTCGCTGCGGAAGCGTAACTTTTATTACAACCCAAAATGTAAAGGTACGTAAGTCTGAAAAAGATAAGACAATGCATATGAATCCTAGACGCCGTGTGACTCCGTGCGCCTATGATAAGCTGCTACCTCAACGACCTGAGACAAACATGCTAAAAACGTCAGCAAATAATGCCGGTGAGTTCACAGGTTTTATATTAAACGTTTTAAGTAATAAAAGCCATCATGTTACCACTATGTCAGAAATGATAGCGTTAGCTAGACGCATGAGTTATACTACCACGACCGGAAACCATTACAGACAACGAAATATGATTTTTGCCCGAAATGATTTAGCGTACGACCGAGACAATATGCACCCGCCCGGCTCCCAGCCGACGGGTGGGGTCTGTCAGTCCCAATAGATCTATCCACATTTCCCCCGTTATGCTATCCAGCATATTCATGGTTTCCCCGGGACTTTACGTATCGTATAGTATGTAAATGAATCAATCACTAGCATAACATGATAATTTATGTAATAAGTATAAGCATGTGTCTCCCCCAAAATGTAAAGCGTAAGGCGGGGCCGTGAAACTCACCTGATGCTGCTCTTCGCACTACGACAAGTAAACCTGCTCAATAGACGGCCCCTAATACCGGTGACCTATCATGACGAGCGTATAAGGTGTTAGACTAACAACCCGCAGGTTGATTAGTCCCTAGTAGTCCAGACCATAAACCGTGTATATATGAAATGATGTTTCAAACGTTTAACCGACCGTACCAGACAAGGCCCGACATCCCATTGGTGACCCGACATCTCATGTGTTAGATAAATACAAGACATCATGCCACATATGCAATTAAACACTTAATACGCGCAACAGTTCACCTAGTCTAGCATAATGTCCAATTAACGCGTAAACAGGTCCGAACACGTATTACTAAGTCATTGGGTGTATCCCGGGGTTCCTATCATGTTCCTAGGCGTCAAATCATGTTCCGGGATGTTAAAATATACATACAGCAGCATTACACGCGATTAGGAATCAAACTAGCATTTAGGGAAAAGTCAACATGTGATTGGGGATGGTCAACAGGCAATCAGCATGCTAATCGCCTATACAGTCATGCGATTGGGATGCCAGTCGCCCCCTAAGGGGCCTAATCGCCTATATCAGCATGCGATTATGATGCTAATCGCCTGCTGCAGCTGCACAATGCAATTTCGCGCGTTTAACGCTCCAAATCAGATCCGAAACATGTAAAAACATCCAATAATCATCCTAACACCTTGACAAACATATTTCAAGCAAAACCCCTAAGTTTTCATCGTTCTAACAGTTCCGAATGCGAGCGTTTTCCCAAAATAGCAACTTAGCATGTAAACATCACATCAACATGCAAGAACTTGCCCTAAATAGCAATTATTCAGATTAAATCGCATAACCACGTTGTCCGATAGCATCCTACTGTTCTAGCATCATCCTAGAGCAAACCCTAACATCATTCAATCAACAACATACTGAGGTGTTACAAGTTAGTATCATCCTTAATCATCCAAAAATCCTTCAAATGGGTCAAAACATCAAGTATCAACAATACACAACCAAAACCATTCAAACTCCTAGGACATCATCATACTAACTTGTAACAGCCATAAACACCATAATAACACAAAAACAACCATGATTCAATCCTAAAAATTCTACCTTTAATCACATATAACACATATAACACATGTAAAGGTGTGGGTTTGTTTAAAAACGGTTTTAAATGGATTTTCAAAGACAAAAACATTTATAAGTCAGGTCTGGACGTTTAGGGAATAAAACATAATCATTTAAAGGTTTGGGTTTGAAGAACACACCTTGTATTCAAGAGGTGATGATGGAATAAGCTTGAAAATGGTTGTTTTGATGCAAAAACGAGTTCCAGAGGGTGTTTGTGCGTTGGGTTATGTTATGGGACGGCTAGGGTTGCACAAATGATGTTTTGGAGGTCAAGGGTGGTATTTATAGGCGTTTCTAGTCGTCCAGCACGTAACACGCGATTATGCAGCTTTACACGCGATTAGGAAGCCTAATCGCATGTAAGTTCATGCGATTGGGGCCTAATCGCATGAACAGTCATGCGATCAGCCCCTACTCGCCCCTAAGGTCCCCCACTCGCCCCTCCTATAGGCGATTGGGCTTCCCTAATCGCCTATAGGGGCTGTTTTCGTGTGTTTTGCGCGTTAAACCCCGTTTTAACATATGTTAACACATATTCACATACCGACAAGTCACATAATGATTGTAAACATATAATGCATGATAAATAACACGTTCCCGCCCGATCACCAATTCCCGGGACTCGAGACTTGCGTGGGTGCGTTAAACCCGGCGATTCCACGAATCACCGATTCTTGTACACGTGGTTATGGACCGACACCCAATGGTCTCTCGAACCATTGTAACGACTCCCGATGATTCCCGAATCATCAGTACGACTTAATTGACCCCAGTTAAGTATGATATTAAGTAGTTGTTTAAAATGTTTTCGTTGAGATAGACTCGTATGCATGTAAAGTATGAAACGCATGTATGTAAAGTATAAAAGTATTGACCTGAATGTGCCGGGTGTCACACTCTCCAAAAGCTTTATTGTTATTTTGACCAAAAAAAAAAAAAAAAAAGTTTAATCTAGAGTATAACATCTCAAATTTTGATCGAATTATATTGAAATTATTTAATTTACAATAATAACAAGGTAACTTCCATTTAAATTATACTAGAATATCCAATTTAAATTCCATAATTATTGGACTCAAATGAATCCAGGAACTATGGACGTTTTCAATACTGCTAACTCCTGTTGGAGGAGCTAGCAGCTCCAACCCCTATTAATTTTGCACCTTCAACACCTCAAGTTGAAAAATTTTCTCACGCCTTTTCTTGTTCAATAACATTTTGATATTATAGAATCTCTTGATTCTAGATTCCCCGTCGATTCTTCCCCTCGCTCTTAATATCTTGGACATCTCACTTTCTATGTCTAGAGTCTAAACAAACTACGTTAAAGGGTCTTGGTGTGCCAATTACTAAAAATATTTGTGGATACGTGTTTCAAGGGATGCAATTAGCTAAACGAAAGGAAATGAGTGTAGATAAAAGCTAATTGCGAATGACCTTGTAGCCTAATGGTTTACAAGAGAGGTGGTAAGGTTTACCCACTTTGTGGGATTCCTGACCGGGGTGGTCACGGATTAGACTCTCACTCAGAGTAGGGTTATTCTGAAATAAGGGGCTGAACTTTAGGGGGCTTAGGGACCGAATCCGAAGGGTGCGGGGGCTTCGTATTCATGGGTGTGTACCGTTGGCCGTTCAAAAAAAAGATAAAAGCTAATTATGAGTGTGTGTGTGTGTGTGTGTAGTATATTTATAGCGTACATCTAAACGATTCAAGGCCATGGAACGTAATTCTTGAACTTGAAACTTAAACTACTGATTTAAACGTTCATATGTTATTAATGGCTAATTAGAAACAAGAATTAATCCATTGGTGAGCCTTTTCACATCTACTTCAAGTTATATAAACTTTTAAGGATATTGGAAAGCGAGGTCGCTATCATTCGCATGTAGATCGGTACTTGTTAAAGCAGTTTTGGGTGTTGCCCCGAATTACTACCTTTCCTTTATTCCGGGCACCGGCTGTGGTCATTAGAAAGCTAGAAGGGCTGAGAAGAAGGGGGGTTTTTTTTTGGGGGGGGGGGGGTACTAGTAAAAAGATCAGATGGATTGCTTATGATAACATTACAAAACAAAAGAATCGGGGTGGGTTGGGGGTGAGGTGTATTGAAGACTTAAATCTTGGCTTATTAGCAAAGTGGTGGTGGATGTATAAATCCTCAGGACAGGAATTGTGGTGCAATGTGGTTAACGCTATTCACGGCTGTAGGAGGAGTGTCGGGTTTGTGCCTCACAAGAAGTCAAGAAATGGGGTGTGGTGTACGATTGCATCTATTAGTGTTAAATTTGCTAAACGTGGGATGAATTTAGAACACAAGTTTGAATGCTCAGTGGGAAGAGGGAAGTCAGTTAGATTTTGGGAGGATGTATGGTGTGGTGGTGGCCGACTTAAAGATAATTCCCCACTTTATTTCCTTTATGTGTAGTAAAAGAACTTAAAGTGGTAGACTGTTATAGGAAACCGAATGGTGTGATTTTTGGTTAAGGAAGTGCGTGAGGCGCTACTGCATAATTCGTCTGATTCAGGTCAGGTTTCTGGTTACCATTGGACCAAAGTCGCAACACCGAAAGTTAACTGTTTCGTGTGGAGGGCCGCAAATAATAGGATTCCGACTGCTGAAATTTTTGGCTATTAGAGGTGTACAGGTCGGGAGCGGGTTATGCAGAAGGTGCAGTCTTGAATCGGAAACAACGTCACATATTTTCCTGGCATGTCTTTGGGCGACATCGGTGTGGTGGAATATATGCGAGTGGTTGAAGATCCAGCTTCCAGCACCCGCATCGTCGATTATGCCACTGGTTATTTGGAAGTTGTGGTTGGCGAGGAATATGAAGACGTTCAATGATGTTAACAAGATTACAACGTCTATCATTGAAGATATCAAAATTGAATCATATTGGTGGATGGTTAAAAGGGCGAAGAATATTGGGTTGGATAGGGCGACATGGTGGAGTTTCTCCTGTTTTGATAACGGTTAATGGGTCGGCTATAGCACTTGGACAAATATAGGCGAATACAATTTGTTTTGGTAGTTTCTCATTTATGTATTATTTGTAATATGTGGGTTGTTATGTAAGCGGTCCAGATAGCCTCTAGCTTAATAGTCTGGGTGTATTTTGGTGGTTATGATTGAATAAAATGGCTCTGTTTTAATGTTAAAATTTTTTTTATTTGAACCGAATCTAACTTCTAGAAAGAACATGTATGTGTTTTCCATTAGCTTAGAAACATCTCATATGATATGATAGGTAGAACATGTTAGTCATGTTTGATATTGATTATAGCCTAATCAATAATATATTTGACCAAGTACGTCTAAGAGTGAACTTGTATTTGGTTTTGTGTATACATATCAATCATTGATTGAGATTGATTAAAAAAGCACTATTAAATTTGATTTTAAGAAAAAAATCTAGGACCAATTACTTAGTTACACGTGGATAATTCTCTAATCTTAGATTATTTTGGCAAAGTAAGCTGTAAATGTAGGACTTTATAGATTAGGACTTTATGTGCAAGTCGTTTGGTAGTAAGTGCCCTTCACAATTATACACAAATTAAAATATGTAGAAAAATTCACAATGCATACATAATGCCTTGAGAAATGAAATAAAAGCGGAGACAAAAAAATTGAATTGGAAAACAAATTGTGTATAGAATGCACACGACAATGTGACTATAATGACATAGATGTGTCTTACTATACTAAAGAAAAGAGAAACAGATGAACATGTAATGTTTTTCATGGCTATGTTGTTTTGTTCGAATCAAATGATTTTGCCAAAAGGATGCACGACTATGTACGGATGAATCACATAGTTGTGACCGAACCCTATTTCCTGTGTTTTTCATAGTGAAACATGCAACTATATTGGTTTGAATCACGTAATCATGTAGCTTGAGTAGATCATAAAACATGCTATTTTCCTTTTTTTTTTTTTTTTTTTTTTTTTGTTTCGGTGTATTCATTTGATTTGATAATGTGTCTTGCTACACATAAGTTTTGTTAAAGTGGATACAATGGGATTATAGTGTATTAAACTATGGGAAAATGGCCAAAATAGCCCGTTGACCGTGCGATTTGCCTAAATGGCCCTCTCCCTCCTCTTTGGAGAGACCGGTCACGTTTCCCAACCAGTCTGAAGCGTCTCCCGAGAGGCTTCCCATATGAACCAATACAAAACCAACACCTCATCAGACACTCTCTCTCCTCGCTTTCTCTCTCCTCTCTCCTCACTATCTCTCTCCTGAACCCCCTTTCTCTCTCCTGAACCCCCTTTCTCTCTCCTGAACCGTCTCCTCACTCTCTCTCCCTCTCCCTTTCTCTCTCCTGAACAGTCTTACACTCTCTCCAACCTCCACCGTTGACTCCCTCCTCAGTGACCTCACCGGAAACGTTTTCCGCTTCCACCTATTATACGTAGGCAGCTTCTCCAAAGCAGCCCATCGTAACGCCTCTTCGTCTTCCATCGAGTGACGGCTGCTCCGGCCGTCATGGCTGCCACCACCTCCCGGAGCAAACACGTCCTCCATCCGCCAACTTCCGGCGGCTCTGCTAATACCGCGACTGATACTCCTTCCAAGACTTTGACTTATACTTATCTTCCGCTCGTCCTCCATGGTTGTAATGTCACGAACTAACGATCCCGTTAAGGGTCCGGTGGTTCTGAATGTAGTGGAAGACTGTTCAGGAGAGAGAAAGGGGGTTCAGGAGAGAGAAAGGGAGAGAGAGAGTGAGGAGAGAGGAGAGAGAAAGCGAGGAGAGAGAGTGTCTGATGAGGTGTTGGTTTTGTATTGGTTCATGTGGGAAGCCTCTCGGGAGACGTTTCAGACTGGTTGGGAAACGTGACCCGTCTCTCCAAAGAGGGGGGAGAGGGCTGAGGTGTTGGTTTTGTATTGGTTCATGTGGGAAGCCTCTCGGGAGACGCTTCAGACTGGTTGGGAAACGTGACCGGTCTCTCCAAAGAGGGGGGAGAGGGCCATTTAAGCAAATCGCACGGTCAACGGGCTATTTTGACCATTTCCCTTAAACTATTATAATTAACTACTAATGGTTTTTTTCTCTTAACTTGTAAATAGTATTTTGGATATTAAGGTTATTGTTTTGTAAACTCTTTAGTATTCTACTGAAATTTATATCTTAGATTAAAAAAATATATATAGTTACAGTTGATAAAATATATATATTTTTTTTAGTTTAATTATTTTTTTAAAACAAAATACGAAAGTTACATCATAATAGCAGGTAGACGGGCAACAAGCTGCGCCGCCACCCCTTTTTTAATTGCAAACCCTAGTCTACTAAAGACAAAACCTTGCCCCCCTGGGGATGAAACATTGCTGTGGACGACCCGTTGGACCCTGGTCAAGAAACGAATAGCTTCTGGCGCTAGGGAGCCAAAGGTGTCGAAGGCCAGAGGGATAAAGACATGTTGGTTATCTGCACAAGCTTTAGCGTGTTTATCTACTTTCTTTGATTCCGCCTTTCTTGATACTTGCCTAGCTACGAACCCTGTTTCCCTTAACCCAACCAGCGGGGATACCCCGGTGAGGTCCACACAGGCATGTTTCCCCCTCTCCCAACCAAAGACAAGCAGATCTACGGGTCGCAGAGTGGATCTCCCTTCCGTGGGGTCTGTGAGGAAGTTTACAGGGGCCTCCTTTTTGGCAGAGATCCCAGCTCTTCTCAAGATATCCCACAAAACGTCCCTCACTCAGTCGTGCCGATATTTGAAACCAAGGAGCTCCTTGCAATGAATTGCATGCTCCCCGTATTTATCCATGCAAGTTTTACGGCAGATGGGGCATGTTTCATCTTCCGGGTACATAGGGGTCATCAATCGGTACTTAAGTATAGCCCTGTACTCTACTGCAGACATGCATTGACCCAAACCCTCAATCGGGATAACGGTCAAAAAATCCTGAGCATGAGGGCCCTTTAGGCATTCAATCACCGCCTTCTGGCGAGTGGACAACTCAAAAACTTCTCCCATGCTCTGAGCAGTTTTGCTAAAAAGAGCATTCGCCAAAGTTTTTTGTGGCTTTGGGGGGGAGGGGGCGGTGTCCTTGTTAGAAAAACCGTCAATATTAAAGTCCGGGATATAGACATTTAAGCGTTCGAGCGCCTGTTGATAGTCTGGGTCTAGTCCAATGACCCCACTGTTTCGGAGGATATGATCCTGAAGTTCCCAAGACTGAGCTCTGGACGCCACAAAGGCATAGACCCCAACATCTCGAGCTGAAAGGAGGCCCAAACCACCTAAACGCATCGGCAAGGATGCCAAGCGCCACTGGAGGTCCCCGAAGAAGGGGCCGCCACACACAACTATATCTTCAATAGCTTCGCGGAGACCATCATCGAAAAGGGATACCGCATCCACCATGAAGTGGGGTTGGCAAGTTCGTAACCCAAAAAGTAAATTAGCGACCCCCATGCATGACCTGAGCAGCAGGAGTTCACTCTGGGGAACTCTAAGGCGGGGCAGTAGTTTCATGAGGGCAACCGCACTCGTAGCCCGCCGCCCTGCCAACTCCCCGATAAAGGTAGGATCCCGGCTAACAGCCCCACCAAGGAGCTTAACCCCTTTCTCAGGTCTACCAATCCCGGTCGGGAAAAGCCCTTCCTGACTTTTCAACCCGTCACACGTCGGCCAAAAGACCTCTGTTTTCTTAATATTGAGATGAAGCCCCAGAGATGGCCCATGCACATTGATAATGTCTAAAGCCTTAGCAACCTCCACTGCGTTGCCTATAATCGTCCCATCATCCAAATACCAGGCATGAAACGGTAGGTTACAGTGTTCCTGAATCCGCATGATAAGGGGATGTAAGGCAAGGGCAAAGAGAAGGGGCCCCAAAGGATCTCCTTGCTGCACTCCGGTGGTAGCCCTAATACAATCATTGCCCACATACAGCCTAGCCGGCTGGGCATAAAGGAACTGGACCCACGGATAAATGGACGGGCATCGTTGGTGAACCTCTTGGAGAAAAAATGTACGGTCGACCATGTTGAAGGCATTGGAGAAGTCTACTGTAAGCATAGCCAGAGACCCATCCGCATGAAAAGAGTTGAGGAACGTGTTGGCACTGTGAAGCACCGCCTCTGCCCCATTTGGTACCCCAACTCCAAATTGAAAGTCCCCCAGGTACTGGGCAATGTCTTTCCCAACCTTCTTCATTGCCACCTTAGAAACTAGGCTTCGCCAAATGCCCCCCCCCCCCCCACAGCAATAGGCCGAATTCCATTATCGGGCTTCAATAAAGGGGTGAGGGGGCCGATGCAATGAACTCGGCCAGCGTCTTAGGGCAGGCCCCCCTAAGCCATAGGTTGACAACTTCAGTGATGGCCGCGAGCAATCCCGAGGAAGTCACTGAGCCTTCACCCCCAATAGCATCCAACAGGTGTTGGGCCCGTATCCCGTCCCTACCACAAGATGTCCCTTTAGGGAAAGATCAGATACATTTAAGCACACAACCCTCATCTAGTGATAGAGCGGGTTGGGCGATGGGGTTAGAAGGAAAGGATGGAGGCGGCACCACTGGGTGTTTATCAATGAGGGCCTTCATGGTCGATTCACATAGGGGGGCGACTCCACTAGAGCACAACACCTTTACCGCCGCCGTGAAATGACCATCCCTGAATTTTCGAAGACATTGTTTTATGTTAGGTTCGCTTGCATTGTCCTCTCCCATTTTGGCTTCTCCCCTAGATACCGAGACCTCCCCTGTGCTATCCAAAAGGGAAGAAACCAAGACCGCAAACCCAGACCCATTTTTCCATTCTCCAAGTGCTTGCATGATGCTACTACACTGCAGAGATTTCCTGTTCCCTGATCTTCGCTCTTGCCTGGAGGACGGTCTGATCACCCTCAGGGTTAACCGTGGAAGCAATAACAATTGGACCCAATTGTCAACCGAGCTTGGCGACGCCACTACTTTGCGTAAAGCACCTGTTAACGCTTGAGCAAACATCAGACGGCAACTAGGGGGATGCTTTTAACAGTCTAAATAGGGAGGGAAAAGACACGCTCGAGGAGGGCAACATCCCCAACCATCCCGATTGGGGGACGTGGGTTTGCGTCGTCTACCGTTGGACATGGTTTCCGTATCCCAACAATGAAATCTTCGAGGTCTTCGGAGACAACGGCGAACGATACAACCTCATCGTCATGCTTGCATCCTCTACTGAGAGCATGCATCACCATGCACCTCCCACATAACCACTTATCTCTTTCCCTGAGAACTTCCCCGACATCTAAAAAAAGGTCCCGATCCTTCGATATAGCCCCCTTCAGAGATAGCCTTCGGTTTTCTGTGTTGAGGTGGGTTCTTTGGATGTGTCCAAGAAGGCGCAGAAATCCGCCATGCCCCGGTTTGCCATCTTTACAGTCGTGAAAAAGTTTAAAGGGGCGGGCCCTCAGACCACTAACAGAGCCCTGCGCAGAACTACGCGACTTGGCGTTCCGGGCCCTCCTGGCAGGGGCCATGTCCGAAATGTAAACCGCCGAACTCGAGATGAGTTGGGGGGCAAAGGAAACGGCGAGCAAAAACCCTTTACAGGGCGTTAAGGGTAGCAACCACAAGTTGCCCGCCCTCAAAACGAAACCCCACCTAATTCCTTACCCCATTATTATTATTATTATTATTATTATTATTATTATTATTATTATTATTATTATTATTATTATTATTATTATTACTATTATATTATATAGAAGTTTAAGAAACTTTTAGGAAGTACAGAGAAGAACAACGGACAAACCAGACAAGAAAAACGAGAAGAACAACGGTCGAACGTGGAAGGTGACCGGAGAAGAAAGGTTCGAATGTGCAAAAAACGGACGAACGTGGAAGGTGACCGGAGAAGAAAGGTTCGAAAGTGCAGAAAACGGACGAACGTGGAAGGTGACCGGAGAAGAAAGGTTCGAATGTGCAAAAACGGTCGAACGTGGAAGAAACAAGGACGAACGAAGAAAGACAAAGGTCGAATGTGGAAGAGGCAGGGCGAAGGAGGGTCTAACGGCTAGGAAAATTGTACCGTTGGAAGGTGACCAGAGGGAGATGAGGGAGGTGAGATGACCGGAGGGAGATGACCGTAGGGCGGTGAGGGAGGTGAGGGCGGTGGGTGGGGGCGGATGGAATTCGAATTTTGAACGTTGGAAGGGAAGAAGGTGGAGCAGAGGTGGATGGTGGCTGAAGGTTTGGACGAAGATGAAGGCTAGTACGGAGGTGGATTACCGGAGAAGGAGGAATTCGAATATTCGAAATGAGATAAAGTTGAAGTCACATAGACCAACCTTACACGGCTGGGAGTGAGGCAGGAAGGGGTTTATGGGCGGGAACACCACCCCCATAGGGCGTGGAAGGTGGTGGGAAGGCTTGGGTGGGGTTACTTGGCCGGGCGTGGGGCGGTTTTTTTTTTTTTTTCTTTTTTTTTTTTTGATTGGTCACTTTTTTTTAACTTTAACACAATATAATATTATTCTCTTCCTCCTACTCTTAGAAGTTAGAACTAGGCTAAAATTGCAACTCTAGTAAGAAAAGCAAAATAATTCCGAATTGTCCTACCTTTGCTTTGAGATGATTTTTTTTTATTTTACATTATGTATCCTAAAATGGTATAAAAAAATTACACAAATTAGGAGTCACTTACTGTACCATGAGCAGGTTTATGGTAATAATTTATAAAAAAAATATAACATCATACCCTATTGTAAAAAATAATGTACCTATGACAATGAAACTTCCTCTCATCATGCAAGTACACTAAGGGAGAGTTAAGCTAGACAATAGTGTTAAATTTAGCATATAATAATAAAATAAATTGGCATTTAAATTGGCATCTAAAAAAGGTCGGTGCTATTAACCTTCACAAAGGGTTGACAATGGGCGACAGAAGACTATCCGACGATCGGAATCACAAACAAGACGGGACGATCAAATACTTCATTTCAAATCTGCCAGACGGTTGCAGCGGGGCAGATTTAGAAAGGCTGACTAAGGATCTTGGGGAGGTGCAGAAAGTTTACATAGCAAGGAAGCGGGATAAATTGGGAAGACGATTCGGTTTCGTTACACTCAAGATTACAAGGAATATAGAGACGGTGGAATCAGAATTGCAAAAATTGTGGATAGGCTCCTACAAACTACGTGTGAATGTAGCGAGGTTTACCGAGGAAGAGGAGGAACGCAGATCTCCGGTGGATAAGAACAACTATATTCCTACAGAGAGGGTGGAGAATGTTCCAGTGGCTACACATACAGCCACAGAACAATTCTTTCATCCTGAATCTGGAGGATGCTCCTTCAAAGAAAAGTTGACAGGGATCAAAGAAGTTTCAAAGGAGGAAAAGGTAGTTCAGATCCCGGATATTGTCAATGAATTTAGTGAGTTGCATGGATCAGCCTTGGTCATCTCAGCCTATGATGTTGACGGTCTGAAGAAGATTCCTACGGTGATCAAAGAGTTTAGGGTAGAAGAAGCATTGTTACAGTATATGGGTGGTCTGGACGTATTGGTAACCCCAGCAGACAAAGGAGAAGTGGAGGAGATGAGGAATTTTTTACTTACTAAAACTGAGTTATTCCGATCGGTAACAGTTTGGACTGGTCAATCATTATCTTTCGAGCGGATTGCTTGGCTCAAAATCCAAGGCATTCCCTTGAATATTCTTTGTAACGATACTCTTAATGCTATCGGAGAACGTTTTGGTAGGATCATTCATAGAGCCAATATTTCTCATAAAGATGTTGATCTTTCTGTTGATTTCATTGCGGTTCTAGTCGGCGACGGGAAACGTATTGCGGAAGAAGTTACCCTTAGTTGGCGACGTCGGAAGTACCGGGTTTGGGTGATGGAAGAAATCGGAACTTGGATTCCGGATTTTTTAATCTCTAAGGCTGGTGAAATGCCTATCCCGGTGAACCAAGGTGAAACGACTACTCCGGTGAACCAGGTCAACTCCGACGATGTTTTTCTGGAAAGTCCAAGATTGGTGGAGGAGAATATGGCAGGTGATTATGATGGGGTCGTTATGGAAAGTCCTAGGATTGAGGATGCCACTATGGAAAATATTGAAGACATAAATGAAAAAAGAAATAGGCAATCATTGCCTAATTATGGGGAATGGAATAATTTGAATATAGTATTCAAACCATTGACCGAGGAATTCTCTTTTGACAAGGATTACAATCCAGATATTAATGTGGGCCAAGAAGCTATTACTACTGGGCTAATGGGTCATAATTTTAAAAAGGGCCTAAATAAAAACAAAAAGTCCAAAAAATGTTCTGGGCCATCCAAGATGCTGTCAATTGATGAAAGGCCAAATCCATTAAAGAGACCAAGACTTGATTTTGATCCATGTGGGTCCGATCCGTTTGGGTTGGATGTTTTGTTGGGAATTAGTAAAAGCAATAATATTACACATGCTACAGATAAGGATAACATTGATAAGGAAACACAGTCAAATGAGGTTACAGTAGGAGACAAAGGAGTTATAGACCTCAACTCTCAACCTACTAACAGTGCATCTTCTTCTCAAAAAGAGGACAACGAAGGCGGGTCACGGGATGAAGTTATTGAAGGTCGAGAGGTTCAAAAAGAAACTAACGCTACAATATTCATGGGAGAGAAACTGGGCGCTAATCTCAGTGGTTTCGAGGAATTGGTTCGTAAATCGGTAGTGGATGAAGGGTCACAGAAAGGTAACTTATGAATTTTTTATCCATTAACGTTAAAGGGATTGGGGCACAGGGGAAAGTTGGTTGGGTGAAAGGCCTTAAGATGAAGAATAAGGTTACATTTTTAGCGATTCAAGAGACACAATTGGCTAATTCTGATGCTGTGGATATTGATCGTTTATGGGGGGGTAAAGGTTACAATTATGATATTGTCGAGGCAGAAGGGAGATCGGGGGGTTTAATTAACGTTTGGGATGAAAAGATTTTTGTCAAGACTGAGACGATTTCTAACCGGAATTTTCTGTTATCGAGTGGGATTTTAGTTTCTGAGGACATGGTGATAAATGTGGTCAATATTTATGGTCCCCAAAGCGTTACTCAGAAAAGGCGGTTGTGGGGAATCTTGGCAGACTTGATGCAAGGCCGTGATGGGTGTTGGGTTTTCCTTGGCGATTTTAATGTCGTCCGCTATCCAGAAGAGCGAAAGAATTCGGGTTTTAACTCGGTCAGTGCTTTGGATTTTAATAACTTTGTTGACTTGATGGGGCTTAAAGAGTACAAAATGAAGGGGGGTAAATTTACTTATATGGTTGGGTCTACTAAAGGTTTCAAGTTTAGTAAAATTGACCGATTTCTTGTTTGTCACAATTTTTTGAATAAATGGCCTCTTGCCGTCCTACGAGCTCTTCCTCGAGAGAAGTCGGACCATTGCCCCCTTGTTCTATCTTTAGTAGACTCTAATTTCGGGCCTAAACCTTTCCGGTGGTTTAACTCATGGCTCGAGCGGGATGGGTGCGAGAAATTGATTGTGGATATATTAGATGGGAGTTCGTTTGAAGGGTCGCCCGATTTTATAATTGCCGAAAAATTCAAGAGTGTTCGAAATGCTATTAAAACATGGTGGGCGGATGTGGGGGAGAAAGAAAATGCCGAGTATGTTGACATGAATATTGAGATAAACCGTTTGGAATTAAAAATGGAATCTGTTGACTTGGAGGAAGAAGATCTGTGGATTTATGAAGAGTGCAAAAAGGGAGTTTCCTGGATAGATCTCCAAAGATCTCGTGACATCAAGCAAAAGTCTCGGGTTAAGTGGGCGGCTAGCGGGGATGAAAACACGACCTTTTTTCATTGTGTGGTTAATGGGAGAAAAGCCAAGAATAACATTCCGGGTTTTTCCATTGACGGGGGTTGGGTTTCTAAACCATCTTTGGTTAAGAAACATGTTTTTAACCATTTTCGCAATATGTTCTCTAATAATGTTGCAGGTAGGCCTTATCTCCTTTGCGAAAATATTAAAGTTTTAGATGAAGAATCGCAGCAAACACTTATAGCTGGATTCACCAGAGAAGAAGTTAAAGCAGCGGTGTTTGAATGTGGGGGAGATCGAGCACCCGGGCCGGATGGTTTTAATTTCACTTTTCTTAAGAAATTTTGGGCTTTCTTTGAAGACGATTTTCTCAACTTAATGAACCAATTCTATGAGTCGGGATCGATAAATCATGGGTATAGTGCGGCTTTTATAACTTTGATTCCGAAGACCAAAAACCCCACAGATTTGAAAGACTATAGACCGATTACCTTGATTGGGATTATGTCAAAAGTCATTTCAAAGATTTTGGCTAATCGAATTAAAAAGGTGATGAAGTGCATTATTTCGGAAGTTCAAAGTGGTTTTCTTGCAGACCGGAATATTCTTGACGGCCCATTGATTATTAATGAAGTATTGGCTTGGCTGAAAAAAAGAAAAGACAAAGCCTTCATGTTTAAAATAGATTTTCAGAAGGCATATGATAATGTCGATTGGGAATTTTTGATTTCAATTATGGAGCAAATGGGTTTCCCGGAAAGATGGCGTAGGTGGGTGAATGGTATTTTACGGTCCGCGCGTTCCTCAATTTTAGTCAATGGGTCGCCCACCTTTACGTTCCAATGTCAGAAAGGGTTGAGACAAGGTGACCCACTCTCTCCTTTTCTATTTCTTATAGTCATGGAAGCTTTCTCGTGTTTATTGTTTAAGGCCGAGGAGATTGGGGAGTTCAAAGGCTTGGAGATTACGAAAAAAGGGCCGAGGCTTACTCATCTTCTTTATGCGGATGACGCCCTCATTGTAGGGAGTTATTCCAAAGATAATTTTCAACGGATGATTCGCCTTCTCCGCATTTTTCACGTATGCTCCGGGCTTAAAATTAATCTCCAAAAATCTAGTGTTTTTGGTATTAATTGTTTGGAACATGAAATTAAGGAGCTCGCCGAGATGTCCGGATGTAAGCAAGATTCTTTACCTTTTACTTATTTAGGAATCAAAGTTGGGGCTAACATGAATCGGGTAAAGAATTGGGATTTGGTTATTGAAAAATGCAAGTCGAGGTTAAAGTCGTGGAAGGCGAGAACTCTTTCAATAGGAGGAAGGCTTATCCTCATCAAATCGGTGCTAGCTAGTTTGCCTATTTATTATATGTCGCTTTATAGAGCTCCGGTGAAGGTTATGGGTGATATAGAGAGTTTGATGAAAAGATTTCTATGGGGAGGGGATGAGAATGTCAAAAAAATACATTGGGTTTCATGGGATATTGTAGCAAGCCCGGTGAAAGACGGTGGTTTGGGAGTTTCCCATCTTGCGGATGTCAATTTATCTCTTATTACCAAATGGGTGTGGAGATATAAAATTGAACATTCTAGCTTATGGAGGAGAATAATTGATGTTTGTCATGGGAATGCAAAGAAATGGGACACGCTCCCGCTTAACAGAGCTGTTAGTGGTGGATGGAAAGGTATAGTGGCCTTCATTAATAAATCAGATAGGTTACACTTGAATATTAAAAACATGTTCCGAGTTGTGGTTGGAAATGGCGATACAGTGAGGTTTTGGCTTGATCGTTGGTGTGGTATAGACTCATTCAAAGCCGCTTATCCTAACATTTTCAAGATAGCGGCAAAGCAACATTCGATGGTGGCTGAATTGTGGGATGCAGCAGCAGATCAGTTCAGTATACGATGGAGGAGATTTCCTTTATCTACAATGGAAACCAATGAACTCTTATCGCTGATGGGACGACTTAGTACCGTTCAGCTTAACAGTTCCTTGGACAGTTGGAAATGGGAGGGGAATACAGACGGCATTTATACTGTTGCAGATTTTAAAAAGACTTTAGTGGCTGCTCGGAATCAACATCGGGAATCTGATATGAAGTGGTTAGCGTGGTTGCCTTTAAAGATTAAAATCTTTATTTGGCGATTGGAGATGGACCGGCTCCCAACAAAGACTGCTCTTCGAAAGAGGCTAATTTACATCCCAGATGATATTTGCCCCCTATGTGACGTGGAAGTTGAGACGGTGGTTCATATCTTTACCGGATGCGGGGTGGCGTTTGCTATTTGGTCGGCAGTGGGGGCTTGGTGCAGACTCCAACCAATCTACGCCTTTGATATTGGGGATTTGTTGAATATGAATCATGGGAGTGGGCGTAAAGACGCCTCGAAGATTATCCAAGGGATTATAATGATTGCTATGTGGGTGATTTGGAATGGGCGCAATGAGAAGATCTTTAGAGACAAAGAAGTTCAAGTGATAGATTTAGTGGCAAAAATAAAAACTTTCTCTTTTCTTTGGCTTAGGGCTAGATCAAAGTTCAAAGACTTGGTTTGGAAAGATTGGTCGGTTTACCCGTTGTATATGATGTAGTTGGTTTGCGGCGGTCCTTGTTTTGAGGGCCGGGCGCTTGTTTTTTATGAAATTTACCTTTCAAAAAAAATGCAAGTACACTAAGGCCAATGAAACAATCAATAAAACCAACCACAAGATCTACAAAATTAATTGCAAACAAGAACTTTTTAGTAGCTATTTCTAGATTAACTTCCCCTTATAGCATTATAAAGTATACCACTTACTACCCTTTAAGACAACTCAATTAAAATTAAAAAGATACCGGCGCAGCTTATTGCTCGCTTACTCATTTATCCAGATGTAATTTAGTTTTTATTATAAGTTTATAAAAAAAAGTGTACTAAAAAAAAGATTAGATGAACAATTGAAATAAAAGTTACATAAGGCTGTCCGGTGTGCAAACGGGGCAACCCCGTCCCCCCGTCTCCATCGTCCCAACCACCGCCCCCCACCCCCGCCCCTCATCTCCCTCGTCTCCCCCCATAACATAACGGACCAATCAAATTTCAGCATCAATCACCTTTTGCCACCACCACCGTCTCTTGCCCCCGTCTCAACCACCGCCCCCCACCCCCTTTAGCCAGGCTAAAGTTACCAAAATACAATCATTTTACACTATGATAAAGACCTATATTAAATTGAGACACATGTAGCATTTGCCCATAAAGTCATTGCCTTCTCTTACATGTGAAGGTGTGTTGATTTCCATGTACAAAAAGCCAACTTTTAATTGCCATCAAAATCCACAACCACTACTGTCACTATTAAATAATTATTACTATTATTATCCTTTAAACTTTGGTCACGTAGATTAAAAGGGAATTAACAAGTAAAAGATGGTATATTTATGGAAAACCAAAAAATAAATACATCAAAAAGCCATATACATCATTCACATTACTTACAAGATCAAACAATAAAATAATTATAAAAAAGTGCAAACTTTGTTCATCTTTACAGGAAATGTAATCTGCACCGTTCACTCCCCTTTATCTACGGTATAACTGCAACATAAAATAATATATATTTATCAACTCTTTATTCCATAATAAATAAATAAACAAATAATATCATCAATAAATCTTCTTTAAATATAAAATATACAAATAAAATAATAAATAAACACCAACCTCTCTCTGAGTATCTGTATTTCCTTTTTTTCTGTAACTTTCTTGAAAAAAAAAAAAAAAAAAAAAATCAACAACTATGCCCAAATGCTCCAGCTATTGTACATCCCATTTCCATTAATTTCCCTGCATTTAAAAAAAATAAAACAAATTCAACTATGTACTTTATACATAAACACCTGTACTACAATATATTCCAATATTTACTAAAAATGTAAATAAAGTTTTTTCTTGAATTTAAAGTACAACTCTTGTTGCACCATGTACAAATCTCAAAACACCATGTACAAGTCCTGATGCACAAGGTACAACTAAAGTGGATAGTAGGCAAAGTGCTAAAAAACATGTTTCCACTAGTCCAACTCACAGCTGGTGTGGGGCTGGTTTTTTATTTATGTCATCATCATGCAAAAAAGTACAACTCACTATTGCACATGCCCTAATTTTGACTTTTTTTTTATAAAAATTTCCAATTAAAAAAACATACCTCTTCTTTGCTTTGTAACAACTTTTGCCACCGTAGCCGACGGTGCCACCGTCGTCTCCGCCGTCGCAACCACCGGAAACAAAACACCATCAATCCCTTGAACCGATATTCTTCCATCGGTATAAATATCCGGGTCAATTAAATAAGCCGATTCGTCACGTTGACCGAACTTAACCGATCCATCGGCTTCTTCTGCCAGCACTTTGTGCGGCAGACGGAGAGTGTCGTAGGACACTCTCCCGAACCGCCGCACAGAGTTATACATACTTTCTTCTGTTTGATATTCGGGTATAAGATGGTAATACATTATTTGTTCTGGCGCTCCTGGGTCGCTTAACTGGTCAGTAGTTAATTTAGCCATGGCTTCATCGTTAGGTGCCAAGACTGTTAATACATAACCTTCTGATACCAGTTTCCCCATCTCTGTAGCTAAAGAAGTTAGGTTTACCAAAATGTCTGCTAATTCGTTGTATCCTCCGTAGTGAAGGAGCGTATGGATAAAATCCTTCACCTGGCTCTCCCCGTCAAAGTGGTGACGCGGGCCACCGGGTCCGGGAGCTGGAGCGGGTGCCAGGTCCGGACCCGGTGCCATCGCGTCATAAACCGGAAGAGCTGGTGGAGAACCGGCTGGTGCTGGACCAGCCGGTTTTTTCAACCGGTGTGTTCTGGGGTCCACTACAGGTGCTCCTTCTGGTAGCACCGCGGAAATGGACCCCAGACTCCTCCGCCGGTTGAAATCTTCTTGTACTGATTGAGGTACTAACAACCTTTCGATCCCATGGATCAAACCGTCTGGGCGGATGACGTCATCCGCCCGAACGATTTTCGCGACTCCACCGACAATTTTTTCGCCTTTATTTCCTTTCGTTAACGGTAACCGATTGTCAGATTCACCAACACAGAGTGTCTTATGATGAGTAATATGTTCTCCAGGCCAATTATGTGACCCGACCCGACCCGGAATAATATGGTAAAGTATCAAATTCTGCAGAGATTTCAAATTCCTTGGCTCGAGTAAGAACCGTTTGAACTCAGGGTCCATTTGTCGTTCAAGAGCTTCATTATTTGGAGCGAAGATGGTAATATTATGATTAGACACTGCTTCTTCAAGTGTTTGTAGAAGAAGAGCTTTTTCAATGAGCTCTGATAGCTCTGTATAGTGTGAATCTAAAAGAGCAACCAGAACTGAGTTGGAGCTTACTTGTGTCGATTGCAATGCGTTGACATTGATAAATGATATGGATAGCATCAATATGACGAGGTTTGATGCACCATAGATTTTAGAATCCATGGTGGTTGTTACAATAGAGAGATTTGTTTATAATGTTGGTATATGAATGTTGGTATATGGTTTGTGAATTTGTTTTGGGTTTGTTTGATGTTTGTAGTGTGTGTGACAAAATGGTGGCTCTCTCTTTGGTTGTTTTTGGGGTTTGAGTGGGATGAGATGAAAAGGGGATTAAAACATGTGAGAGGAAAGAGAAACGGCAAGCGGTGGTGTCGTTTTGTGAGCTAGGAATAGGAAGTGTGAAGCTTCACAGGCTGGCATGGTGGGGACCACACGGTGGACTAAAGTGGCTTGTTGAGGTTGTTATACGGCTTATTGGCTTTGGCTTGGAATCGGCTTGTGTTGTTTCCAGCCACAGCTTCACCTACTCCAATCTTATTAGAAGTATATATTTTATGACAAAAGATCAAATACAAACATCTTTTTCGTACTGACTGTACGAATCAAAGGAAAAACACGGAAAAACACGCGGGTCGTATATAACTAGAGTAATTATATGAGTAATTATATAATTACTCTATTTATATAGCTAGAGTATAACTAGAGTAATTATATAATTACTCTAGTTGTACACGACCCCGCGTGTTTTTTCCTTTGATTCGTAACGTTCGTACAAAAAAGCTATTTGTATGTGAACCTAACCCTATATTTTATTGTTAGACTGTATAATCTATCAATTGTTTTTCTTTCAACTTGTCATTCGCTATTTTCTTTTACATGAAAACCACATCATCATCTACCTATAACTTAATTTCATATTGATTCTCTTATTTATGATGGTAGTTCTATTCTTTAAATTTAACTTTTTTAATGTGACGATATATAGGTAACGAGTTTGGACGTTTGGTGATGACTTATGATGCATTTCATGATGACTGATCATGAGATATATATGTAGTTCACATAATGCATACTGAAATGTGTTAGGGCTGTAAATGAATCGATCTTAGACGTGTCTACTGAAATGTTTTAGGGCTGTAAACGAATCGATCTTATACGATCTCGAGTCCAATCCTAAAATACACATGGTTTAACATCATTTGTTAAATTTATGTATTAGCGATATGATTGTCAAGAGAAAGTATAGGATACAAAGTATCCTTAACGTGAAAAGTGTAGGAAGCCACCAGGAATGACACGTAGAAAACCATAGTTAAGTTGTCTAACCTAAACCTGGTTGATTAGAATGGTAATTTAGTCCTTTTATTTTTTTTCCTTAATCTCATATCCAATCAAACCTAGTTCTATTCACGATTCAAATCACCTTTCAATTATAATTTACAATTATTCAATTACAAATGCAGGATTCAATTCATGATCGATTAACTATTTTCGATCATGAATTCATGATTCAGTTAACAATTATTTTATACAATTATAACCATGCTCTGTTTTTTAATCGATCAAATTTTTTGGTTTAACGATTGATTACGAGTTAAGATCACGTGTTTGATTTAGTTTTACATCTTGATTATATGTTGTTAATCAAAATTAATAATCGTGGATGTATTTTTACAGATAGAAATAGGTAGATGGTGGAATTTGATTATCAGTAATGGTATGTTGAAGAAGAAGAGGCATAGCGTGTGTTTATAGTGATTCTTGTGTTTTCAACGTGCGTTTATGTAAATCAGTATCTGGTATCATAGTTGTTTTGTGAGTGCGTTTAAGAATCATACACGTGCATTTATGTAAATGAGTATCTGGTGGCATTGTTTTTGTAAGTGAGTTTAAGAATTATACAAGTGCGTCTATCAATGTCTGGACAAAATCCAAGCATGATTGTGCTTATTTATTTATTTATTTTTTTTAACATTCAAACGGAGCCATTTTAAATAAGCATGATTGTGCTTATTTACAAGCATGGTTGTGATCAGGAATGAGCATGGTTGTGATCAGGAATGAGCATGGTTATACTTGGGTGTGGTGTGGCATGATCGTGCTTATTCACAAGCATGGTTGTGCTTAGGAATGAGCATGGTTATGTTTATATACATGCTTTTAAAGGTGCGTTCTAATTTTTTCAAAGGTGCGTTTAAATATTGGTGTGTCTGCGTTTAAATTTTTGTAAGTGCGTTTAGAAGCCTTTGTTTTCACCAACTTCGTCTTTTTCATCTGCAACTTATTTTTAACATAATTTTTATGTTTAGTCATACTTATTGAAACAAAATCTAAAGTATTTGACAACTGTTACGAGCGTTTATTCATAATTGTATGCTTTGTCGTATGATTTAATCGTCCCAGTGTAAATCTCAGTTTTTCTAATTTTTTCGTTTTCGTTCATTGTAATCGAATGTTTTTTGTTATTTTGATTCTGTAATCATTATGAACGTGTAATCAAACTGAAACGATGAAAATCAGTGTTCGAATTAGGTCTGTTGTTTTCGATTTGAATTTTTTTAACATTTTTTCCTAATTTACCCATGGTAAGATTAACCCAAATATGATTAGGGTTGTTAATTACCATCTTGCCACCGTCTTAATCTAATGGCTGAGAATACTTCCTGAGCTTTGTACGTTATCTCTTCCCGATTGTCAAAATACAAGGTCTAAAACCCCAAATAGGAAAAAGATCATTACAAGGAAATCTTATCTATCATATATAATCTACAATCTACAAATATATATAAATGAAAGCACTCATAATGATATGGCATTCATTGGTGTCATCCTCCCCCTTTGAATGGGCCATGTGGCACGATGTGAGAAATTAAAAAAAACAAACCACATATAAAAGTTTTCTCATCCCCCAAACCCTAAAAACTAACCCTCACCTCATCGCCTCCTCTGCCTCTCTTCGTCGTCACTGCCACCTCTCTCCGCCATCGCCGTGAACCTCATCATCCTTGCAGATCTTCGTAATTGATTTGTCTAAACGGTTTGACGCTCGCGCTATTCAGCGATTTTATCTGGTTCTTCTTCTTTCTCTTTCAAATATGTTTTATTATTAGTTTGAACAACCAATTGATGATAGATAACTAATAATACAAATATAACAATCTCCGGTGGGTTGAAACACTAGTGAATAATAACAGTGAGTTGATAGCTATTGATTGAGTAATAATAATATCCATGGGTTATTACCCGAGTTTATGGGATGGATGGCGAAGTTAACGACGTTATCTTTAGAGAATAATAAGTTTGCCAGAATGATATCGACGCATTATGCAGTGAAGGCGGTGGGGGATCCGTCATACCCCACCAAGGCGGAAACATGGGAATGTGACTTCAAAAGGTTTTCAAGCACAAGGTTTGAGCAACACGTAAAATGTAACATAATGGATACCAAACATTTCAAATTGTCTTACATAATAAAAATGTAAATTGTCTGAAATACGAGATCAAATGTAAAACATCAAATATTAAATTGTTATTGAAACTTGACTCATGACGGAGGTACCACATAATGTGCACTCAAACCCCTCTCCCAAGTCCCCGAGCTCCATGATCAATTACCTGAAAAACATGCATAAAAGATTTGTCAATATAATGTCGTTGAGTTCACGGGTTTAATGCACTAAATGTAAAGTTTGTGAAATTCGTGTATGACCAATCAAAGCTAGCTCAACTAATAATTATTGTGCCAAACATGAGTCTCATAACCAAACCTCTTTACTGTTGTGCCTCGCGCAATATACAATAAGACAACATATATATATAGTAGAATACTAACACTCTTTCGTATGTAACTGGTTAAAGCGACTAACCAAGAGTGGGGGTGTCAACCAATTGTAACATTCACGATATATATATATATATATATATATATATATATATATATATATATATATATATATATATATATATATATATATATGCTCAATGATTTAATTACAATTTTACAGACCTAAAGTGACAACAACCCCAAAGTTAAAATACCAACATAAAAATTTAAAAAGGTAACGATTGTAATGCCTGTAAAGTTTTAAAACACGCTAGAATAATAAATAATCGATTTACTATGTCAGATCTTAAACGAATTTAATAATTTAAATTCGACTAAACGTTATTGTTTCTAAGCTTATATACTTTATTTGGTAGACTACTTGAGAATAAAAGTATTGTATACCATTTGTCACACCCTCAAATTACCACTTGCGGGGTTTTACCGCGAGGCGCATGACAAACCAGGATCCAAGTCAACGATCACAATAAACAACTCTATATGAAAAACGTAAAACCATAAACAACGATTTTTGTAAGCGGAAGCATTAAAGAAGAATTTAATCAGCTACAATAGTATTCCCAAGTATTCAAAACACTTTATTTCAAAACGTGCAACTAAACCTAGACGCCAATGCAGACCCGTGGGCCTAGTTCTGTTTGTTGCTACCTTAGCGACCTGAGAAAAACATGCCAAAAAGATGTCAACATATAATGCTGGTGAGTTCACAGGTTTGTTCAATATGTTACTAAAACGTTACCATGTCCATACTATATCAATGTTACCAAGTACGCTAGCTAGGCGTATGTTTTATTACTACTACGATTGGAAACCATTACTAGACACGTTTAGCAATGTTTAGCATGTTTAAGCAGCCCGTATGTTCAGCATGATACCAATGTTCTTGTTCGAGACAACATGCACCCGCCCGGCCCTCCAAGCCGACGAGTGGGGCAGGTCACGCCCAATAGATCTATCCACATTTCCCCCGTTGTGCATCCCCGCACATTCATGGTTTCCCCCGGGACTTCCAAAGATCGTATAGCAATACAAAGTTAAAAACCATAGTATGACATATGTTACCAAAATAGTTTAGCGCATGTTTTCTCCCCCAAAAGTTAAAGCAGTAAAAGTGGGGCCGTGAACTCACCTTAGATAACGTTCTTCGGTTATAAGTAAAGATGTTAAGCCCTTGATAACCCCTCTACCGGAGATCTATCAAAATGTTCACATAAGTGTTCCGACTAATAACCATAAGGTTATCTAGTCCCCGATTGTCCAGATCGTAACCAAGTATGTTTTAAAACGTGTTTAAATGTTTAACCGACACACTAGACCGACCCGACATTCCGTTGGTGACCCATTACCCTAACTAATCAAGTACACATAGATTACACACAAGGTTCAAGCATAAAACACTTAGTTTGTATCAAAAATCTCATTTCTGCATCAGAACGGTCGAACCAGTCATTTTAAGTCTTCTTCGCCCGTTTTAAGTCTCCTTCGCCCGTTTTATATTTCGTTCGACCGTTTGATGCCTCCTTCGCCCGTTTTACCACGTTCGCCCAAACAAAACCCAGGTTCGACCCTGGATCCTCTCCTTCGCACCTTCGATCGGTCGAAGGAGTCCAGGTTCGCCCCTGTTGTGCAAATTTTCCTAAAAACGCTTCAAACACATTCAAAACGACTCGAAACATCATCAAACACAGCAGTCAAGCATGAATAACTTATCCCTACAAAACCCCACTGATTTCCCCCAATAATACGTCTATTTCAGCCCTTTCCCAAAATGGTAAAAATTATGGAAACGTCACTATCATGCATGGATTATTTACCCAATTTGGAAACTTTTGAAATCGATCCGTATTCAACTAAAAATGCTCAGTTTGTCGAGTGTTCGATCTTTCCCTATTAGTTCTATTGATCATAAATATCATGCATCAAGTATAGATTCGTTAAAACCCCCAAATACCCATAATATCATCATTTATCCAATCCTAACCCTAAACAACAATAATCTAGCATCAATAACAATCCTATATCATGTTTCTACCATAGATACAGCAGCAAATCATTGAACAACACATAACACCACATAATACACAACTTACATATGTTTATCATCATGAAAACCTATGTCAAATGATAATGTTTTGATTTAGAAAGATGTTTAAAAGGTTTTTAATCATAAAAGCACCCTTAGAACAGATCCGGACAATTAGGGTTAGATGAAAACGAATTAAAATGCTTTTAAAAAGGTTTAGGATTAAGAACACACCTTGGATTCTTGTTTAGATGTTGTAGATAGGTTAGATTATGAAAAAGAAGAGCAAAAACTCCTTCCTTAATGATTAAGATTGTTTGAGAGTGTTTTGGGACGGTTAGGGTTTGTGAAATGATGAAAAATGACAAAGTTTGGTATTTATACTAATCCTCCTTCGCCCCATATCAATGGTCGAAGGTGGCCTCCTTCGACCCTTTCACAGGGTCGAATGAGCCCTGTCCTGGTCGAAAGGAATTCTTTCAATTCCACACCCCAGGTTCGCCCATTTACAAAGGGTCGAACCAGAATTCATTTTTAACTAATTTTCCAGTTTGTCGTGTTTAACGCATTCTAACACATCTTAACACATAAGCATACAACCTTAGTCTATGTTTAACATATTCAAGCATGGATAATCATTTATACGTCATTTAAACACATCTATGTATATAATCCACCACACAACCCATAATCTACACATATACTTAATTAGTTCATGTAATGTCACCAACAACGGAACCCGGTACTAGTGTATTACCAAAACGACTCCCAATGATCCTCCAGATCATTGCACCCTGGACAGTCCTAACTTGACCCGACTCAACTAACCCCGTTAAGTCCGTTTATAAACGTTTCTCGCTAAGGTAGACTTAGATGTTACTAAAATGTTTAAGCCAAACATGCCGGGTGTCACATCATCCCCACGTTGAAAGAATTTTCATCCCGAAAATTGCGCAAAGCCCCAAAAAGAAAGAAACGAAAAAGAACAGAACGAAAAGAAAATTACCGGATGTCACACCATTTTTCATAAATAAATAATTAACTAAACTCTAATAATTGATAACATTATTTATTTGATTATGGTCATAGCCATATTGTCGTTTCCCATTTAAGATACAACCATATTTACTCATATTTACAACCCTTTCTAATTTCCGTTTCAAATCGTAACCGGCGTGCTTTGATTAGAAATATTTAATTATTAATTAGAATGGTAACCGACAATCTTTATTATGTTCTTAAACGAATCGTGTCTAGCAAGCTTGCATACGAATCTATATATTAAGGCAGCCAGCGACTACTCTAGTAGCTAGGCCGCTTGCGAAGGAGTAGTGTCTGATCGGTTCTCAACGACTACAGCTAAACGGACCGTTCGTAAGTGGACCGATGCCGCGCGGGTCTCCATCCCATCTCCTTCCCAATTCTGTATCCTCTAACTACCGTACCCCTTGCCGCAACGCTACTCCGATAACCAGTAGTTGCGTCACCGAAGCCACCACAATCATCCCTATCCTCCTACCAACCGTCGAGCACAACAACCACCGTAACCGAAACAACCTGCATTGTACCATCAACGGTTCTTTTGGACCTAAGGTACCATTTTATTCATTAATAGTCTATTTTAGAATACACATTATCATACTAAACTTGATGGTCAAACTTACTGTTTTAGCAAATGTGAAAGCAATGAAGAATATGAGCTTTGCTTATTTCTTTTTATTCTTCATTGGAGCACATGTGGTTTGTCAATCTTAAATATATATCATTTTCTACAACATATATATTTTATTTAAAATAGGTATAACAGATCTATATATAAGTTTATGTAATGTGTGAAAAAAAACAACTGTCAACTCTCCATATTTGCAAATTTTATGGTTGTGAATGATCATCATTATTTTTTAGGTATGAATATAGATATACATAGTTATACAAACGTAAAAGTTGAGTTTATATTAACTTAAGTAATTTCTTTTCAGTATTATATAAGTGTCATATTTTTCTAATTACACCTCATTAACCGTAAAAGAAATTTATTATTATTATTATTATTATTATTACGCAATATGGGCTTATACACATTTAGAGACGCGTATTCACTCCATACGAGTCTAGGTAGTTCGATACTATCTTTACAACTGAGAAATAAAGTGATTCTGCTTTGCATTAAAATTTAAGACCTCCTTACTTGCAATAGGATACAAGAGTTCAATTAATCCAAGTTCATGCTTCAATTTCTAGATCTTTCACAATGAATTTCTGGTGAGTATATCTTTCCCCTTTTTACTGTTTTACTACTTTGGGGTGACTCATGTACCTATTAATCAAGTTTCTATTTCTTATACTTAATGCAATTCTCATGTGTGTTTGCCTTATGTGAATTTGTGTGTATGCTTAGTCAAAATCATTAACCGCTGGGCGGCCTAGCATTTCAATGAATAGTACTATGGTATACCCCCTTGAGACTCTGTTGAGAGAATCTTGGTCATTGTCTTGTTAATTCATTATTCAAATTATTAGTCATGAGTTAGTCATTATTCATAGGCTTGGTTTTGACTGATACTACTTATTACATAATTGCAAATGGTACCGCTCATGAATTGCTAAACACTTTTCTTACTATATGTATTCAAACAGGGTATGCTCACTAATACATTTTTGTATTGACCAAAATTATTTTCGTACGTGTTTCAGGTTCTTAAGAAGCTTTTGGAACTTAGGCTTAGATTGAGATGTACTGTAATTTAGTTTAGGTTGCTAGTTTTTAATTGTTGTATTCCTTTCAATGTAATAAATTATTCAATTCAATGTATTAAAATTTACATTTCTAGTCCATGAGCTATTGAACAATCGTCACTACGTGACACCTCGATGTTTCCGCCATCGGTTGGGGTGTTACACCAATAGATCTATTTAAGTGTTCCATGGTTTCTGTTAGCTAATGGTTACAGTGTAAATGTAAGTACGAGGACCATTGAGCTCATGAACCAAAATGTCTCATGTTTCACATGGTAGTCATGATAGAAATTCACCAAAATGTAATGTAACTAGTAATTTAGCATGTTTATCCCCCAAAATGTAAAAATAGTAAAATGGGGCCGTGAAACTCACCTGGTGACTGCTTATGTGGTCCAGCAAAGCAGAAAAGCGAGATAACTATTGTCCTGACAGTTCCTTATGATTATTAAAGACATAGTAAGTTGCACGTTCTTATCGTTTTCCATACAAGTTGCTTACCCGATTTTTGGATCCTCGTATCATGTATATGTGGGGGCCATTGTTCATGCACGTGACAATTTCTACGTATCTTGTATGTACTTTTGTAAAGTGTATGGTTTCATGAATTCCGGGAGTTTTATTGTAAAAACACATTTATTGTTAGCAAAACAGGCCCCACATGTCATCATGGGTTATAGAATATTCCCCAATCTAACATGTATGGTGGATTTATGGAAATATAAGTGTTTTAACATGTGTTATACTATTATAATGTTAAGGCTGGGAATAACATATGTTAAAGACATTTTAACATACGTTTTTGTATAACTCCAAAACTTTACTTGTAAACTATGATCAAAAATCCGATTCATGTGTAATGTGATCGGTTCCCATGGATATGCGTGGGGTTGTAAATGAACTTATGGACATGTAGGTATATAACACCATATCAATTGAATACATTTATTTTTATAAACAAAGTTATATCAAGGCATGTATATTCATTATGTTTTAGTTCTAAAATCAGATTTTCTTGACAAAATACAATGTCTATGCACACATACATTGTTCAGTCTTGTGTGTTCAACATATATGTTGGCCGATTGTTATTTGTGTGTGTCTTGTATGTGTGTGTGCGTGTATATATAAGTTTGTAAACAAGAACTAATACATTGTGGATTGTTACCTTACAATACTATGTTTTGAGTTTGTTTAAGCCGATTACACAAGAACAAAGAGCCACGGGTCGGGTTACTTGTCATGGGTCGATAATAATAAGTAGTTTAAGTGTGTAGGAAGGTTTATCTAACTTACTTAAAGTCTTGAACTCGAAATGGGTCGCTGGTGCTAGTTAACCTTCCACGATCTTTGATACCTCAATGTGGTTCGATGATGGTTAATTACGGGTCGGTTATGGTGTTGTTGGTGTGCTTGGTCGAAGGAAAAAGGTAGGTATGTGGTTGTTTTTGGTGAGTGGTGAACTAAAGAAGAAAGGAAAAAAAGGTGTACGCTTGGATATGTTAGTGTGTGAGTTAAGGTGAAGTCTTGAGCCCTTTATATACACAATTGGCTATGGGTAGGGAAGGGAAGTCATGTGAGTGTGATTTATATTAAGTAAGTCGAAACTCTTAGGGATTTGTTAATGGAAAAGTTATTAACTAGATTAGTGTTAGTGTTGTGATAGTGATTGTTCAATCCATGTCTTCACTTGTCTGATTAGTTGCAAAAGATATGTATGGAAGTTCTAGTTCATAGGGAAGTGTTTAGGGAGGTTGTCATGTGCTTCTTTGGTGTAAGGGTTTGACATATCCTTTGAAAATGACACATGATTGTTGTTATTGTTGTGTTTCGGTCGTAGCCTAGGAACAAGAAGGGGTCCGTCAACTTTGGTTATGATCATTCTTTGAGAATTGGTGTGTCATCATCAAGAGCCTAAAAGGGTATAAGATCGGTTATCATGGTGATTCATTGAAGGGTTGTTTTCGGACGATGACAAGAAGAAAAAGAAGGAAGTTTGTTTGTTAGTTAGTTAGTGTAAACAAGAAAAGGTTTAGGTCTAGGGAGGTGTGTTATGATGGGAGTGAAGGTGCCATCTTGGTGTAATGGAAGAACAAAACAATCATCTTACTTTTCATCATGCTAGGGTTGAAATATGGAAGGAAACATCAAAAAGGGATAAGTTGACTTGTGTGGGAGTTGTAAGAACTTTTATCACTTTATCACATATCCTCATTTGTATAAGTAGCGTGGGACTTTGTCTTATCCAATTCATATATATATATATATATATATATATATATATATATATATTATCACACCCTCAAATTTCCACTGGGGGTTTATACCGCGAGGCGCATGACAAACCAGGATCCCATAGCCATAAGTCACATGAACGACCCTAAATGCCCAAACCATTTAGTTCGTTATTGAAAAACCAAGTTTAAAAGTTTTAACCAAACCAAATTAAGTATAGCGGAAGCGAATAACAAAACAGTTAAAATAAAAGTCTGCGCAAAACACCGCGCCCAAAACCATAGGTAAGTAATTAAATATCACAAGCAGTTTAAATGTTTATGATCCCATGACATAACATGATGCATCTAAGTATCCTGTGAAAACCCTCTTGAGTTGTGAAAACCCGTGAAAACCCTATGTAACAACATTGTTTTTTTCTAATTTTTTTAGAATAGCCTGTATACTTAATTTTATGACTTTCGGCCAAAAAAAGTCAAAAAATCGCCGAATAGATTTTTTTTTAAAATTACGTAACACAGATGTTACATATGTAACAATGCTGACGTATGATAAAACCGAGTTTGTGTAGCGTAGGTGTAACAAAATAATCTACTCGACGCTTTTTTGATTTTTTTTGCCAAAACTAATAAAATTGAATATAAAAGCTATTCTGAATAAATCAGGAAAACAAAGTTTTTACATAGGGGTTTCACGGGTTTTCACAACTCAAGAGGGCTTTTATCTTAGCCAAACCCTCTATATATATCCACACGTGCATAAACCGATAATGTATTGAATTTCTACAATAGTTCGGACTTTGCTACACTCGGGATTGTATAGTAAGTGCTAAAAATGTCTAATATGCACATAAAATGACATGGTTAAGTAAAATATGTCACACCCCAACCGATGGAGGAATACATCGAGGCGCGACTTGTGATAGATTGTTCAAAGACTTCATAACACTAAATTGCGACAATATATTAAAATAGATTTCATTTGTATATAAGATTCAACAAGTATACAATTTGTTTGCGAGAAAATACATCAACATAAACATGAAGTAAAAAATAAAGATTGCTTCGTTTGTTTCTAAGGCCGAATCCTAAGTGATATTTCTTGTATCATCTCATCAAGCTTTTTCCTGCAACATGTATAAAATAGCTTGTCAACACATAAAGCATTGGTGAGCATATTAGTTTTTGAATACATACATAATAATAAAATGATTTATTCAAATCATCATGCTATAGTTTGCACATACAAAATCATACAAAAGGCATAATCTATTGGTAATTTACGGACTTCAAGTCACAAGTCGGTGAACTTGGAGGATCATTATTGACAAGTTTGTCATAGTTGGTTAAGTTTCCTAATTGTATTATAATTATATTTGGTAATGTCTTGGCTAGCAAATTTGGCTTAGTCTATATAAACTAAGTTGGGTTAGACATTATGAATAAGAGTCTAGAGAAACCGAGATATGGTTTAAGAGTCTGTAATGTTTAAGAGTCTGTAATCAGTTTTTGAGTTATATTTTCTGATTAATATATTGGAAAGTTATTCCATTCGCATTTGTGTTCGTGTTTGTGTTCTTATTATCGATTCTTGGACTTGAATTGGTATTAGATCCAAGTTCAATTGTGACACCCCAGGAAAATCCCACATTGGCCGTGGCCCAGAGAGATCCTTGGTTCATAAGTAATGTATTGCCTCTTAAATCACCAACGCGTTTTGGGGCTTAATGTTAGTGGATGAGAGGAGAACTCCACAGTTAAACGTGCTCAGGTGGGTGCAGTATCAGGATGGGTGACCTCCTGGGAAGTTTCCACTTGGGCAACCAAAAGCAAATCCGTGAGCTCTGGATGTGCAACCCATCGGGACAAAGCGGACAATATTGGTGATGAGATAGGCCAGATGTTACAGATGGTATCAGAGCCACTCATGTGCCGTTCGGGATGATGGGTGCATACCTCATCAGGGACGATGAGACTCTAACAGGGGGTGAATGTGACACCCCAGGAAAATCCCACATCGGTCGTGGCCCGGGGAGATCCTTGGTTCATAAGTAATGTATTGCCTCTTAAATCACCAACGCGTTTTGGGGCTTAATGTTAGTGGATGAGAGGAGAACTCCACAGTTAAGCGTGCTCAGGTGGGTGCAGTATCAGGATGGGTGACCTCTTGGGAAGTTTCCACTTGGATAACCAAAAGCAAATCCGTGAGCTCTGGATGTGCAACCCATCGGGGCAAAGCGGACAATATTGGTGATGAGAGGGGCCGGATGTTACATCAATCGTCGAACCAAACGAGCACTCAAGGCCGGCAGTACAGGCTCGTCGAAGCAGCGACGGTAGTGAGTAGGCTGTGTAACACCCCAACCGATGGCGGAAACATCGAGGTGCCACGTATGAATGATTGTTCAGTAGCTCATGGTAGTACACAAGTTTAAATAATCCTTTAATTTCATTACAATCTTGAATTACATTAAAGTTTACATCAAATAATCAAGCAAAGCTTCAAATATCTCCTCATGCTAGCTCTAGACTTCAAGTATCAGTATTTCCTGTTGAGTTGGGAAAAATGGGGGGTCAACTAGAAGTTGGTGAGAATACATAAGCCATGTCAAGCAAATAAGTTTAAGTATAAAAGTTTAGCAATTCATATGTCTATCGTAAGTTTAAGTCTACATGAATAAACATAATATGTTGAATCGACATAATCAAACCTCCGACTAGTTTAGGTCCATCCCGTCATCCACGGTTCACCTTAATGATATGTTGGAACGATAACAATCACCCACGCTACCTATGTAGGAGGTACACGTATCCGGGTGGGATTGTCAATCCAATAGATCTATTATTGAGTATCGTCGGCTTGGCCATAGCTAATGATTATGTAATGTTGAAACTCGTTGAAACTGTTGTTGTTGTCTAAATCATGAGGCATTAAAGTTTACAACTAGACATGCATGTAGAATTGCTTAAGTATAATGTTGCAAGTATGAAGAATTGCATAAACATGGTTACGTAAACTCACATTGGCTAAGGTGAATTATCCTCTAAGTGTTGTGAATGTATGCGAGGCGAATCCCAAAGACTCAACAACGTAGCTAGTCCAAATTGAAGAAAACGAAAAAGAAAGAATATCAAGCTTCCAATTCGCTAATTACAAGAGCTTATAATCAAAGCTTCAATTGTAGAAGTAATAGACTATAGAAGAAAGGTATGAGGGAATGTTTAATCGGATTGAAACAATCGATTTAGAGGTGCAAAGTATAATGGGTCATAGGTGGGTTTTTATACTAGTTTTGGAGTCAATTAGCCATTAAAATTGGTCAACACCATAAAGTAAGGTTTTATGATGAATTGACTATTTGACTAAGACTTTGACTGTTTGACTAAAACTTTGACTGTTTGACTAAGACTTTGACTAATCAATTTAAGGAATGTGTTAAGTTTATTTTCTTCTGAAATACTACACAAGATGATAGTTGACTCAGTTGGTTGTCACTGTGTGTTGGTTGGCTGTGGACGCGGGTTCGAGTCCCGGTCCACACAAATCTTTTTTTGGCAATTATTTCCCTAAAACTATATTATTCTAAATTCATAATATGATTATATAAGCCCGAAAGTGACTCGAAATATTTTTAAAACGTACAAAAGTGTCGAGATACAAATAATTATTAGTTTAAGGTATTTAAAACATATATTGTTTAAAACAATACATTCTTTTTATCAAAAAAAAATTTAGGGGAAATTCGCGATGTTACAGGCTGTTCGTGCGTCGGCAATCGGAAAGTGGAACAAGGGGTTCTGCTTAGATCGGTAAATAATACAGCAGAAGATCAACGACCAGAGGAGCTACAATTCGAAGACTACAGAACAAATTCAAATATCGGCGATCGAGTTCAGGATTGATCGTAATTCTTTAAAGTTTGTGGGAAGCTTAGGAACTACTTTTCTTGGTTGTTTGTTTCCATGTTTTGCTACTGAACAAGAGAAAAGAAGTTCTCCATCTAAAGACTTAAACAAGTTGGTTGTCTTTGATTGGTTGTTTGGTTAAAAAGTCAAACAAGGTGGTTTGGTTTTTGTTGCTGCTTAGGAGTTCAAGAAAAGAAAATAAACAAGTTGGATATTTTTTTTCAACAAATAGGTTTTATCATTAAACTTTGGTTTTCTTATTGGGTTGAATAAGTGGGTTCAAGTCAAGAGGTTTGATTGAATTCGGTTTTTCGAGAGTTATTCTTAACCGGGTTTTTCTCCGAGGAGTAAACGGGTTTGGTTTTTAAAAAGTGGTTTGGGACTAATCTGTTTGTAGTTGTTTCAACGGACTCGAGTAAGGGGTTCTACTCCGTTAACTTACAAGAGACGAGGTAAGATGGCGGATGGTGATAAATCGATTGTTACGGTTAAAGAAAACAATTCGGCTAGTCTCGTGTGTCCTATGTTGTCAAAGACGAATTATACAACATGGGGTATGAGAATGAAGGCGATTTTTAATGTGTATGGAGTTTGGGATCAAGTTGAACCAGGAACTTCTTTAGACGTGAAGAAAAACAACATGGCGATAGCATTGTTGTTTCAGGCTATACCCGAAGATCAGATTTTACAAGTCGATAATCTGACTACGGCAAAGGAGATGTGGGATGCGCTAAAGACCCGTAATCTCAGGTCTGATCGGGTGAGAGAAGCATGGTTACAGACATTGATGTCAGATTTTGAAAACTTGAAGATGAAATATCATACTTCAGTTGATGAGTTTGCAAGTTTATTATCTGGGTTGGCATCAAAATCAGCTTCTTTGGGTTCTACGATTGATGAATCCAAACTCGTGAAAAAGTTTCTAAACGGACTACCAAGGAAGTTCATTCATATGGTTGCTTCAATTGAACAAGTTGTTGATTTGAAGACGGTTACTTTTGATGATGTGGTAGGACGATTAAAAGCATACGAAGAACGGATAAAAGATGAGGAGACTCAAGAGAACAACCTATGTAATCTAATGTTTACTAAAACCGAGTCCTCGCGTAATAGTTAGAACCGTAAATCGTATAAAGGGAAAGCAAGAGACCGAGGTAGAGATGAAGATCGGGATGATGAGGACTAAAATGGAAGTAAAAGCCGAGATGGTCAAGATCACATGCCAAAACAGACGGGTCAAAGGAGAACTAAAGAAGGATAGATCACATGTTCAATGTTACCGTTGTGACGAATTCGGCCACTTTGCGTCAGGGTGTCCAGATCGTTTGAAGAAATAGGAAGAAGCTAACTTTGCTGAAACCGATGATTTGGATCCATCTTTATTTATGATGAGGTGTGATCAAGAGACGGTTTTTCTTAATGATGAATGGGTGATTCCCAAGCGTTTTGAGACCAAGCCAATGGAGAAAGACAATTGGCATCTCGACAACGGAGCATCGAATCACATGACAGGCAATAAAGCTTACTTCTTTGAACTAAATGAACGTGTCACGGGAAAGGTGAAATTTGGAGATGGATCTTGTATTGATATACTGGGAAAGGGATCGGTATTATTTGTAGGGAAAACGGGGGAGAAGCGCCTGTTGACCGATGTTTACTACATACCGGGTCTACAAAGCAATATCATAAGTCTTGGTCAAGCAACGGAAGGTGGATGTGACGTTCACATGAAACGTGATTTGCTAACCATTCATGATGATACTGGTAAGCTTATGATGAAGGTGACAAGGACCAAGAACCGTTTATACAAGATCAACCTCAAGATAGCAAGTCCCGGTACACAAGTTAGCATGATTGGAATGAAGAATTTTGCGGGTGGGGATCTACAAAGAGTTGAACTGAAAGATGAGACACCAAGTACGAGTCTGAATCTTCTCAAAGATCCAAGTTCAATGGTGAAACCCAAAATTCAAAGTCCAAAGAAGAATATTCAAGAACTCAAAGGATTTGTCAAGCAAGGGATTCAAGCCAAAGGAAGGATGAGTATTGATCGAACGAAGCACGTGTTGGAACAAGCTAAGTGGAGCCCAAAGAACACTGCAAGAGATCATGAAGATCCTCGGGAGAATCAAGTTGAAGACATGTTCGGAGTTAAAGACCCACCAATTTTGAGTCTGAAATTACGGGGGTGATTGTTGGTAATTTACGGACTTCAAGTCACAAGTCGGTGAACTTGGAGGATCATTATTGACAAGTTGGTCATAGTTGGTTAAGTTTTCTAATTGTATTATAATTATATTTGGTAATGTCTTGGCTAGCAAGTTTGGCTTAGTCTATATAAACCAAGTTGGGTTAGACATTATGAATAAGAGTCTAGAGAAACCGAGATATGGTTTAAGAGTCTGTAATCAGTTTTTGAGTTATATTTTCTGATTAATATATTGGAGAGTTATTCCATTCGCATTCGTGTTCGTGTTTGTGTTCTTATTATCGATTCTTGGACTTGATAATCAATCCCTTGTGTCCACTGCATATCCTAACACTATCGTGTTAGGCCGTTAAAACTTAACAATGACCCTAAGAGGGCGGTGTGCTACTCCTATAGCGCTATACATGTTAAGGCAGGTTATATGCTTAAGGCTCTTGTATCTTAGAATTTGATTTCGAGCATGGCAATGGCATATATGCATGTTTGATAGATTGAGCATGTGTATATGAAAGCATTTAGTGTGTTTGTATATGATACATGTTGAGCCCCAAAAGTGATAAAGATAAAAAGTGGACAAGTATGAACTCACCTGAAATTCACTATGTAAGTACTAGCAAGTATCAACAAGTTTGAACTTGGATTAATTGAATCTCTTCAGTCCTAATACAAGTAAAGGATGCCTTAAATTATAATGCAAATGGGTTTATTTCAACTCTTGGTTGTAAAGATAGTTTATCCAACTACCTAGATGCGTATTGAATGAATATGCATATTTAAATGTGTATAACTTAACGAACCGATAGTACTTGGTTTAGTTTCTTGAAAGTATGCGTGTCCGTACAGTTATATATAATGTATACTTTAATATAATATTCAGATTCATGACTTGAAATTAGTTAGAAGGAAACATTTAAGATAGTGAAAATAATGTATGTGTAACTTGACTAGTGTTTTAGTTTGTTTTCGAAAACCGGTCAATACTTGTACTATTATGTTTATATATATACACTAATACACATATTAATAAATATATTTTTATGTACACATATCTCTATCATGACAAAGTAAAGTTGGGATAGTATCTATTTGTAAAACGTAGCGTTATTTGTACAAAAAGTATAGATTTGAATGCTTGATTTGTTTCTTATATTTTGTAAAAATTTGGGCAAAGTTTCCTCTGCTTTTGTATAAAAACCAGACAACTCATGTTGTCTATATTTTCCCAAAACAACAATAGACCAAACAAAACGAAACGCAATACAATTTATCAAGTCTTTATACGCAACAAAAGGTTTAAGTTATTAAAATTATAATAAACGAGAACTATATGTTTTGAATAAGTAATATATATATATATAGTCCGTTTTCAAAACATGTCACTCAAGTTTACTAGCACTTTAGAAACTCTAGATACTATACGACTCGCTTAATGTTGTGCTTGGATATATTCATATGTATGCTCCAAACAATTCAATAGTTAGTGTAATAGTTAGTGTCGTGAACATGTTCATAAGTATATATGCATACATTTAAATTTTATCGTCTCATCGTTACATTAGACATTTTATACACATAAGGTTGTTCGGTTCATTTGTTCTCATTTAAAACACACACATACACGATAAAAAGTTAACTCGAAGTCATGGCATGCGTGTTATACCTTCCCGAGTCGCGTATTTGCCTCGTGACCCGTGTCGGCAAATCTGACCAGTTTGACCAATGTTGACCAAGTTTGACCTGGTCAACTAGTGCTGGCCAACGTTTGACCCGACCGGGCCGAGCTGTAAAGTCCAAAACATTACCAACAAAACTTGACCTAAGTTGTAAGTTGTAACCAAACCCAAACAAAACATCAAAACGAAATCTGCTTACTGTCGCAGTCACCAACCCGACCGGGAAACATCATCGATCACAGTCACCATAACCGGCCGGAACCAAACCAAACAAAATGAAAACCCACCGCCGGTTGGTATAAGAGTCCACCGGAACAAACACAAGGGGATACCTGGCCGGAACCTGCAACTCGGACCACCATCACCGTCGAGCCCCTAAAACGAATATGAGAACCACATAATCTCGAGCCAACCGTCATGGGTGTGCGGGGTAGGCGAAGGGAATAGGGGCTGTGATTTTCGGTGGTGATGAAGCCTCACGTCGGGGTTTCCTTAGCCCCCGACGCTAGTATACGATCAACAGAGAGGGAGAGGTAGGCGATGCAAACGGTGGCTCCAGTGGACCAATTCTTTAACAACTTAGTTTATATAATTAATGTGGTTTGTGCTTCTAGTAAGCATCATGATGAGCTACAAAACGCAAAGTTAGATGAGGTTGCAAGGTTATTCGAACCGAACTAGGTGGAATCAAATCGGGAAAAAGATAGAATCAGTTTGGGACATTATGAAGAGTTGATAATACACGTTGGGGTCCTCATTTTAACTCCATGTATAGTATGCTTAAGATGATTGATGTCACGCGTGCTCATCTCGTGGGAATAAAGGAAGTTTTTCTCACGCTACTGCATTATAACGTTCGGATGTTGTTGCAGCTTTGGGTAAGATGCAATCATTTGAGTTTGTTTTTATTCTTCGACTAATCTTGATAGTTCCAGTTTCTACTGCAACAACAGAGAGAAGATTTTCAACAATGAAAATATTTAATAATCGCCTCCGCAACAAGATGACAGACGAGTATCTCACAAATAGCTTGGTGATTTACATAGAAAAACAAATTACTGATAAGTTTGATTTGAAATCCATAATCAATGAATTCAAAGATCTTAATTGACGTCAGGCTTAGTTGTAAAGTATTATGAACTCTCGCAAATATACCGATAAACTATTTATGGGTTTTACATATATAAAAATATACACACATGTACAAATACGACTGAACTTTTATTACTAAAAGTGAAACTAAAGAAAGAAAAAAACATGGACTCACAAGTCACAACTTTCACAGGTGAACACCCGTCTTACTACAAACATCTACGAACAAACCCGTGTAATACAACGCTTCTAGCCTTTAGGCGTCCTATTCATCGACATCTTTAGCAATCCGTAACTCTCCATTGCAGGTACTCTTAATACATAAAACTATTTTTTAACACGATAAAAATACTATATAACATCTTATATTTAATTTGACATTCTTTGTAAAATAAGGAAGAAAGGCGTGGCTTAAAATCTCCTTGTATATATTGCATCGCTTTTAATGTAAGAAATGAATACTGGGTAAAGCCACGGCTCGGCTAACGGCTTGGGTTCTCTGTCGGTGACCACTGAGCCATACATCATTATTATGTAGTTCAATGTATTTATATGTTTGAAATATTAATTCTTTTATGATTTTTTATTTATTTTTTATTTACTTTTTATTTTGTGTTCAACGCCAAGGTGGCGCCACTTATACACCATGAAATGCGTTGTATACCAAAAGAAACAATTGATTTCATTAAAATTTAGGGTTTAAAATATTATTTTGAATATGTGATATGTTAACAATTAAATTAAATCGATGTATGGTTGGTAATTGAAGCAAGCATATTCCAAACATGTCTTATGGTACAGAAGCATGTATAATATTAAATACTAAACCATAATTTAGATGTTTGTTGAAGATGTATCTATATTTTGTTCGGTGTTATTCGAAAGTACTTGAAAGAAAGATAAAATAATAAATACCCATAATGTCATTAGTATATGATATATAAATATATTGATGATTCAAATGTAACAGATTTTGAACACCGGAAGTTATGTCATTTCTGAACTTTTGATAATTTGTTATTGGTAAAGATAATTTTTGTTAAACGACAAATTTTATACCACCTTATTTCCACCCAACCTTGCATTTGCAAGGATTTGAACCTACAACCTCACCAGTGGCGGATCCAAAATTTTAAATCAGGAGGTGCAAAAAAAAAATAATAATAATAGAAGAGATATGACACCTTTTTGTCTAGTAGAGAACAACCGACAAATGCAAATTAAGCACAACAATTATACATAATAATAAAGATGTCACACTTTAATAGTGTGGCATCGTTAACATGCACCTTCGCTAATATGTGTCGTTCACCAAAGCACACCGGCTATATTTAGTGTTGCATTGCTAGCTAACGTACACCGAACATATGTTGCTACCATGCACATATATTTTTTAAAGGATGAGCATTGTTTTTCTAGAGATAAGCATTTGGTATGGGGTACTTGTACCGAACAAGTATTTTCAGTACCATTCCGGTACTTGTATAGTGGTATTGTTTTAATACTGGTATCGATACCGTAATCATTTTCATAGGTTTCTCAACGTGAAAGTATAGCAAATATTATCTCTAATGCCCATCAAACCCTTAACAAAACATGCGTCACCCGCATTAAAACGTGAGAAACTTAAAACATTATTTATAATAAAACAAGTGATCTCTGTTTCAATTTATCGTAAATAGCTAATGCTTGTTAACATTGTAAACTTAGAATTATTAATTGCTAAATTTTGGAAGTGCCTTTGACCATGTGTAGTGGAGGGCTTTATTTATAAAGCCCTCCTTCCTGATTGGTCCACGTGGCTACTGAGTCAGCATGGAGAGAGAAACTGAAAAAAAAAGTGTAGTGGTAGGGGCTTTATTTATAAAGCCCCTATTAATATTTTATTGTATCTTTTAAATTAAAAAAAAATAAAATTATAATAAAGAGAGAGAGTATGAGGTGGAATGATATGATTGAAGGGGGAGATGAAGAACCGGCGCTATATTTGTCACGCCAAAGCCTCTTTTTCAAAAATAAAGACCCCATGTAATGGTGTTGGGGGCTTTATTTTCCAAATAGCGCCCAAACTTACGCCCACTACGGTGGGTCTTATTGATGTTTGAAATGAAAATTGAAGTGGGCCAAAGGGGCCTGTTAAGTTTTTTTTTTTTTTTTTTTTTTAAATATGTTGAGGTGCCCAAGAATTTTTTTAGCTTAATTAACATTGCAAAAATAAATTGAGCCGGTGCCTATGCACCTTCTAACTTCTATTTGTATCCGCCCCTGAACCTCACATTTGTAAGGAGGGACACCATACCATTAGACCAAGAGGTTATGTGTATTATGTGGTGACAGAAGACTAGAAGAGGTGAACATATAAATACTAAATCGGGAGTTCTTATATATCTTTATCTTTGAAAGATCATATGTAAAAAAATAAAAATAAAATAAAGGTTAGGATTAAATACACAAAAAATAGAGCTAACAAATACTAAAACATTAAATAACATAGTTATGATAAATTACTCTTATTTAACATCCATCTCTCATAATATGCCCTAGAGATAATTTTACTATTAGACCATATATAAGGATCCATGTGATCGATCGCCCATGGAACCTAGAAACTTTAGTTTTTTTTATTGGAAATCAACTTTCATATAGCCAAACCAAACCAAAATTTATATGAAGTCAAATTTATACCATTTCTCCAAATCAACCAAACCCATTTTATATCTATATATATTTATACCATAATAAGCCAATAACTTTAATCTCCGTTGCAACTTGAACCACCGTCTTCTTTTTTCGAGAATTGCCTTTCATTTTGTGCCTTCCAAATACACCATGCCGTTATAATAACAATTCCTTGAAAAACCTTCTTCATTACCGACGATCCGTTTATGTATTTATGCATCTCAATCAAATCCTTTACCGAGAAAGCATACACCAAAGGCACTCTCTACACCTTTTCTAAATAAATGGCCAAACCCCTGAGGCGAACTCAATACCTTCTATTTTAGGTTATCTTTGCCAATGAGTCACCAACCCTGTTATCTATTTATATATTACTATTCATTTTTTATTACGTTTGAAAGCTTCTTGTCATGTTAAATTAAAGATCAAAATTGCAGTCATTACAAACATATTGAGAAGAAAAATTGAATACTATAATCTTTATACATTATTCATTATATTACTTTTGAATATAACAAAATACATTAATGTATAAGAACTGGTAAATATATTATACGACAAATATGAAGAAAAAGAATAGGGAAGTGAAAATACTATGTAATTCTATAGGTTAAAAACTTTGTGAACATAAAAAATCACCTTCCAAAAAATAAATAAATTTGTGAACAAGTGCGGAACTAGGATGGGTCAAGAAGGTTCATTAACCAAAGTTCACCGAAATTCATAGGTTTTGTTTTAAACGTAAGTGTTTTATCTTCAAGAAAAATATGAGTTTAATTAACCCATCAGTTTTAGTTGATAAAAAAATATAATAATACCTTATTATAATCCCATACAAAAAAGTTATGGTTTCACTCCTTGTTGTAAATTTAAAATTGAAGAGATCTAGAATGTACAAGATATTTGAGTTAACTGACATGTGGGTTTGTGGGCACATGATAAAACAACTGATTGGAAGATCTTAAAATCCTCGAATTGATTATTGCTTTAATGGCATTGGCAAGTAGGGAAGGCGCAATGTTATTAGAGAGAGGTCTGAAACGACCTTCAACATTGAGATCTTTTTCAAATGTTATTTATATCAAGGCAAGAATAAACTGAAAAAAAAAAAATATAATTGATATTCATGGTTAATTTTATATTTGAAAGCAATGATGAATCAATTGTAGCATCTCTTGAAAAGCTTATAAGTGATAACCTTTTAAATCAGTGACATCAGATGTTTATCTCTGTTAAAATGGTGCATATTCAAGTCTTACAAAGTGAACATTAAGGTAGATTTTAAGAATACTAGAAGAAAAAGAAATTAAAAATCCTTATAAGCTATTGTTCCAATACTTTACTCGTTAAAAATGTAACATTTCTCGAATCGACGCACTGTGTTCCCCAGTTAACTTAAAGAGGGAAAGGAAGGGAAAGGAAAAGAAAGGATAAATATCCTTTCCTTCCGTTTCCTTTCAAATCGGAAGGAAAACTAAACTTAAATATTTTTCCTAGTTTTCCATTCATTTCCTTTCTTTTCCCTTCTTAAATGAAACTCGGGAACACACTATGTTTTGTTTTCCTTTCTTTTCACTCCTTAAATGAAAATCAAGAACACAATCAAATTTTTGTTTTCTTTCATTTCCTTTCTTTTCAATAATTAGAATTAATAAGCTAATACCCACATACCTACAATAGTCAACAACCACGAAAGCAATCCATCCACAAGCTTAAATTCAGTGGGGGGCTAAAATAAGGGTTGTTTAAGACTAAGCTTAAGGTCGGCCCTACAATTAAGTGTCGGTCTAGTAGTCTTCTAATACATGTACATATTATCTATTATCTATATATATTAATTCAAAGACACTTCAACAGTGTCTTTGTTTTAATATATATATTGGCCACTAACTTTAACGTTAACTTTAATTCTGTCACTAATTTTTAGGTTAACTTTATTTTCTTCTAATTTGACTACCAAACTTAGACCAACAAACTTTTAGCCTTTAGGATTTAAAACTTTAGCCACTAACTTTTAGCTTAACTTTATTTTCTTCCAATTTGATCACCTTATATATATATATTGGCCACTAACTTTTACGTTAACTTTATTTTCTTCTAATTTGACCACTAAACTTAGACGAACAAACTTTTAGCTTTTAGGATTTAAAACTTTGGCCACTAACTTTTAGCTTAACTTTATTTTCTTCCAATTTGACCACCAAACTTTTAGGTTTTGGGATTTCAAACTTTGACCACCAAACTTTTTGCTTTTAGGATTTCAAACTTTGACCACTCAACTTTTTTAAACTTGCATTGCACTTTGGCCAAAATTTTAGCTTTTAGTCGCAAGTATTTTTTTGAAGCTCACGCAAGAATAACAGTCACTTAATATTATCTTTTATGTCCACGAAACCCTCCATGCAACAGGAGCTCCCACAGCGACGCGGTATCTTTAACGTCCGCCAAACACTCAGCGCAACAGGAGCTCCCGCCGCGTTTCGCACAACAGCCGCACCCGCGGCGAAGCGCGGGCAACTAATACCTAGTTTTTAGAATAAAAAAAATATGAATATAAATAAAATCTTGAATATAGTATGGTTAACCGACAATAAAAGAGGCACATTTAACAATATTATTTAAAAAAAGGTTTAATATAGAAATTTGAAAAGACTTTTATTTTTGCTTTTTTACACAGAAATATAAAACGACTTGTATTTTTGTTTTTAACGATATGTGTTATTTTAATAAGAATATAAGAAAGTTCAAATGATAACGATATCTCAATACTAGGTGGTAGGTGGCGGTTGGTGGTGGGTGGTAGGTGGCGGTTGGTGCTTGGTGGTCAGTGGGTGGCGATGGTCGGTGACGGAGAGTGTCGGTGGTGGCGGTCGGTGCTTGGTGGTAGGTGGCGGTTGGTGGTGGGTGGCGGTGGTTGACGGTGGTGGTCGGTGATGGCGGTAGTCGGTGGGTGGCGGTGGTCGGTGACGGAGAGTGGCGGCGGTGGTCGGTGGGTGGGTGGCGATGGCGGTGGGGGTGGTGGTAAAGGTGGGTAGTGGTGGTGGTTGTAACACCCCAACTGATGGCGGAAACATCGAGGTGTCACGTAAGAATGAGTATACAGTAGCACATGGTAAACAAATTTTAATTGAAATTAACTTAAAGTGCAAATATCCAAAAATGAAAATACATAATGAGTTTTAAGTGGGAATCTAATACATCACAAAAATCATACAAGCATAGACTTCAGTTTGCCTTCTCATGTAAATACTCTAGTCTTCATGCATCATTATTTCCTGTTGAGTTGTAAAAATTGGGGGGGGGGGGGGGTCAACTAGAAGTTGGTGAGAATACATAAGCCATGTCAAGCAAATAGTTTAAGTATAAAAGTTTAGCAATTCATATGTCTATCGTAAGTTTAAGTCTACATGAATAAACATGATATGTTGAATCGACATAATCAAACCTCCGACTAGTTTAGGTCCATCCCGTCATCCACGGTTCACCTTAATAATATGTTGGAACGATAACAATCACCCACGCTACCTATGTAGGAGGTACACGTATCCGGGTGGGATTGTCAATCCAATAGATCTATTATTGAGTATCGCCGGCTTGGCCATAGCTAATGATTATGTAATGTTGAAACTCGTTGAAACTGTTGTTGTTGTCTAAATCATGAGGCATTAAAGTTTACAACTAGACATGCATGTAGAATTGCTTAAGTATATTGTTGCAGGTATGAAGAATTGCATAAACATGGTTACGTAAACTCACCTTAGTATAGTATTAAGTCTCGAGAAAAAGTATAAGTGTAGCCCCAAAGATTGCCAAGTATTACCCTATGTATAAGGTAACAAATAAGTCTAAGTCTATCTAGTCTACAAGTATATTCTAGGGTTTCGATTTGGGGATAAACATTTGTTGGATTAATAATAAAATGTTTTAATAAATAAGAGAAATTTGATAATTAAATAAATAAAAGTCTTTTTGTAATTTTTAAATTAAAGATGGTCAAAATATAAAGTTTTAAGTATGAAAATAATTTTTAATAAATTATTTTCTTAAAAAAATAGAATATTAAATCTATTTATTACAAATTGTCAAAATATAACTTTAATATTTAAAAATATTAAATTTATAGAATTATTAATTTAAAAATTATATTTCTGTTCCAAAATAATTAGAAATAATTTATATAAAATTTTGGTGCAAAAATATTGAAAAATGAATTTATTATGATTTATTTATGTTTAAAACTAACAAAAATTGATTAAAAATATTAAATAAATGATTTTTTCAGAAATAAAAATCATTTCAGAAAAGTTTATTGTTATAAAAACTCAGAATAATTTTTGTGGAAATTTATATAATCGTTTTGATATTTTTATAGAATTTTATAAATAAAATTGAATAAACTTGAATTATTTATTATATATATTAAATAAATAAATTTTTCAAAACTAAAAATTGTATGTTAAACTTTTTCACTAGATTAACATAATATAATTTTTGTAGAATTTATAAAAGAGTTTTGGTATTTTAAAATGAATTTAAAAATATAAAGGAATATATATATATATATAGGTTTAAATAAAAAGAAAGGTTTTGTTGATGCCATGGTTCGAACCCGGGCCCTTGGCCGGTTCATTGGTTTTAAATCACAAGCCCAGACCAACTGGTCTGGACCCTGAGAACGATTAGTTTCTGATTATTATAATTATATACAATAAGGAAAATCAACTTTATTTTTAATTAAAATGAAAAGAATAAAACCGGTTTGAAAGGGACTCGAACCCGCGTGTGTTCGTTTAACAACATTAGATACAATCACCTGATCTAGCTCAGGGGTTGTGTTTGATTCCAGTTTATATAATTTATAAAACCATGTACTGGTACGTGTTCTTCCCCAATTATACTCGGACGAACCCTAGAATTTCCAATCGTTCAAATCACACAACAATAACCCAATTAACCTTAGGGTTATTGTTGTGTGTATGCCGAAGATCAAAACCCACATGAAAAACGTTACTTACAAATACGATTTCGTGTTTCTTGTGCGGTCAAGCCCAAAAGTCAAACACGAGCAGAAAACTCAAGAACAGTGAATTGAATTAGAAATTGGGGGTTGAGAAAGATTATTCGGCGATGTGAGAAGGTTTGGGGAGGTCCAATTTATAGTGATAGGGTCTGGGTCGTCGAATTGGTAAGTTGACCGTGCATTCATGGTGATGACGCGTCAATATGTATAATTGGTATGATTTTGAATTCAATTCAGCGTGTAAGGGACGCGCAATCAATCAACCCATCTCCAATCATTCCTAACTTGGATCAGAAACGCGTCGAATTGGGTTAATTAAGGTAGATTGTGTCACAGTTGACTTTCCAAGTCAACTGTGAGGATGTAAAGGCTCGTAATCAGTGTTTTGAAAACCGGACCGGACCGGCCGGTCGGACCGGTCGGACCGGTGTCCGGGGCCTGGACCGGTCCGGTTCGGGTGTTTGGACCGCCCTGCAACTGAACCGCTTGTGGACCGCTGAACCGGCCGGTTGGACCGGAAAACCGACCGGTCGGACCGGAAAATAAGGGGTCGGACCGTTCTTTTTTTATTATTTTTTGGGTTTCAATACATTTTTTGACCCGGTTCGTTGGACCGGTCAGGCCGGTTGGACCGGTCGAACCGGTGAACCGCCTGGGGGTCCGGTTCGACGTCCGGTCCGGTTCTGAAAACCTTGCTCGTAATATAATAATTATAGGCTGGAACTTATACCAAGTATATGTGTAGATCAGATGGTTATGTTGCTTGTGTATGAGACCCGGCTTGGGCGCGGGTTCGATTCCCGGCCCAAGCAATATATTTTTTGACATTTATCTTATATATATATATATATATGTATATTATACATAATTAATATAGTATTAGGGTTCCAATTGCGTCACGATGATAATTAAAAACGAATAATAATAATGGAACTTGACGTTTTTATTCATGATAATCTGTAACGTACAAGTGTAAATGCGTAATGTTACAGTGGTCAGTGGTGATGAAGGGTGACAGAGGGAATTGAATGGAAAAAAAAACAGGGGGTTTGATGGAATGAATATGAGGGCTTTTGGAGGAAATGGAATGAATGAGGTAATGAATGATTCCATTATCTTGACCAACCAAACACCTTTTTTTTTAATTCCATCATAATGCCCCATTCCATTCCGCCTCTCATTCCTACGCACCAAACGCTACCAAAGATCTTTTACTAACGACAATCACATCTAGTAAATTTTACATATAACAAAATATTTAGTATGGTCTAAAGAGGATGTGATATAAACAACCCTTACCTAATTACTATTCTTAGGGATAGAGATGTTGCTTCTATAGAGACCCTCAACTCAAAAACAAACTTACATATTTTCGTCCCTGCTCGACGGGTGGGTCTTGCAGTCAAGCTCCCTTCTGCCTTTGCACTCGAGGGCCAATCTCCGTCCGACCCGAGGAAACCTTTGCATGCCTCTGCTACCTTTTGGGAGGCCTGCGCCCTTAAAAACTGTCTACCTGAGACTGTCCATTGGCCCGCACGTCCTAAAAATGGAATGGCTTTTTCTTTATTATTTATCGCAACAATCCATTCTCATCAATGAACTCCTGACGTATACGAAGGAGTGCAGTTCGTTCAAGCTTCTTCCAAAGCATACGAGAAAAAAAGACTGTCTCTAAGGCCTCAATTTTATTTATAAATTCAAAGTAGAAAGCTACAAAATAACAAAAAAAAAAAAGTGAGAGACTAGCAATGTAACATAGTAAAATAGAAACATATATAGCATTATGGAACCACATATAAAAATAGATATAGGATATAGTAAGTTACAAACAAATTCCACCCAAGGTGTGGAAAGATCTAAGCACCTAAAACCCATCAAACCATTATTGTACTCTCCCTTAAAAGTCCTTAACTTTAATTAACACCTTCATGTACTCATATCATGGAATATGTCATTAGAGAGATGCAACTCTAATAAAATTTGTTTAATCCGTCTATCCCAAGTCAAGTTGGGTTATTATATATCTTAGGTGAAATCTCGTGTGAAAACACGAGAAAACTATATCATATTTAAAGGTCTGTTTACTAAACACCAAATCAAGAAGCCAATCGTCTGCTGTAAAGAAAATCTGTTTAGTAACATTTGTTCCTGTCAAGATACCAGTTAATATTATTGATAAGATGTTTAATACTGAAGGACAACAATGCAAAGACAAATTAATAGATGAATGAGAGCAGTGTTTGGATAGTAGATGTTGTAAGTAAAAACCAGATCAAGCAGCCAATCTTCTGTTATTAGTAAAATCTGTTTAGTAAGATCTGTTATGGTTTACATGAAAACACGCGAATCCTTAAATTAGTTAAATGTTTGATGTTTGATGTTGACTAAAACAGATTAGGCTTTTTGGTGGTTTTCTTGTTAATACTTCATGATATAATGAACATATTTAAAAAAAAAAAGATTACAACTAGCATTAAAGCCCCCATGCGTTGCGGCAACCGTTTGGCCATCACAATTTTGTCTTCTCACAAAAGCTCGCTATTAAATTTCTCCACCCATGACTCCAACATTTTAGGACAATGAACGAGTACAACTCCAAACTATGCGTAGAGAACATCAACGATGCGAACACTTTGACACTCATAACCATATCCTTTTGCAACAATACCGTGAATGCTTATTCTTCATGAAACGATTGATGCTCCATATCATGTGTTTTAAACATGATTCATGACCAAGCGATGTCATCCTATTAGACAGAATATATTGCATAATCATAGAGATATAGTTTCCATATATTAGAGGGATTAGAATTGTAATTATGTCGTCTATATAATCTCATATAATCTCTAGTATTCTACACAATAATACAATACAATCTTTTACCCAAGTTATATTGGTATCAGAGCCTAGGTAACCCTGGACTCTTTTCTGCCAACAGCCAAACACCAATGAAAAAAACTTCCGATCACTTCCTCTCACAACAACCTTACCATGGCAGCCACAATTATCACCCTTTTTCCACAGCAGACAAAACTGTTCACAACTCCCATAAGTTTGCTTTCTCTCTATCTCCCACCAACTATGGTCATTGGAAGTCTATGATCAAACCATTCTTTATCACCAACGGTTTATTTGGCTACATAGACGGTACCATCCCTTGTCCTCATCCTGTCATCATCCAGCAGGCTGCAACATCTGGAAAAGATGATGTAGCCACCGTTGCTATACCCACCCCAAATCCCAGCCATGCGGCTTGAGTATCCAATGATGCCCACGTTCACATGCTGCTTCTTTCTACTATATCTGAGGCTTCGTTTCAACATGTTCAAGGGGACACATCCCGTGATGTTTGGTTGTCTCTGGAACGAGCCTATGCACCACATACTTCCTCAAGAGAATTCACTCTTAGAACAAAACTTCTGAAAATCACGATGAAAGAAAACGAGACACCAGCAGCCTACTTGACTAGAGCCCAAGAATATTCTGATGCACTAGTCAATATTAGAGAACCAATACTAGAAAAAGACGTGGTTATGCTGGTTCTTTCAAGGCTTCGTGAAGAATACAACTCTCTAAAGACAAATGTTCTCACCAGGCAATTTCCAACAGCTTTTAGTGAACTACACAGTCTTCTTGCTGATCATGGCTTCATGATCCGCAAAATTATTTCTGAACTCGCTCAAACTCAGGCATTCACAGCTACTACATGACCCGGTAATCCTAGTGTTCAATCAGAAGTCATGCAATCTCTTCAACAGTTGGTTACAAAATTAGGTTTGCAACTTCAACCCGCTTCTACAACAACACAGCAGCCACCCCAGTCTTTTTACACAAACCGAACCGGGTACATTAATCGTGGCAGGGGTGGAAACCGTGGACGTGGAGGACGTTCTCAAAACAATAACTTCAACAATTATAATCGCAATCGCAATCAAGGTCAAGGAGCAAATCGCGGAGGACAATTTAGTTGGGCTTCGAACCAAAACATGGTTTATGGTACGTGTAACAGGTGTGGAATAGGACATCTCCCGTCACAGTGCCCAAATCGTGACCCATCCACAATCAGAACAAGACAGCCGTCCGCAAACTATGCAAACTACCGCTCACAGGCTTCTACATCATTCATCTCAAACACTGGTGCCAATAGTCATGTGCAGCAAGATCTGTCTGGATTTGACACTGCCGAGCCCTACACTGGTGAGGACAATCTGCATGTTGGCAATGGTACATGTTTACCTATCTTACATATTGGTTCCTCTCGTCTTTATTCACCTAACAAAACCTTTTCATTAAAAGATGTTCTTCATGTTCCTCAAATTAAACGCAACCTACTTTCTGTTAAAAAAAAATTGTCAGGATAACAATGTTTATTTTGAATTTCACTCCACCTTTTTTTGCTGTGAAGGACAAGTGTACACACATTACCCTCCTCACGGGTCCAAGTGACAGTGGACTGTACACACATTACCATCCACACCACCAACTTTTTCAAACTATGTCTCGATCCTATACAGAATCGGAATATAAGGCCTTAGCAGATACAGTTGCTGAATTGATTTGGCTTGAGACTCTATTACGTGAGCTTTGTGTTCCAATGAGATCTGTTCCAGCCTTATGGTGTGACAATTTGGGGGCTACGTACTTATCAGCTAATCCCGTGTTTCACGTGCGTACAAAGCATGTGGAAGTTGATTTTCATTTTGTTAGAAAAAAGGTTGCACAAAGAAAGTTGTGAGTTCAGTTTATTTCAGCAAATGATCAGATCGCTGATGTGTTCACAAAGTCGTTGTCTTCTCAACGATTTCTCAATCTTCGTTCCAAGCTAAGAGTCGACACCCGACCTTAGCTTGAGGGGGAATATTAGACAGAATATATTGCATAATCATAGAGATATAGTTTCCATATATTAGAGGGATTAGAATTGTAATTATGGTCTATATAATCTCATGTAATCTCTAATATTCTACACAATAATACAATACAATCTTTTACCCAAGTTATCTCATCCCATCTCCTTAAACAAATGCGGCTATAGTTTACGCCGTGTTCCAGAGTTTACTTAACGAGAGAAAAGAAGGGAAATGGAAGGAAAGAAAAGTAACGGTTGTGTTCCAGAGTTTTTTTTTTCAAGGAAGGAAATGGAAAGATGGAAAGAAATGTGTGTTCCAGAGTTTTATTTTTTTTAAAACAGGAAATGAAAAGAAGAGAATTGGGGCAAAATTCTATATTTCCAAATTGGAAAGAAATGGAAGGAAAGGAAAAGAAAAAGGAGGAAAAGAAAAGAAAAGAAAGTGGAGGAGATCTCTTCCTTTCTTTTTTTCCCTTCCTTAAATAAACTCGAGAACATAGCGTAGTGATGATGCAGACAAAAAAAAGATTGTGAGGCATGCAAAGAAAACGTTCATTAGGACCTTAATATTTGATCAACAAGTCGGTTTTTAAAAAAGTTTGCATAAAGAAAGAGAGATCATAAATGTTTTAAACAACAGAATGAAAATTTAAATTATAAAAAAAGTTATTCCCTTCCAACCAAGGTTTTTGAAACCGGTTTGGACCGGCCGGTTCAATCGGTCGGACCGGGGCTCGCTCCAATAGACGATCCGGCTCCTGCAGTTCGTGAGTTTCATTGTGTTCGTTGGCTCGTTAGTTCGGCCGGTCTGACCGGCGAGTTTACTTTATCCCGCCTAAACACCCCATCTAGGGACCGAACCACTGGAGGGTTCCGTTGACCCTCCGACGACCAAGCTTTATGCTAACCTGCATATCTGTTGGGAGATACATTTTTATTGTTCGACCCTTCAAAATGCATCACATAGTTCGATTAATGTGAAGAAATAAGAGTAAAAATAGCATCTTTAGAAAGTTTGGGCGATCGGCGGCGAGCTGAGTTGTTTTGAGTTGTTTTGCTGTTGAAGAAGAGGATGTAAAAGAAAGATGGAATGAGAAGTAACGTCTTTTTGGATTGATAAATATTAAATAGAAATAGAAGAAAAACTAATATTTAATTACTAGCTTTTATCCCGGGAACGTCCCGGGGTTAAAAAATATAACAATTCTAATAATACTAATACTAATAGTAATAATTATTACCCTTGTAATTAAATAAATAAAAAAATAACCTTGCTATAAGGTGACACTATGTGTTGCAGTGTAGCGCGATTCTTTCTCCTAGCTTCTCTTGATGAAGTATACCTATGCATCTTTAAAAGAGTAAAATTCCAATGAAAGCGTGGCGATTAAGCTGAATTTCAACATCGTAGATAAGAACCTGGTTTAAAAGAAAAAAACATTATTAATGAATAATCTGAACACTTTGTGTTTTTTACTGTATGAACGAAACCCCACAAAAAATAGTTGTTTTTTTCTCCGTTTTTTATATAGAACTATGGTACTCGTTGGAAAGATAATAAAACACTCGTTAATTTGGTGTAACTTTTTTCTTTAAAAAATATCGTATATAAAAGATATTAACGTTTAAAAATTATGGGAGGAAAATAAGAGAGAAAAATTTAAATTTGTTTTTAAATTTTTTTTTCCTAAAATAACTCAATTTAAATTTAGTAGATTAGATTTTATATTATTATTTATTTATTTTTAATTTGCCACATGGCATGACACATGACACACTCAAGGAGGAGAATGTCTCCTTAAATGCCATATTATTAAAATGGCTTTCTTAGGCTTCTATTGAATGCCAACTCATCAATGTTCAATTCTTTTATTATAAGTTATAGATTATAGATTATAGATTATAGATTATAGATTTGTATTTGTTGACTATACTAGTACGTAGATTACCTATCCCTAGCCACTCTCATCACCACTACATTTATTTTTATATAATAATGTTACTATTTTCATTTAAATATATTTAATAAAATTTAAGACATTTTCTTTATACAATCTTTATATAAATAAAAAAAATAACATTATTACCATAATACAATCTAACCAATCATTGACCATAACAGAAAAACCTTATCTGTTTTTAATTGTTAAGCACTATATTTATACAGTTTAAATAGTGACATTTTATTGGCGGCGTTTTGTAACATGTCAAAAGTTGCCTAAAGTGTGTGTACAATATGTCATTTTGGCTACATGTTGAAATGGGTCGGGGGTTGATCCTTTTGGTGTCTATTTTTTAATAAAATATAGGAAATTTATATTATAGCATGTGGCATTGGACCCATTTTCTTATTAGTTATTTTTTAGCTATGTAATCAGTTTGAACCATTGAAGAGATAACATGTAAAATTTAAGCGACCCATTCAAGTAAATGGGTTAAGGATTGTTTCTTGATTTACTTATCACTTTATCCATATCTTTACAACAACTATATTTTATGTAGAACACAAATATGGAAAACAGTGGTGGAATCGAGACAGACTGAAGATGTTAATATTAGACAAAGATGAAAGCCTTACGAACAAAACAACTAATGTTGTGTATAAATAAATATTTGGTGCTTTATGAATAACCTTATAAGATTTTAAATTATCTGTTTTTTATGTAAGGTTTTTAATGTTGTTTCAAAAGTTTTAACGGTGAAATTTGTTTTTATTATTATGTTGTATGTTCTGGAAAACTATATTTAGTCACATTGAATGTTCATGTTTATTTGGCTTCCATTAGAATAAATTCGGTATTATTTATTTGATTTCAGTCTTTGTTTATAAGTTTTGTCAAATCAAACTTTACTTAGCTGATATATCACTAATTACGTTACATTAAAAGCCTTATATGATATTTTGCATTTAACAACGAAATCCATACCAATTGAACCACCAAACATTTAGTAAACAAAACAACTTACATACTACAACTAATTCCAGACTTTGTTTATAATTTTTGTCAAATCAAACTTTACATAGTTGATATATCCATCACATGGGTCGTTGTATGTTGCGCTATCAAGGGTCAAAAGTCGAGATGGACTAAAGATACTAATACTAGATCAAGATGGCAACCTTACGAACAAAACATCAAACGTTGTGTATAAAGAAATATTTGAAGCTTTATGAATAACTTTATAAGATTTTGATTTGTATGTTTTTTATTTTAGGTTTATTAATGTTGCTTTAAAAGTTCGAATAATGGATTTTTTTATTATTATTATTATTATTTTCAATGTTATGAAAACTATTTAGTCACTTTGAATGTTCATGTTGATAATAAATCTTTTGAATAAATACAAAAGTATTCATTTTATTCAATTATTTGTTTATATTTTTTTTTGTCAAATTAAACTTTACTTAGTCGATATATCCATCATTACGTTACATTAAACTGTTAGATGACATTTTGCATTTAACATTAAAATTCATACATATTGCATTATCAAACATTTAGTAACCAAAACAACTTGCATGATATAATTCTTATTTTTCAACTTTTTTTTCATTTTACTTTCGGTTGAACCGTGGGTCCCCACGGGACTCTAACCTAGTATATTATATAATACGTCATCCGGTTCTTAAATCCGGTCGGACCGGTTCAGTGAACCGGTGAGACGTCTGATTCGACATCCGATCCGGTCTTGAAAACATTGCTTCCAACCCTATTTCATGGGTTTCAATAGTGCTTTGAAAGTTAGATAGGCCCATGAGAAAATACCTAAAGCTTCATCAAAAGCCCAAGTATAGGGTGTAAATAAGTGTTATTGAAGTCTTGGGCCCAATACCAGTACAAATGGGCTTGGTAATTGGGCCAGTGGGTATTGTGTCAAACAGAATGGGATTTTAGTTATGTGCTGGGGCTATGTAATCTGAGCCAGGGAAATTGGTGGTGCACCATTTATTGTGGGCCGCCTTGAAATTTTAGATGGTTAGCTAGTATTGGTAAATTTGGGATGAACCTCCCGGCTAAGGCTAGGTTCTTTTCAGATCCCTAGAGTAGGTTGTATGGTTTCTTTCCTTTGGTCTAGGGGTGTAAACGAGCCGAACCGAGCCAAGCCCGAGTCTGACTGGGCTCGAGCTCGGCTCGTTATGCTTTTATGAAGCTTGAGCTCGGCTCGGTTCAAGCCTAATACTTTGAGTTCGAGCTCGAGCTCGGCTCGAAAGTAAAACCCAAAAACTCAAGCTCGACTCGGCTCGGCTTGAAATAATTTTAGAACAATTTTATTGGAGCTAAAAGCTCGGCTCGAGCTCGCTTCAAAGCTTAAATAAGCCAAAACTCGGCTCACCAATGTTAAATAGTAGGTATACTATATATACTAGTGGGAATGCCCGTGCGTTGCTACGGGTCATATCATTTTTGGCTCAAAAAGTAGAGAATAGCCATATAAATAGAATAATTTATGAGGTATCCAGTTCATAGAATAGCTATATAAATAGAATAATTTCAAACTTCTTGTAACTACTAAAGTAAAACAAGAGAAAACATAGCAAGAAGTATCAACTTGGAATAACTATCAAAATGTACCAATAGTCGGATTATGCAAACAATTAAAGGTTGTTATAAAAAAAGAAACCTTTGAGACTACATCCTCGTAGGGCCGCTAAATGGATCGTGTTTGCGGGTGCAATAGAGAAAGAATTCTGCAAATTTAAACCGTATTAGTCGCTATACAGAAAGTTACCAACGGCTGCATCAGCCACTGAGCAACAACCACCAAGTTGCATCAGCACAACGAAACTGTAAATGACAAGAAGTTGCAATAACTGAACAACCTTAGGCTACAAAAACCCCAAAGAAAAAGCTTCAGTTTTTCTCAAAACCCACCAAATAGAAGAGGGTTTTAGCAAGAAAGATTCACACCCATGAAGCACCAACAACACTAAACAACCATAAGCTTAACAAAGAAACTAAAAATTAGATCAACAAAACTTTATAGCCAAAAATCATACCAAGAAACAAGCCAAAAGCCAGATCAAAAAGAAGCTCAACCATCTGTATCTACAACCAAACAAAATATCGAATTCTATGTAGTATAGACCCATACTTAAGAGGTAAAAAGTTGTACAGTTAATTCTACACTAAGTTGTGAATCATGATTTTGTAAATAATGGAAAGGAAAAAGCCAAAAGTGAACCGATAACTTGCACAGAGTAACATCCATCGACTTCGTTACTTTTATCAAAATCAGATGCACCTAATATCTCAGATCATCCACCTTAGACGTCTCACTGAAAGGCTTTAGTTTCACAAACAAGGTTTGTAAGTCCCCAACAAGAAGTTGCCCATTTTGGTTGTTTAATGCTACAAACTACAATAATTCAATATTGTGATAGCCAATACCATACAAATTTCGTAAGCGGCATTTAACCATCATTACTTGATGAGTTAATTCAATTCTTAAACTTTAAATTATCTCGAGTCGAGCCGAGCTTGAGCTCTTAGGTTTTACTTTCGAGCCGAGCTCGAGCTCAGAATAGTAGGCTCAAACCGAGCCAAGCTCGAGCTCGAGCCTCAAAAGAGCATGACGTGCCGAGCTCAAGCCTAGTCAAGCTCGGGCTCAGCTGGTTTACACCACTATTTTAAACAAATTAGAAGTTTAGAACTGGCAAGTAAATACACAAATTTAGACATGCTAGATCATCCACCTAAAGCTGAATGTATATAACAAGAGAAGAAATGGTTGATTAGTTACTGATTGGTTGGGTTTACACACACACAAAAAAAAAAAGTTAATATTTCTACTAAAATTAAATAAACCATGCTTAATCTATGATGACAAAATAAATATGATAAGTTAATATCAATAATAATCTTATTAATCTTAATTTAGTAATAAACAACTTAGGAGGCTGTATGCACTTAATATATGACTTTAGGAAACTTTCAATCATTTCTTCCATTTGACTTGGTAACGGTAAAACATGGCCCAAATCTAATGAATTATAAGTAAATGGGTCGAAACTGACCCATCTATATATCACGTAATTTATTAAGTAATTCAGTTCTACTCACCTCTGTACTACCACATAGAGATTCAAGATGTCAGCATGAGGCAATAATTTTGCAAGATAATTCCAAAAGGATAAATGCAGGATTTCTCCACTTAGTATTAACAATTTTAAAGAACTCTGAATCATCATAATAGGTGAACTTTGAAGCTTCGGAAGAAGTATCCTCATTAGTGACGGTACAGCAACAAGCCTATTAATAGAGTAGTCCTGCCAATAATTGCAAAATATTAATTTAGTAACAAAGGACCAGCTTCTTTAAGCATAAAACATGGTAATAAATACAACTCCTAGAGCTTAAGTATCATTTCGAAACTTATATTTTGCTCTTTTTATAAAGATGGTTTCTTATAAAAGAATTGTGGCACCAAATTGTATGTCATCAAAATTGTGTTATCGAATTTCGTGTAGTGTTCATTGATATAGTGGTTACAAAGAGACTTATAAGTATGAGTAGATGTACATTTCTGACTTGTGAACACAAATTTTAGTACTGGTATTTAAATTCAAATCTAACCATAAAATCATCCAAAAAAGCTTTGAAGTTGAAAGCATGAAGAAAAAGTTAGAAATATATATAATAGTGGGCAATTTTATGATATGCTACAAATGTAATTATGATGAAACTTCAACTCTCATATAGGCGATGCAAGATATGAGTAAAAAAAGTAGCACGAAGAACAAACTTTTAAGGGAGGTTGACTTGCTTAATAAGCAGGCGTCAATTATATATACATTTTTTGAATGTATAAATGATGATATATTAGCATAGATGTCCCACAGAGGTTCATATAATCATATATGACAATTTATTATTATTATGTTCTTATGTTAACAAGCACTCTTATCTGAAGTGTATTCAAATACATGAAAACTTCTCAATCATGTAACACTAAAAGAGAGCTCAGTTTAGTATTATTATAATCATATTTCACACAATAACTACTTTTATGAATTGAAATTACGAGTGAAAATGTTTGCGGGCCGGTTGGGTTAGGTTAAAAAATGCTTGTGGGTCGGCCATCAATCCAACCTCCTGTTGCTTAAAATCCCACCCACATTTTGTCATCTAGAGTACTAACATAAAGAAGGGGGAAAATATGATGCAAGTTGATAAAAGCTAAGCCCATCAGATGCAGCAAGTATAGAAGGAAGGTTAACTATTGAGGCTGCACCTTCAATTTTGACAATCGCATGGATGTCAACATTGCAGCCTACAGAAGAGATTAAACACAATCAACTAATCCAGTATAAATAAATAAAAGAGAAATAACACAAGAGAAGAGTATATACATCCAAAAAATACTTCAAATAGTTATATAATGGGTAAAATAGAAGAACCATACTTTTGAGATAATCTTTCAGCTCATGAACCGCTTCAGCGTTCTTCACAAATGAAACAGCTTAGAAATCAACCTGATTATCCACCCCGAACTTTATATCTTCCCAGTCTTTATCTGTAAATTAAACCAATTTAGCATGCAACAAAAAAAGACAATGGAAAATCATGACATAAACTATAAAATAAGATGCAAGTAAACCTGTTATTGAAGGCAAAGTGGCACTTTTCCCACGCACATTAAGATGCCTCCTTGATTTCAGTTCTCAACCATCAGTTACTTCACATTTTACTAAATCTTTGGTCTTAGATTTAACTTCCAATGACATCATTCCACCTACAGAAGGGGCAATGTAAAATGCATATGAGTTAATAATAGCAGAGGACAAGTGTCATTTGTACTGACTCCTCTTTCAATAGTGAAATTGATTTCTTGTCCTTCTTGCAGGAAAATTGGCTTAGGTACATCTCCACTTCTGACCTCAGGTCCCTGAAGCAACAGGATATATACAAGCATGATGTAGCTGGTTATTTTGAATATGTCAGTTTTTGTTTATGTTATTATAACTTATATTCGTCCAAACTATTATTGGGCCTGGTTTGCAATTTTGTCCCTAAGTCTTTGGCAATAGAATGACCAAGTAAAGTTAAAACTCAAAAAGGACAAAACCAGATCTAAGGTTGCTCTTGATGACTATGAAAAATTGCCAAGAAAACACAATCGCTTTAAAAATAAAGAAAATATTAACACTATATACTGCCATGTCCTGATCAAACCTCGACACACACTATTGGAATACTATCTGTTTTCATACCTAAGCATATAATCCATGTCTTCTACATTAACACTTCTCAGTGCCAGATTTCTCCTTCGCATCTCTCTCTTTGATTCTCTCAGCATGCAAAATTTATAATACAAAATCACACACACACACACACACACACACACACACACACACACACACACACACACACACATATATATATATATATATATATATATATATATATATTAATTAAACTTCTTTTAGTTGAAATTTTCAGCACTAATTCACTCCTATATTTTAATTAAACATTAGTTATAATATAATACACAAGAATCCCATGTTCATTTGAAGGAAAATGATGAAAATTCAACTCACCCCCACCAGAAAATTGAACTTAAAGAAGCATCTAACCAGAATTAGCAAATGAAATGAAGAAGAGAAAATCGACATACCTGAACCAGTATCGTGAGCTGTTTAAGGGGAATGATAGGTCATGTAGGGTTTCTTGAGCCTTGAGGGAAAGAGAGAAGCTTCTATGATTTTGCCAGGCTTCAAGTAGATAAAGAGGTTTATATAAAGTGAAATTTATGTACGCATTGAATAGAATAATGGTTGCTGGTGAAGTGAACCGGCGCCCATTTAATCACCGTAGGTTTCAAGATGGAGAAGCACCCTTATGGGGGTAGGGAGGGAAATGAAGGGCAATAATGTAAAAGTGTTTTTGATATTCAAAGGATGAAATGGGTGAAATTTCTATATTACCCCTTTAAGTGTCTTAATTGTCCCCAACATCCTTATAATACCCTTATGAAATAAGCTTTATTTTCTTATACTTGTTGCTTTAAAAATTGTACCCATGTCAAAATTCCAATATGGTACATCACTCCTCCTTTATAATGTATATATTATAGATATATATATATATATATATATATATATATATATATATATATATATATATAGGGAAGGGATATTGTGGAAACCCTCCTTATATGGTAAACCTTGGAAACCCAATCTTGGCCATCCATCTCATTAGATCTATGGATGAGATTCATTGTGTGTACTTGATGTAACTTATAATATTATTTTAATGCTCAAAAGTACATGCAAGGGTATTTTGGTAAAGTTGCTTTAGGGTCATGTCACACCCTCTCTCCTACTTTTTCAAAGTCAACATCACCATTCTCTCTCCTCTCTCCTACTTTTTCTTTTAAGAAAATATTATTATCTCTTTCCTCTCTCCTACTTTTTGCTTAAAAAGATATTATTATAATGAGTCATGTCACTCTCTCTCCTACTTTTTGTTTAAGAAATATTATTATAAGGCTGAGGGGTATGGGCTCGGGGAAGGGGCTCGGCATCCGAGCTGGACCATTTTGCCGAAGGGGAACACCGCCCCCCCCGACCCACCGACGGCATGAACGGGGAAAAAGCACCGAGTGTACCGAGCTGATTTTTATTATTATAATATTGTGTGTGTGTGTGAAAAGGAGGGAAAGGGTGAAGGGGGAAGGGGGAACACCACCCCCCTTGATGGGGGAAGAAGAGGAAGAAGATGAGGTGGCATGAGGTGGCTTAAGGGGGGTCGGTGACCATACCCCTCAGCCTAATGGGTAAGTACAAATAATGTGTTAATGTTGCATACGAGGGTAACATGTGTTAGTTGGTCATAAAGGGCTAACATGTGTTAATCTAATCTGATAAAAGTTAAACCTGTTGCCCTTATATACCCATGAGAAGATCTAACATTTGTTAGTATGTGTGGTGTGGTAACATATGTTAAACCTGTTGCCCCCATATACCCCTATAGTTTTCACTTCTTAAGTTTACTAAGAAAATAAAGCACACAAACTATTAACACACGTTATTACAAAGTATCATTACAAACTATTGAACTGCATGGAAGGTTAACATGTGTTAGTTGGTCATAAAGGGCTAATATGTGTTATCTAATCTGATAAAGAAAATATTATTATAATGGGTCATGTCACACCATCCCTCTCCTACTTTTTGTTTAAGAAAATATTATTATAATGGGGCAAATACAAATAATGTGTTAATGTTGCATACGAGGGTAACATGTGTTAGTTGGTCATAAAGGGCTAACATGTGTTATCTAATCTGATAAAGTTAAACCTGTTGCCCCCATATACCCATGAGAAGATCTAACATTTGTTAGTATGAGTGGTGTGGTAACATATGTTAAACTTGTATCATTTGTCAACCTTTTTATCTTTCTTACCACTCCCGTTTTCACTTCATAAGTTTACAAAAGAAATAAGTAAACATAGCATACAACTATTAACACACATTAGGTTAATACATGTTATTTGGTAACACGTGTTATTACAAACTATCATTACAAGCTATTGAACAAGAGATAAACCTACCCAAAGACATTCAAATCATAAGTTTACTAAGAAATAAAGCACACAAACTATTAACACACGTTATTACAAAGTATCATTACAAACTATTAACCACTTTAACAAAATAAATCTAGTAACTCTTGAGTACAAAAAAGAAAACGTTGTTAAAAACTTTTTCTACATATTTTTCTCAGCTTCCTTTGACTTTGTTTGTTAACATATGTTAACCAGTGGGGGTCTTCGTTATCAACTGCAAAACAATAAATGAGATATTAACCGGTGTGACCAACTCATCATCTAACATACTAAACAGGAGTAACACATGTTAGTCGGGGCCCAAATGTGAACTTGTGTTAACAAACACAATTGTTACGATCAAAACCTATCGTGTAAACTTTCTTCATGACTCAAACACTTGACCAATGCCGCCCTTCCTATCACTTGCCATGGTCATATCCGACTTACTAAAAAAATCATGGTCAGATCCTTTTCTAATTGGACCACATAAATGACCAACATAGTTTAAGAGATAACAACAGTACCAAATAACACATGTTAACCTATATTGCTCGTGAGTGACTCGGCTGGTTTGCACCCCTCGAACAAAACCCAAATAACACATGTTAACCTATGAATTATGATGTTATATTTTTTTGCGAATTAATATTATTATCGTATAATAAAATGAACCAAAACCAATAATAAATGAGACGGTTGTATGCGGAACTACAAAGTAACATAACTTAAACCTGAAACCCTCAATTATCGATTATGAACCAAAACCAATAATAATAGAGCATGAGGAACTACAAAGTAACATAACTTAAACCTGAAACCCTAATAATTATGAACCTAAATATAAAAAGATTTTAACACTAATAATTATGAACTAGAAATAAAAAGATTGAACACCAATACATTAAGAAGAATATACCTTGAGAGTTAAGGACATCTGACTTTTATTTACTTTTATATAAATACCAGTCAAATCGACAGATATCATTATTTAGAATTTGGATTCAAGACAACAGTAATGATACATCTAAATGCAAGTACATTTAAAACATTAATTTATAATCAAGTAAAGATCTGGTATGTGAAGTAATGCACAACACATGCACCATCCCGTGCCAAGTAAAACAACAAGATCTACAACCAGCTAGACTTAAATATTGTATGACCAAATACTGTGATTGTACATTTATCAAATAATTAGTCTACTAAACATTCCATTCGATTAACACTGGACTCATAGATTTGAAGATACAAGCTTCGAAATGGATGTGTAATAAATAGACGATTAAAATAATATAGGTGCAATACGACAAGAAAATATTATTATTAACATAAATACACATCTAGTAAAATTAAAAAAAAAATCACATAAATAAGACCTACAACTAGAAAGACTAGAATCCCACTTCCAAGGTTCTGAGTTAAGAGTAAGTTGAGGTCATACTTTACATCTGTACTTGATGGAGATTTCCTAGAGATGTTGATGGGGGGTGGTGGTCGATGTTGATGATAGTGGTGGATCTCTGTATCTCTGGACAATCTTTCGATGCTTCTTCTTTAGTGGTGGTCGATGTTGATGATGGTGACCGTGGTGGATGTTGATGATGGTGGTGGTGGTCGATGTTGATGATGATGGTGGTAGATGTCGACTTGCAAATCCAGATCTACTTTTTGATTTTGAGAGAGAGAGAGAGAAAGAGGGATAGAGAGAGAGAGAGAGAGAGAGTGAGTGAGTGAGTGTGGTTTAAAAAAAAAAGATGGGATACAAACCTTCTCTTGTACTTGATGGAGATTTCCTATAGATTGTCAAAAGATGCCATATGTGAAATGACCTCCTTGCCCTTTTCTTATTAATAAATTGATTTTGGAACATGATGATGTGGCTTAATTCTAGCCACATATTAGGTTTCTAAGGTTTACCATATAACTTGGGTTTATTGTTAATACTTATACTATATATATATATATATATATATATATATCTGTGGTGGTGGTAACGGAGCAGACGACAGTGGCGGCGTTTCAGTCGGTGTGTTTCTGGCATGGGGAAGACTCGAAGAAGAAAGTTTGTGGCAATAGTATAAAGAAACAAAGTTTAAATAAAAAATGCAAAGAGGTGAAAGTAGCATATTGTTTAAGACGTTGTGGTTTAATATATAGAGTAATATAAAATTTGTTTAGGCTCGTTTAGCTCGCGAACCTCAATTGTCTTTGTATGAAAAGCTCGAGCTCGGGCTCGATAACTAAACGAGTCATGTTTCAAGCTCGAGCTCGGGCTCGTTCGAGCTTTTTACCGAGCCGATCTCGAGTAGCTCTCGAGCCGTTGCGCATCATTTACACCCCTACTTTGGTCCCCAAAGCCTGTTTTGGGTGACGATACGAGGGGAATGCCCTTATCCACCAGGTAGATAAAAGGTTCCAAATATGTGATTTGAAACCGGTTCCAACCCTATTATACCTGACTCGAACATGTCAGATTCAAATTCAAGCCCGAAACTGTTACGTATTAAATAGTGATAGCCTGATTAAGAGAATCACAGAGAGAAGAGAGGGGAAACACCCAAATCAAGCTTGTGTAATAGCTTGGGGTGGTAGTTATTTATTAACGGTAATAACTGCTATCAACTAACTAACTATTACAAGTTTCATTTATAGTCCCTGTACTATTAATATTCTACATTACAGTCCCTAGACTATTACAACATGTAACAATACCCTCCCCTTATTAAAACTTTTTGTCCTCAAAAAGTAAACTCTGGAAATCTTGCTTGAACATCTTCTAAAAACTCCCATGATGCATCAGTGATCGGCAATCCTTCCCAATGAATTAACACCTTCATTGCAGCCTTGTTCCCTCTTTTCACCAGCTGCCTGTCTAGGACTGCCCTTGGTTGCAACACAAAACGAGGCCCTTGTGGCAAATCTACAGTTGGGATCAGAGGTCCTTGAGCTTTCTTTAAAAGAGACACATGGAATGTATTGTGTATCTGGGCAGTAGGAGGTAAGTCCAGTTTATAGGCTACCTTGCCAATTCTTTTAACAACAAGGAAGGGCCCAAAATACTTAGGAGATAGTTTCCTGTTGTGATGAGTCTTTAATGATTGCTGAGCAAAAGGATGGAGCTTTACATACACCCACTCTCCTACATGAAATTCTCTGTCAAGTCTGTGTCTGTCAGATAACTGTTTCATTCTATTTCTTGCAACCTCCAAATTCTTTTTAAGCCTCTGAATCATAGCCTCTCTGTCCCTATGTAAGTCTTCCACTGCAGCTATGGGGGTATCTCCAGGAATGTAAGGTATATGAAGACTTGGTTTAATACCAAACAATGCTTCATATGGAGACATTTTGATGGCAGAATGCCATGTGGTATTGTACCACCATTGAGCAAGTGGTATCCATTTGACCCATGTTAATGGTGCATCCATACACATACTTCTCAAATACCCTTCCAAACATCTGTTTAACACCTCTGTCTGTCCATCAGACTGAGGATGGTATGCTGATGACATAGCTAATTGCACACCTTGCAGCTTCATAAACTCCTGCCAGAAATTACTCAAAAACAAAGGATCTCTATCTGATACAATGGTATCAGGATTGCCATGTATCTTAAACACTGAATACAGAAATACATTGGCCACAGTGGCTGTTGTATAAGGGTGACTAAGTGGCAGGAAATGCCCATACTTAGTTAACCTATCAACAACTACCAATATGGTATCTTTCCCTTGAACTCTTGGTAATCCTGAGATAAAATCCATGGAAATATCACTGAAGATGGTCTTGGGTATAAGTAAGGGTTGTAGTAGCCCTGGATAAGCCACAGTTTCATACTTGGATCTTTGGAAAATGGAACATTCTTTAATAAACTTCTGTACATCTTTGTACATCCTTTCCAAAAGAAAAATTCTTTAATCTTGACAGTGGTAGGCACCACCCCTGAATGTCCCCCAACAGGAGAAGAGTGATAAAGGGCAATAATGTCTTTTCTCAAAATTGAGTCATCAGCTATCAGTAACTTGTTCTTTCTTCTTAACATCTGCCCATCCCAAGATCCATTCTTTATTATAGACCCTTGTTGCAGTTTATCAATCAATTCTTTGGTCTTAGGATCCTGCTGCCAGGCTTCCTGAATTCTTTGCCATAAAGCTGGACTAATGGAGCTGATACTTATTTCAAATAAAGCCATACCTTGTACTCTAGAGAGTGCATCAGCCACCACATTTTCCACTCCTTTCTTGTAACATATCTCATAATCATACCCCAATAATTTGGACAACCATTTCTGCTATAGTGGGGTCACAATCTTCTGTTCCAGCAGATGTTTCAGGCTTTGATGATCTGTTTTGATCACAAAGTGTTTGGTAACAAGGTAATGATGCCAATGCTTCACTGCCATGATAATGGCCAACAACTCTTTTTCATATACAGATAAGCACTGTTGTCTAACAGAAAGTGCTTTACTTATAAAAGCCAAAGGATGGCCTTCCTGCATTAACACTGCACCCATCCCTTTTGTGGAAGCATCAGTCTCTATAATGAAAGTCTTTGAAAAATCAGGCAACTTCAAAACAGGAGGTGAACTTAACACCTGTTTTAACTGATCAAAAGCTTTTTGAGTTTTATCAGTCCATTTAAACCCTTCTTTTTTTAACAGATCAGTTAAGGGTCTAGCTAAGAGACCAAAGTTCTTAATGAACCTCCTGTAATAGCCTGCCAGGCCCAAAAAAACCCCTTAATTGTTTAACAGTAACTGGAGTAGGCCATTCTTGTATTGCAACAATCTTTGTAGGGTCAGTGGATACCCCTTCTTTAGTTATAATGTGTCCCAAATACTCAACGCTTTCTCCAGCAAAAGAACATTTGGATTTCTTTGCCTTCAAAGAATTAAGTCTCATCAGATCTAGTACCACTTTCAAGTCCATCAAATGTTGTTTCCAACTGTTGCTGTACACTAGGATGTCATCAAAAAACACTAGTGCACACTTTCTCAAAACACTTTTAAAAGTATTATTCATTAAGGACTGAAAAGTGGCTGGAGCATTTGTTAATCCAAAGGGTAATACTAAAAATTCAAAGTGGCCCTGATGAGTTTTAAATGCTGTTTTATAAATGTCAGGCTCATACATCCTTACTTGATGGTATCCTGACCTGAGATCCAATTTAGAAAACACAATGGCCCCTTGTAATTCATCCAGTAATTCTTCAATGAGAGGAATAGGAAAGACATCCTTCACAGTTGCTTCATTCAACCTTCTATAATCAACACACATCCTCCAGGAGCCATCCTTCTTTTTAACTAAGACCACAGGTGCTGCAAAAGAACTGCTGCTATGTCTAATGACCCCTGAGTCTAGTAATTCTTGTGTCATCTGTTCAATGACATCCTTCTGGGCACTGTGATACCTATATGGTTTCAGATTTAAGTTGACTTTATCATCTTTAAGGACAATCCTATGATCAAAGGGTCTTGATGGTGGTAACCCTTTTGGAATGTCAAAGATGTCTTCATAGTCCCTCAACAGACTTTCCAACTCCTCACTTGGTAATTCTTTCCCAATCACAGGTTGATACATACATTGCTGACTTGCAGAGTCCTGAATAGTGAACAATTCAGCCTGTACCACCTTTTCTTGATCCTGAATTAAACTTGTGATCTTTTCCATAGAGGACAACCCTATATTCTTTCTTTTTGTGCCTTTTAACTCAAAATCTTGGCCAGCTACATTGAATTTCATGGTGAGGTTTTTAAAATTCCACACTATGTCATTCAAAGTCTCAAGCCATTGTATGCCCAATACAATATCATAATTGTCCAAATCAATGATCATCATGTCAGCAGTGAACCAATTCCCTTGCATTATCCACTGAAAATCCTTACAAAGATTAACACAGTCAACCTTATTTCCATCTGCTACTGTCACACTCACATTAGGAATCTGTCTAATGGGACACTTTAATTTCTGAGCCAAAGATCTACTCATGAAATTATGTGTTGACCCACTATCCAACAAGATATACAAATACCTTGTACCAATCATACCTACTACTTGCATAGTAGAATAAGATGGTATTCCCATCAAAGCATTCAGTGAAATCTGTGGAATTCCCTGAATCTTTTCCACTTCTTCCAACATCTCTCCCTCATCATCTTCTTGGTATTCTTCCACTTCTACCAAGAATAATTGTTTCTTGCCTTTACAAACTCTGCTATGGCCAGGAACATATTTCTCATTGCAGTAAAAACACTCTCCTTTGGCCCTTTTATCATCCATGTATTTATTAGTTACTTTCTTAGGAACAATAGAATTAGAGGGAACAGAATTGATAGGGGTTGCTAAGACAGGTTGTTTAGCAATACTTGTCAAATTGTTGGTTTTATTCCCTGAATATCTGTTTCCAGAATTACTGACTGAAGCAGTGGTAATTCCCAAAACCTTATTGGCTTGGTTTTGCATTCTTGCCAAAGAATAAGTCTCCCTCAATGTTTTTGGCTTAAACATTTTAACATGACATTTTATTTCAGGTTTTAACCCTTCTATGAATAAACTGATTGTGTACTCATCTTGTAAAGTAACTTTATTGAGTAACAAATCAAATTCATCACAATAGTCATCTAATTCACCTGTTTGAACCAATGCTTTGATTGCTCCCATAGCATCCTCAATCAAAGTTTCTGCAAATCTTGCTGCTGCAGATCTTGAATATTCATCCCATGTAATCTCAGACATTTGTTTCCCACTTGATTTCATGAACCCTTGATGCCATTGAAGGGCTCTTCCTTCCAAATGAACTGCAGCATAACGAACTTTATACTTTTCTGGTGTGTCATCGATGGAAAAGAAGTGGTCACATTTGTACAACCATCCTTCTACATCGTCTCCATTGAATTTAGGAAATTCAACCTTAGTCAATCTGTTATTACAAATTCTTTCTCCTTCATTACGAGGAATTATAGTACCCTGTTTCTCGATTTTAGTGAAAGCAGCTTGTAATTGATCAAAGGCTGTTTTGAGACTCAAGAGACTTTCTTGAGTTTGTATAGAAAACTCATCCAACCTACTAACATCCTTGGCTATCCTATCAACTTCTTGATTTCGAGTAGTCATTGGATTAATGACTTAAGAACAGAAAGAATTGAATTATAGTGACGAATTGAATTGATTAAAAAGAATGGACAAATCTCTAATAGATCGATCCACTGGAATCGAATGATCCAAATGATCAATTCGACGGAATGGGACCACCATCTATCCGCCATTCACCACCATCGTAACCACCTTACACCACCATAACAAACCACCGTAACTACCAACAACCTCCATAATTACCCACCCATTTTGACCATAACCATCTTATTCACTTCCAAATTCAGCAAAACACAGTACTGTTCAGATTCTTGTTCACTAACCGTCGTATTCCACCACTGACCACCATACTCCTCCATTACAACACCATTGATTCCTTCATTTCCACCATTCCATTCATTCAATTCGTTGTTCTTTCTTTCAATTCCTTTGTTCTGTCAATTTTTGTTTCCCAGATTCATTTTACCTTCCCATTCTTTTTGATTTTATCTCTTCCATTAACAAGTTCTATAGCAACAATAAAATTAGGGCATGCTTTTACAACAACGATTGAAGGGTAATTCGTTCCTTGTCTGACTTAATTTTGTTCTACTTTTCTTGAATTCAGTAACCGTCCGTTTCCACTGATTTCTTTAACAATAAGAATGGTGTTCTTGTGTTCTTGCGGGGGTTTAATATGGGACAATCGAATTCATGTCTGTGGACATATTAGATGTTCTTGTGGTGCAATTAAATTCAATGGTAGAGGTCACTGTTGCGGTTACACTCCCGATTATTCAATACCACCTACTAAGTGGGAATTGTATAGCGGATATAGAAGCTTTGATGAATGGATGGGCTCAACAACTTGGGGAAAACGTAGCCCTAGTTTGTTCAACACCAAGAATTAAGAAAAGTGCATTCTAAATACCGCATCTTCGATGGAAGATATCAAGAACCTGCGACAAACGGGTTCATTTCAAGACTATTGTAAGTCATTCGACCTTCTCCTTACAAGGGTAATTCTAAGTGAGGATTACGCCTCAAATCTGTTTGTGGAGGGCCTGAATTCAGAAATTAAAGGTTGGGTTAAGTTTTTGAGACCAAAAACGCTTGAAGAGGCTTATGAAAAAGCAAAGAATCAAGTCAATATTCTGGCCATTTTCGACTATTATAAAAATTGGAAAAAAGATGGTGACCAGATTTTTAGTAACAATGAAGTTTCATTTGATGAACCTGGAAATGGTATTGAGGTTCAAGAAGTGCTTAGAGTTGATGAATGTGAGAAAGGAGTTGAGGATATTCAAGAAACAAGTGATATTGGGGTACATGAACCCATGAATGTGTATGAAGATGGGGAGGATATTCAAGAAATAAGTGATATTGAGGAACTCAAAGAATCAGTAGTTGATGTTAAGCATTCTTTAGATGATAAGAGTGGAAATGTTATTGATTCGGACAAAAAAAATTAAAGAAACTAAAAGGAATGAAAGAAATGGAAATGATAATGAAGGGGATCCGGTACTCCAGGTTACAAAGAATAGAGCAGCTGAAAATAATAATAATAAAAGGGATCTAGTACTCCATGCGGTAACAAAGAATAGAGCTGCTGATGGTATGAATGGCGAAATTGGGATAAAAGATGTTGATGTATCTGATAATGATGAGAATGTAGCTGAAGTTGCTGAAGGTATGAATGGTGAAACCGGGGTCAAAAATATTGATGCTGAAGAAAATAAAACTGAGGTTAAGGAGGTCCCAGCTGGAGGTCCTTCCACATTAAGTTTCTCTGACACAATTGTGAACAGAGGAGCTGTGATTGAATTTGGCTCAATTGGGCGTCATAACATTGAAGAAGTAGAAGACCTTGATGGTATTCAAGGTTATGAGGTTCGTACCTCGTTTGTAGCAGGTTTTGTTAATACCATTGGTGTACAGAATGAAGAAATTAATGTCGTGGAATTAATAAACTGGACAGATACAGGTTGGGGTTGCGATAAGGCTGCAGCTGGGTTGGGTTCGGAAGCGGCTGTGGCTGCAGAATCGGGTTTAAAAGCTGCTAGAGATTACTTATGGCACCAATTGATGGGTTCGAAAGCCGATGTGGCTGCAACATTGGGTTTAAAGGCTGCAAAAGAATTGTTAAATTTAGTCGAGTTGCTTAAGAGGTCAGTTTAAAACAAAAATGTTACCGTGTGGGTTTGGGATCCCGACTCCATATTTCAAATTATGAGAACTCCTTTTATAAGTGGACTTTTGAGGACAAAAGTCTTTGAAGGGGAATGTATAGTTGATGGTACAATGTATATAGTAGAAGGAACGATAGATCTGGAATGGATGAGATTGATGGTTAGATTGATCGTTGATCCAGACCTGAGAAAAGATGAGTTGAGTGCAGCCATGAGTGCAATGTTTGGTTTGACATTGTGGCTGCAATTGCATGATAAGATGAGAAGAGTGTTGGTTTTGACAGCCACTATTGTAGAGAGATACAGGTTAAAGATTCAAGGTGTTGCACAGTTGACAACCACTGATGTTGAGAGACAGAGGTTGAAAAACTCTAATATGATTGAAACTGCTGATGCTCTGCTAATGCTCTTTCAAGATTGGAAAGTTCTGATATGTGTGAAATTGCTGATGATTCCTCCAGAGTGGGAAATTCTGATATGTTGGCAACTGCTGATGTCCAACTGCTGATGTCTATCAAGATTAGAAGTGCTGATGTGATTGCAACTGCTAATGCTCTCTCAAGATCAGAAAGTTCTGATGAGTTTACAACTGCTGATGCACCCTCAATGTTAGGAATATCTTGACTTTTGAGGTCAAAAGTCTTATAAGGAGGGAGTATTGTTACGTATTAAATAGTATAAGGACTAGAATGTAATTGTCCATTAGTTGGGTAGTTGATAATATGTGTATTGTGTATAAATACATGTTAGTATGATGAATAATCTAGCTATTGATTTTGGGTTATCCCTCTCCTCTCTTGTGTTTCTTCCTAATTCTCTAGCTCTTCTCTAGATTACCATTTTGTTCGTAACAGAAACCGAAACCAACATAAACCGATCACTTCCTTTCCAAAACCTGGTTCGATATCCAACCGAGGTATTGCTATACCGGTTTTTGACCTAGTTAACTATACCTCTAACCTATGGCTCAATACCCGATTTGTGCACCTATCCTTGAATAAACTCTAGAACAAGCTCACATGCAGACAAGCCCAGACTGCCTAGTTGCATTCTAATTGGGCCATAAGCCCACTTACATTATAATATATCATGTTCGTCCATGAAAGAGATATATTTCGGTTTTAACTTTTAAGTTTAAATACATCAAATGGTTTACAGTTTTTCGTCTATGGCTGTCCATTTTCTATATGTTTTTATTTAAAACTTTTTATAAAAAAATAAGTCTTTCTTACTTTTTTTTACTATTCAAAATTTTAAATCAAGTCTTCTTTGGTTCAAGTTTAATTCATAAAGTTAACAACTGCTGATTTTGCTATTATTCAATGTTTGTTTTTTTTTTTTTTTTTAAATGATGATAATCTATATGTAACATATTTTATAAAAACATAAAACATATATTGTTGCAATAACTATTTGGCTGTTTGCTCAAGCTGAAGAAGACTGCGCGGAGACCAGATTTTCTATAACATAAACAACCCGCGGTCTTTTTATCAACGTCGAATCCCTGATATCTAGGACCAATTCAAATTTTAAAGTTTAAACCAAATAAAAAAAATGTAGGTTTAGTTTATTATATTATGAGGTAAGGCCTGATTTTTATTTCGCCGATGGCCCAAACATATTTTAAAATTTTTGGAGACGGCCCTGCCCTCCCCACCCCATGATCCCGGTTCAGTACTCTTGCTGACGAAAAAACAAGAACATACCATTGTTTTTGTCCGCTAGATAGTAAAGAAATGAGGTTAAGAGGGACAGAAAGGATACATGCCGAACAACTCAATAAAATAACCTGTGGCTACGGTTTCCCACGTTGCCTAACTTGTTGCAATTGTAGTGGGTATGCTTTGGTTGCCGGACTATAGCTGTTAAAAGTCATCGGACCATAGTTGTTAAAAGTCATCGCCTCTTGCACCTAGGCCCATTTTTTAGGCGAGGCGATGCACTTGCGTTTTGAGTCGAGAAAACGGCGCTTTCAGCTAGATTCCCAAATTCCGAAGAGTTCCCAGCCAAATTTGATTTATTATGTCTAGATTTAGCCAGATTTGTACTTTTATATGAGGAAAACTACTTCTATACACTAATACATCAACATTTTAAAACTTTTGACACTAGCTAGATGAAAGATAGTACTATTTTAATATATTTTTCCTTTAATTTTTTTTTCCGCTTTTTTTATCTCAAGCCCTCGCTTTTGTTGCGCCTCACGCCTAGGCCCAGGCGAGGCCTATGCGCCTTGAGTGCGCCTAGGGCCTTTGATAACTATGTGCTGGACATTACTATGATTTTGTGATAGGTTACAAACTGACTCTAAAATGGAAGAAGTCAATGAAGACGAGATCGTCGTAAGATCAACTACAGATGATGAGTTTGTTAAAAGTACAAGGAAGTCACCGCTTGTCAATCTCCCGTTTGATGTTTTGATGATGATATGAAGCATTGTGTTGGTGTCGAGTATATCAACATCCGTGCTACATGCAAACAATGTAAATTAGGAGCGCCTATGATTCGATGGAGTAGTGCAACATCACTAAGGAGATTGCATTTGTTCAGTAGTTTCACCGTGGCTAATGGTGTTCGACAAACATCAAGGTGTTCTCACTTTCACAAATGCGATGTTTGGTGAACGGTGTTTTATAAAAACGCCTCAGAGAATTCATTAATGATATCCAAATATGTTGTACCGCATACGGTTGGTTGCTGATTAATGTTTTAGGATGCTATAACTTCTTTAACCCCTTCACAAGTGATATCCTGCTATCCGCAATCTTCCACACGTGCCTATTGCAGGACGTATTTGTTTCTCAGCACCACCAACATCCCCTGATTGTATGGTTGTTGGATTTACAGAAAATCAGGCGCTTGATGTTTACGTCCACTTTGTAAACCAAGAACCACCATATTCAAGGGCAATCCTTTTAAGGGCCGGGAGGGGGCGGACGACCCCCCTGAATTTTCGTTTAGAAGTTCCGATTATATAGTACTAGATTTTTGCCCGCGTGTACACGCAGTTCAACAACTTACAATTATTTTGAGCGGTAAAACTTATAAAAAAATATAGTAGAAATATTTTATTCAAATCTAAAAGCAACCAATACACATTTTACTCAAATATCACTAAATATTTCCTTATACACCACGTTTTTTGTTTTAGTCTTGACATTCCATCACCATCAAGTATGATGGTGATGGACTCGAATCCGGAGACCATTAGCCATGTCCAACATAGAAACTTGATCCGCATGATGGACTCGCTGCAACCCTAATAAAGACGCAGCGTAATGACCCATTTGATGTACCTCTAATCTATCTTGACCTGAATCTGGACAGCAGCATCTAACTTACTTAATGGTGCTCACTTAGTGCCAGATACCAGATGCAGCGAAGTGACTGATTTGGGGTTGTACTTTTTTGTCACGGACACAAACTAACGCCGCCTAGTAACAAAAGCAAACAGTAAAAGCCATGTACGACACAACAAAACTAAAACAAATTAATAGCGCCAAGCAAATTATCTAATACTTTTTCATCAACCCTATCATCATTTTCACTTAAAAACTTCAAAAAAAAAATATTATTCTTCTAATAATAAGTTAATGTAACCCAAGAACCATTCAATCTCCCTTTTTAAAAGAACCATTTTTTCTTGTAAAACTAAGTAACAAAACACTAAAAAAATAATTAATTAAACAAAAATAAAATCTTATGATTTAAAGAACAGAATGAAGGTTAAAAATTATGAGTTAATTAACTAAAGTGTGCAAGAAATCATTCATGAACATACTGTGATTTAGTGTCAAGTTGTTATCCCCTTGATTTGATCCTGTAAAATGGGCGTTAGGTAAATGAGTTTAACGCTTAATATGCTTTGCAGAAAAACATCTCATGGAAGTGTGAGAACTCACCAAGTAAATGAATCCATCACGCAACGCTTAATCTTCTTATCAGTCACCTAAAACAGGGAAGCAAACTTAGAGCATAATAATTAATAAACACAATGCTAAAAAAATAGCTTAGTCTCTTGTGATTGTGTGTAGCAAGAAACAAATATGAATTTTCTATTACTCCTCCATGTGCGATTACCAAAAAGACCCCATACCACAATGTTTTGTGCAATAGAAACAAAGGTTGAAAAAGTCATTTATCAACCATATTAATTGCCAAATTGGAACTTGCAGAGGGATATATTTAATTAATATGGCTTGCTAATACTCTTTGGCAACTACTGTGTAAACTCAGTACACTCCATCAAAAACCACGATTTGTTACCTAATCATAGAATGAAAAGCTTGATCAAGTATACTCTCTGTTATTTTGACATAAAATGCACACCAATAAGTTTTTTGTTTGGTAGGGAGTTACTAATACTAATATTTTATTATTAGTTATATTAATTTATAGAAAAATTCTTTGTGTCCTCAGAGCTTGCTTGTAAATTCCAGATCCATAATACATAGGAACACAAGCAAACTTAAGTCAATCTAAATTGAAAGAAATAAATGCGATACAATCTAACAATAATAAGTATTCCATATCAACAACAATGATCATTAGTTTCACAAAATGGCAACATTAAAGAGTCTTAAAAATGTACCTTTTTGCATGCCAACCCCTGCACCAGTCTTGGTAGCACGAATTTGCTCACTCTCATCTCCAAATCTAACAAAACCATAGCCCTTAGTCCGTCCGTCCAGTTGTTGTATCAGTAACAACTTTTGCTCCCTTAACAGATGGATAAACAGTTTTAAAAGTTTCTTACAGTATGTAATCTGAAACATCTGCAGCCAAATCACCAACAAATATTGTATATTCTATGTTTATCGTCATTGCCTCTTTCCCTGTGCAAAGAGTAGCCCAGTTGAGCCTAAAACTCTGCTCAGCAGATGGCATCAGGGTCCCATTGTATGTCTGCAATGCATTTTCAGCACCTGCACGGCTCCTAAACTCAATAAAACCGTATCTTTTATGGTTTACAATAATCTCTTCAAAAGTCTATACATACAATAGATATGGTTATTAAAAAAATGATCAATTAAAATAAGATAAACTGGTTCAAATATATTTGAATCAGAACAACAAAGTAGAATAACACGTTTTTATACTTAAAGAAAATAAACCTGAACTCAAATCTTTTTAAAATGAGTGGTTGACAATAAAAAAACATAATCATAGAACACTTATATGAATCTGAGTGGTTTGTGAGAAAACACTAAATCGCATACCAAGCGTGTGAGTGACAGCTACATGTAAAACATTCTGACTAAGAATCAAAATTACTAAAAGAACTAATAGTATCATAAACATGTTTTCAGACTAAAATAAAAAATCAAATCCGTAAGTAAAGATAATAATAATAACAATAATAATAGTCATTCAAAGAGACTACCTGGAAGAGTAAACTTTTACCGGAGGTTGAAGACGGAATCCAAAGTATGGAGAAAGTAATAAGCTAAAGCCTAATTCCTGTTATAATTTAGTGAAAATTTAAACGTAGACAATAAATCACTTATGTTTAAGACTAAGGAAAAGAGGGAAGAGTGAGATTATACCGGCAATGGAAGGCGGAGTCCGAAAGTGTCCAAAAAGTAAAATGAGTTTGATGTTGTAACTCCACGAAATCAATCGTCATTCTAAAGAAAAAGACACGATTATAACAATCTAGAAAAGCAAAGCAAAATATAAGATATGCAAAGAAATCATACATCAACAATTCAAGCTTGCGCTCAGATCGGATTCATGGCTGCAATCTGGTTGCTTATATCCAAGCATCACAGTTGCCATGCCAGGAACACATCATCATCGCCCAACCTTAACGCCAACACATGTAGGCAGAAACTCATTCAAATAACCATTTCTACTTTGTGCATAGAATTATATTTTGAGTGCAACCAATCTTGTAACATGTGCTTATGAACATTTATAAACAGCAGAAGAAAGCAGACAACATGTGCCATATAAGATACACATGGCTAGAAATCATAATAACCGCATCTCTTAGTTGTATATAAAACATAGGCAAAGGTACTAACAACTGCTGGAAACGCAAGGCACACATAAAAGCTGACATTTGACTACATATATAATTTTAATTCGTTCCAGAATAAGAAAAGAACAATTACCTCATTATACAGGTTCGGCGTAGAGTCCCCTACGCACAACCTTGTTTCCCCATGCGCTCTAAATTTTCGAAAAGATACCATATTCCATGGATTCTTCGGCGTGCTTTTCCTCTTCAACGGATTGTGCAATGCCTTCATTTCGTTTTCGACTTCGTCAGCTGGATAGATCTTTTCCAAGATCTGTCTTGCTTCATTCACTTTATTCTGTCTATAAAGCCATCTTGGCGACTCGGGTAGAGACCACATCAAGATAAACTGTATCATCGGCGGAATTGCAGCAACTCCAAGCATCCAACGCCACGTAAAACACGTCTACAAAACAACAAACAACATGATCTTTAGCAACAACAAAAAGCTACCAATCTGTCAAATAAACAGCAACATTGTGCATAACTTACCCTGGTAAATGCTAAATTAATAAGGTAGGATAAAAACTGTCCTCCAGTTATGAGTAAACCATTTTTGCTCACGAGTGCACCTCTAATTCTTGCTGGAGAAGCTTCAGAGATGTATAAAGGTGCAGTCATGGAGGCCATGCCAACATCCAAACCAACAAACAGTCTGCCAATGATTATGACCCATGGGGCTCGAGCAAAAGCCATGATAATTGCACCAAAAAAGTAACTTATCAACAACTCTCTGAACCAGCCACAACTGTCCTAAACCAGAAAAAAAAACAGTCTGAAACAACTAAAAATTGGCTCAACTGAACTAAAGCACGCAGACACCGACCTGATCAGACAGATGCTAGCTTGTCTCGGGCGTGCGCCCTTTTGCGCATTTAACTACATAGATTTATTACTTCAATATATTCAAGAACAAAAAAAATTTTGTAAATTCACAACTATTAAGCAATAAACAGCATAAAACTTTGATATAACTATTAACATAATACAAAAAAACTAACCTGTACGAAAGACATGTTCAAGAGGCATGTGCGAAAAAACTTTGATATAACTATTATCATAAACAACTTTGAAAAAGCAGAACCTGTACCAAAGAACAATACGCGAATAAGTAGCTGAATGCATGCAAAATAGAGCGAAAAATATACAAAGCTTACTCGTTAAAGCAAGAAACAGCATCACAAAGCATAACGCAACCTGCATAAAGCAACAATAAACACATATCCCAGCAAGAGCCATTGCTGCTCTTCGCCTTTCTCAAACCAAAATATAAAAAACTTTGATTGAGTTTTCCGATGGCCCAGCGAGGTGAAAGAAATGTTGCCATGTTCTCTGCTGTCAGTGAAGCGCAAAAGGAATCTCGTAATTCCCCATCCTTCATTCGCTTCACCCCTGCACATTCCTGTTGTTCCTACAAATCCCAATTACAATTTAAAACATCATCTTCTTCATTAACTAAAAGAGTAACAACACAAACTGCATACATGTTGCATACAATCTTGGACAATCAAGTCATCATCTTATGAAAAATAGCAACGCCAACCACAAACAACCGTTATTAACAAACAATCACTTGTAAGAAACATACAAAGACAAATTCATCATTATCCGATGCACCCTCTTCAAGGAAAGGAGATAAACATAGAGAACAATCTCCATCATAGTGAGCTGCTCCACTGCATCCCAGTAAACGAATGCAATAAATAATCACAAATAGCCAAACACGTAAACAACTAATAACTATATATCTTCTTGTTAAAACTTGAAACAAAAAAGACATATCTAAATACTATCTCGTACAACCCGCTTTATTACACCTAATTATTTGAAATCACATAATAAGTTTAAAAACACAAAATGGGTCAGGCACAAAAGATTAGCAAAACTGCTTCAGCAATCTAATAAAATGAAATACAAATATTTAGTTATATACACATAATTATAAATATACCTCGTTAGCTCGCAATGTGCTACAAGGATCGAATTTGCAAGATAACATAAGGTAACTATGTGGAGCACATCCATAAGAAAATTTTATAAGATATTAATATAACTTTTAGAAGCAAACAACTTCTAATATTAGCGTTTATCAAGCGGCTTACGGCTTACCTTTGTGTGTGCTAATCCTTGTAAAATGAAAGACCAACTGTACGATCCTGCTGGTGAAAACAAAAAATTTATAATATATATACATGTGTCTATGTGTATATATAGGCAAACCTAACTAACAATGTGGATTAGAAATGTAACACCAATAAGTTCCACAGAAAAAATAACCATGTATAGCAATACTTTATTTTATCTTTCAATACCCACAACATAACCATACCCGGTGACAGAACAAATGTTAAGTGTATACCACAATAGATAGTAGTTTATTAGAGTCCGATAAATGATATTTATTTACCATTTTTGTTAAAAAAAAAAATAGCTATTGTATTCCCATGGATTTTAAACCCATCCTTAACCTCACAAGTAACCTGATTAATCTATGTAAGGAACCATTTAAGCTAGATTCCCAAATTCCGAAGAGTTCCCAGCCAAATTTGATTTATTATGTCTAGATTTAGCCAGATTTGTACTTTTATATGAGGAAAACTACTTCTATACACTAATACATCAACATTTTAAAACTTTTGACACTAGCTAGATGAAAGATAGTACTATTTTAATATATTTTTCCTTTAATTTTTTTTTCCGCTTTTTTATCTCAAGCCCTCGCTTTTGTTGCGCCTCACGCCTAGGCCCAGGCGAGGCCTATGCGCCTTGAGTGCGCCTAGGGCCTTTGATAACTATGTGCTGGACATTACTATGATTTTGTGATAGGTTACAAACTGACTCTAAAATGGAAGAAGTCAATGAAGACGAGATCGTCATAAGATCAACTACAGATGATGAGTTTGTTAAAAGTACAAGGAAGTCACCGCTTGTCAATCTCCCGTTTGATGTTTTGATGATGATATGAAGCATTGTGTTGGTGTCGAGTATATCAACATCCGTGCTACATGCAAACAATGTAAATTAGGAGCGCCTATGATTCGATGGAGTAGTGCAACATCACTAAGGAGATTGCATTTGTTCAGTAGTTTCACCGTGGCTAATGGTGTTCGACAAACATCAAGGTGTTCTCACTTTCACAAATGCGATGTTTGGTGAACGGTGTTTTATAAAAACGCCTCAGAGAATTCATTAATGATATCCAAATATGTTGTACCGCATATGGTTGGTTGCTGATTAATGTTTTAGGATGCTATAACTTCTTCAACCCCTTCACAAGTGATATCCTGCTATCCGCAATCTTCCACACGTGCCTATTGCAGGACATATTTGTTTCTCAGCACCACCAACATCCCCTGATTGTATGGTTGTTGGATTTACAGAAAATCAGGCGCTTGATGTTTACGTCCACTTTGTAAACCAAGAACCACCATATTCAAGGGCAATCCTTTTAAGGGCAGGGAGGGGGCGGACGACCCCCCTGAATTTTCGTAATGTAACACCAATAAGTTCCACAGAAAAAATAACCATGTATAGCAATACTTTATTTTATCTTTCAATACCCACAACATAACCATACCCGGTGACAGAACAAATGTTAAGTGTATACCACAATAGATAGTAGTTTATTAGAGTCCGATAAATGATATTTATTTACCATTTTTGTTAAAAAAAAAATAGCTATTGTATTCCCATGGATTTTAAACCCATCCTTAACCTCACAAGTAACCTGATTAATCTATGTAAGGAACCATTTAGAGACAACCTCAATAAAATAGTGCAGTAGCAATCTAATATAATGCAGTAAAAGATAACAAAAAAAAGAAGAAGAAGCTATTTTAAAACTTGTAAACATTTGTCATTATTATAATGTCGACCCAGTGACTAATACAAAAGGATATAGTAAAGGTAAAAAAACATACACCTGAATTGTTGCATTTGCACTTATCGTCCATCTCTTTCTATTGATATCACCAGGGAGTTGATGAATTATGCGATGACATTGCAAATGCATCGCCTGAATAACTGTTACAAAAAAAAAATTGGTGCTTGATAATTGATGAGGAAAACACATATATCGAATCACTAAGGAAAACAAAACAAAAATTGAAGTCGTAGAAGATTACAAATACCTCGAAATTGTCTTAGCCCATCTACAAAAAAAATCAGAAAAAAAAACACCAATTTAAAGAAAAATGAGATTAGGGTTAATGATTGAATGGGTTAATGAGATTAGGAAGGTTATATATTTTCTGAAGACGCTTATGAAGATTAATGGTGTACTCTTGGGTCACCACTAAAAAATCGAATCAAAAAACATCTGAATCCTAAAACATAAACATTCCATCAATCAAACAATACAAAATCAGAAAATCTTCCACACACAATAGATCAGTAATGAAAACTTTGCACATCAATCGAAATAAATCAAAACTTAAAACATCAATTGAACACTAAAAACCCTTAAATCGAAACCTAAAACATTAACCCTAAAACATCAATAATAAATAAAAAAAATTAATTACATTGAACAATAATAAACAGAAAACACAGAAGAATCAGTCAATCATTAAAACAGTTGTTGAACCCTAAAAACCCCTAACTTTAAACATAAAACATCAACCCTAAATCATCTCTCAAATACAAAACGATTAATACGAATGAACAATAATAATCAAAAACTAAAGAACAATAACTAAAACAGAAAACAGAGCAAAAGATGGATTAACATTAATCGAATGTTTAAAAACATATATGAAAAATCAGTCAAACAAAAGAAAGAATAAAAGATATATGAACATCGATTTATTGAAATAACAATCAAATAGAGATTACCTTGGATTGGAAATGAGGGATTAGCTTGAATCGCCCTTGAATCGCCAGATTAGGGTTTAGGTTTGAAGGAGGCGCTGATTATGTTCTGATCTATGTTATGTCCGTGTTTTTTTTAGGGTTTTATATTTTCTGGATTTTTTATTTTTAAAAAAAGGAAAATTTTATAAAATCTCACAATGGGGACACTTGGCATTAGTTGATTGGCTATGTAATTGGAGGATGAATGTGGGAGTGCCAAGTGTCCTCATGGACTTTGTTTTATTAGATGTATAGATTCGTATAGAAATTTTTTGGTATATAAGGTTTCGACCCCCGAAACTAGTGACTTCCGACCCCCCTGAAGTTTCGGGTCAAGATTCGCCACTGACCATATTGGCAAATGTTTCAAATGGGGTTGGGTTATATTGCTCCATGTTTCTCTTCTTTTCCAATGTTTTATGGCAGGGATATTTACTCCTTGATTTTGGTTTGGGGGGGGGGGGGGGGGGGGGGGGTGACGTAGTGACGTGTGATCAACATCTTTTAGTTGTTATCGTGGACACATTTGGAAAATTTGTAGAGGTATTAAAGGTAATCATTCTAGACGAAAATGGGAACATAAGCTTAGTTTAGGAAGCCATTCTTTGGAACTAAATATCATCTCAACCGTCATGCTTGTATCGAACCAAGTTGGTCTTAGGCAGTTAACTAAAACTTCATTATTATGTTTCAATATTGGACATGTAAACATTTTGCATCCGCGATCATTTTAGCGCTAAAACATACATATATACTATGTTTATGATTTGTTATCTCTTGTACAAATTAGACTAATGCAGGGGTCTAAAACTGAAATGACTGTATGATATATCATTTAAGGCTGCTTATAAACCATACCTACATAGTGAGTTAAATTTAAGACCTTGGTCATTACCGCTGTGTAAATGTGTCCGATTTTGTTACATATTTTGAACGAAAAACTCCTCATAATCAAATAGTAAAATTTGTCTAGCTGCTTTTTCAGCATTCCAACTGATTACTTGTCTTAACGTAAGATACAACGACATATAGCACGTAAACTTGTTCGTTATGTTACATTCCGCTGGATTGTGATTTCAAAACTTCACAGCAGAGCTTTCATTCACATCATGAGAGTTAACGAATCTTCATTCTCCGCAAAGAAAGGTATGCCAAAAGACGGTATCCAAATACCATAATTCCCAGTGCAGTAGCTTCCTTCAAACCGCTGTCTAGTTTTATTCCGTCGATTACAGGACTTATGGTTTCATACTGCACTTTCAGAAGTAATCTGTATGTGTGATAATTGAACGACAAGTAACGTAGCCAAGCAATGAATATTGGAACATCCTGCAAAAATAGCACCACCTTAGTTACATTTTTTTTCCTTTTTTCGTGACCATAAAAATCCGTTAGGTAAAACTCATGGGCCCCACGAATACCCTGCTAACCATCGGCCTTCAGGGGGGGGGGGGGGGGGCGGGGGGGGGGGGGGGGGGGGGGGTTAAAGCAGGATACCCGTGATAATAGGATTTGAACCTAGGACCTCTGCTAGAGGCCGGGAAGCAATCCCTTCAAGGTTAAGTTCATAAATTTTTATCCTAATTAATTATTTGTCGTTTTAATATTAGCGCATACCTTGACAAAATAACCACCGGCCAACATGAAGGCCATAACGGTTACAGAAGCCAAAGTCGTTGCTTTCTTCAAGTCGGTCAACGTAGCACCAATAGCTAGCCCGAGTCCCTGCCATATATGTTTTTCAGTTGATAAACTATTTTTTATATCAGACTCGCAGTTAGCACAAATGGGCCAAATGGCATACCTGCGCTGCAACGATGCATAGGAAGACAATAACCATGGTTAAGAAAAATGAGTCGGCGGTTAGTCTCAAGCCTGCCATGAAATAAACAACGAGAAGAAAAAGCATTGGCAGAAACAGATCAAGCGGAAGGTCACTTGTTGTTCTCGCCATAAAATATGCACTTAATCTGTACATATCGGCTGCTCTTTCCTTATTCAACATTGCGCGTTCTTGTGGGAATGTGAATATTGCTGTGAAAACCGGAAAAAATGCCCAAAATACAGCAATGAAGAACAACAATCCTGCCTGCAAAAAAAAAAAAAAAAAAAAAAATTGTATCATTCCATATATTGACAAGTTTTTTTTTTTTTTTTTTTTTTTTTTTTTTTTTTTTTTTGTTGCTTACTTGATTATCAAGGTCTTTAGGGCTATGGACTTCAGATTGCCACCATAAAAGTCCTAAGATAACTGCAGTCACAAGAACTTGCGTGATTCGCAACCAACTAAAATAATCATGTTTTCTTTCCTTAAGTCCTCTCCTAAACAATATCCAATATTGGTCTCTCCAGCTTGCTCCCCATTCACGTTTCATTGACTCGACGTTTGACTTAAGTTCTTCATCAAGTGTTGCAGGAATCATAAGCTGTTTCTTTGTTTCTTCAGCCACGCGCGTCTCATACGCCTCCACCAAATACTGTAAACAAAATTCAGTGTACATTAGATAAAACTCACGGGCCCACCAATACTCTGCCAATGTACCTGTTCAGTGTTCAACTTACGCTGAACAGGTACATAGAAGCTTACGTTATATTATGTTACTTACATCATGCACAACTGATGGAGCAGGTTTTCCATTTTTCGTTTCACTTTGAGAGTCTCCTACGCGGTCCTGCAACTCTGAAGGTACAGAAACTTCGTTCATGTTTCCGTTTGCAAGATCTAGCAAAAACTCTGCAGGGTTCATGGCAAGTAATGGAGAACATCCTATTGATGAAAAATATAACATAGCTTCTGATGCTTTCCCAAAATATAACAAGCTCCCTTTGCCAAGTAGGATTAGTTTATCAAATTTGTGGAAAAGTCGGCTCGACGGCTGGTGAATTGTGGTAATCACAGTCTTCTCTGTCTGTAATTAATATATAAAATCAGAGACAAGTAATTTAAGTATTCAGATTATGTTAAGTATTTTGAGTCATCTGATAGATGTGACATTTTTTATCCGTATTGTTATAAATGGGTCGATTTGGGTTATGTTTCATCTCAAACGTGTCAAATAATAAACTATTTACATGAGTGGATAAAAATGTTTTTATGGGTCAACCAAACGAGATCTGACCCGTTTGACTGGCCCAAGCATACCTCTGCTATGTCTTGTAAAAGTTCAATGATTCTTAAAGCAGTCGTGGAGTCCAAGCCGGATGTCGGTTCATCAAGGAAGAGGAGGGAAGGGTTAATTATTATTTCGAGTCCAATGCATACACGCTTTCTCTCCCCGCCTGAAACGCCCCGAACAAAAGTGCCACCAATCTTGGTATCTTGACATCTATTTAAGGTGTGAAGTTATACTACAGTATGGTTAGTTTGGTATACTTTTTAACTATTTTAAGAATTTTATAATGTTTTGCGAAACTTTACCTTTCTAGTCCTAGTTCACGAATGACATCGGCTGCTCGCTTTTCTTTCTCTTGTTTGGTTAACTTCTTTGGTAGTCGTAGAAGAGCCGCATATGTTAATGTTTCCTTTACTGTTAGATGAGGAAACAAGATATCATCTTGAGTCACAAACCCTATCCTGCATGGACATTCGTCATTATTAGAGATGACAATCATGACGACCCATTTTTCAAATAACGGGTTGATTTGCGCAAAAAAAAAAAAAAAAAAAAAAAAAAAAAAAAAAAAAAACATATGGGTTCATTTGGGTCACCTAAAATTAGTAAATGGGTCAATTTGGGTCTACTTCAATTATACAATATGTCAAAACTAGCCACCTTGTTAACTTAAAACGTGTCCAAATGGGTTACAAGTTAGCTAAGTAGCGGTGCATCTAAACACAATAATATGAAGAGTATAGTCAAGAATTTAGAGAACAAAACACACAAACCTGCTCTTTAGAAACTTAGAGTATGGCTTTTCGTTGTAAGTGATTGATCCTCCAGGGGCCGGATTGGTTAGCCTGCCGCCAAGTAAACTCAGCAGCGTAGTCTTTCCGCTTCCAGATGGCCCCATTAATGCCAAAACTTCCCCAGGACTCACTGCACCACTTATACCATTCAGAATATCCTTCTCTACTGTAGATGTCATTCCTTTAATAACTACCTTGTATGTCACTTCTGTAAACTGCATATCACATACAAAAATATGATTCTAATTTTTATGACATTTTTGTTCATTTTCTCAATTTTTTATTTATTTATTTTGCATTGTACTATATTTACTTAGTCTTGTACATGAAGTATAAGGTTATATTGGAAACCTTATTATAGTGAAAACTCTAACTTCCCGAGCTTTTTTTTTATGAAAATTTTAGGGTATGTAATATACCATTTTGAGCCAAAAAATCAAAAAAGCGCCGGACACTTTTTTTAAAAACAATAAATAAGTTTTCGGGTAACACGTTGTTAACACATGTTAATTTCGCTTAACATGTGTTAGTCGAAAACTTATTTATTTATTTTTTAAAAAAGTGCTCGGCGCTTTTTTGATATTTTTTGGCCCAAAATGCTTAAAATCATGTATACTACATGCCCTAAAATTTTCATATAAAAAAAGCTCGGGAAGTTAGAGTTTCTAGAGTTCACTATAACAAGACAAGAGTTTTCACTATAACAAGACAAGGGTTTCCACGGGATCCTAACCTAGTACATGAATGCCATAAAATTATGAGACTATGTACAAGTATGACCGTGTCGTATTAATATCCATTTTTATGGCAGTGTTTAATAAAAGTGTTAACCTTTAAAGTTTGATACCTTTAGATATATTGGCAAGGTAGGTTCTGTTTGGAACTTCCTACGCGTTCCAGCTTCAATGTCTTCGGCTGTTAGAACCATATTAACATCATATGTTTGCAACCAAAATTATGTTCTAAAATGCTAAGTCCTGACATCATTTTGTCACAACCTTTCAGTCTAAATCCATTATTCTCAAACTCATTTTTTTTTTCATTTTCGCGGTATTGTAACAATATTTTAAACAGAAGTGGGACCCACAAAACGGCGACGACATAGAATAAAAGAATCAAAGTATTGTTCCAACATTTTTAAAACTTGGGTCTATTTTTTAGCTTACAAATTGATGCATGATGATAATGATTATGCATGTTTGGGAACAAATTGAAAGTAACTCCTAAAAGATGATCAATGAACCCATTAATTGTGTTGATGATTATGTAGATAAACAGTGGGCCATATGGCCCACTTTGTAGGTTATGGGGGCCCATTTTTGTTAGACACCAAAGTATAGTTTGGGCTTGTCACTAGCTAGGCAGCTAGCTGGATACAGTTGTATAATGGGGACAATTATTTGCTATTTAAAAAAATACAATAAAATTTATAACTTTATAAGTTTAGTGCTTCATTTTCTTACTTTTGAGCTACTTTTCAGCTGCTTCTTGTTCTATAGGTATTTGTTGACTTTTTTGCCTACCATAAAGTTTGATCATGTGACATTGTTGCAAAGTAGAGGTGAGCAAATAACCGAATTAATCGAACCATAGTTGAACTCTAATGAAAGGAATAACATGTTACACTATCTCAAAAAATAATACTTAGGTTAAAAAAAAAACTGACGAACCTGATTTTTGTGTTAAAAAAAACAAAAGATTGGCTGTGTTTCTGACCAAAGTTTTTAATAACCGATTGGTTATTATTTTTAGATAACCGAAGTATTCGGTTATGTTTCAGTTTTAGACATTAACCGCACAAAACTGACCCGTGCTCACCCCTAAAAGCAAAGTTATTATTAACTTCATGTTCATTTCGCGCAACAACATGCACAACACTAGCTTCACGTAAAAAAGTTTACATATCCAACACTTAAGTGATGATGATTATGATGCTAAGGTCCCCCACTAATTTATGCATGTTACTCTTTATGGCATTGTCATATTACTTGTGTCACATGCAATGCAACTTAAAGTGCAAGTGGTTGCATCACATTACTTGCAACTCACGTCAAGTTTTCATCAATGAAGACAAATCAAAGAGTTATAAACACTTACGTATATCATCATCATCACTAAAAGGTCTTGAATCCGCAATCTCATCAGGAGGCATAGTAAATCCAGTGAAAGAGAACGAGAAGCCTAAGCTCGCGCTTGAAGCACGACTTAAAGCAGCCCCACTACCAACATCATCAAGATCAAACTTCATTTGGGCACTTCTTGTCTTTCTAATGTGTGTGTTTTTGCTGCTACCACTTCGTCCGGGCGATGCAAACACCATTTGTCTACTAGACTTTCTTGAATGTGTACCACCGCTACCACCACTGCCACTGCCACCACCTCCGCCTCTAGAGGTGTCACTTGACATTTGTGCTAGTTGATCGGATTGTGTTCTCCATAAACCTGAACTCGAATTCGGTTTCTCCATATTGTCCCTATTAATATAGTGATAATTAATAACATGTTACGTTAAATTATGTATGCCTATTTTTTATATATAATTTTGGAACAATACATATGAAACAAAACCAACAAGTTGTACAAGTGTACGTTACGTGACATACATAGAAAAATAATATTGTGTGAACTCTAAATCATTAGTATAAATATATGAGTGAAACAAAAGGTGTTTGTATACGTTCTTTTATGTATATTCAAGTTTTTTAAAATCGTTGATTATGTTTAAGACATAAAATGGCTAAAGAATATATATATTCTTGTAATAGTTTTGTGTCTTAAACTATAAATATTTAAGAAAAAGGAAATAATAATACTCAACTTATGTTAACATGCAACTATAAAATTGGTTATTTGCAACAGATAAAATAGTTGCAAATACATGTTTTTATAGTAGTGAAAAGCATATATAGATGAGAAGGAATATGAAGGCTATATATATACATCTTTACTTACCAGAGAGAGAATTGAAGGAATGAAGACTTGTATTGAAGAAGAAAGGGGAAAACAAATGAAGTTTGATATACTTTCTTTGTTAAGCAGCTGCAACTACGCATGCCCTTTTATATAAAAACCTAATTATAGCAACCTTTGGTGGGAAGTGATGAAAACGACCCTCATCTTGAAATTTAATTAAAAAAAACAAGAAATGAAACGCATATTCATATACATATTCAAATACATATACTAGTAGTGTGCCTGTGCGATGCGGCGGGGAACACAAGTACTTTTATGGGTATGCATGATTCGGTTCAATTCAGTTATTAGCCTCAACCAAAACCAAAGTTAACGGTTAAATAATCTTATTAGCCGATCGGTTAATTGGTTCGGATTATTTGATTAGATTGTTGTTTTTTAGTCCAGTTGAGTTAATTTTGTTAATAACCAAACTAGACTTTGGCCAAAGTATAAGTACTAAAGCATGGGCTTAGTGTCCCATCTTTTGGGGTCCCATTCTATGATGTTATTTTATATTTGTATCGAACTTGTTTATGTAGTATTGGATTGTAGCTCGTTCCAAAAGGAGGCAACACGGTTAGGTTAAAAATAAAAGCGAGAAAGTGAGGAATGAAAATTGAATCGTGTAGTAACAGTGACAGGTCTTAAACCTGAATCATAAAATCACGATCTTCAAAATCCAACTATCTTCTGTTGCATTCTTGCTCTGATTCTTTTTACAATTAAAATAAAAATCAAAAGCTAAGGTGTTGTATTTAGCGACTTAGTTCATTCGAAATCGTCAATCAAAATTGTTAATGTGCTACGCATCCCTCAAGGTAAATTGATAATCTATTAACTTTTACTACTCAGCTATTGATTTTTGCAACTTACGAATTGTCCAGATAAAATATGACATAATGTGGATGTTAATTCATGTTTTAAATAAAATGCTAGATCTTTACTGATATTTATACATGATTAAAATAAAGATCGAAAATAAAAATTATGACTAAAATTTCGTTATGCTTATGTTACTATCTATAATCATAGCTAATACTTAAATTTTGATATTCATATTATGTTTTAAATTTAGGATGTTTTTAATGTCATATATTCTTGGTTTTATTTATATCGTCTATTTTAGTGTTTAATAAATTAACTGTTATGATTATGCTTATAATTGATTTTTTTTAACGGCCAAACAAAACTTTATTCAAACAAGCTATCAAGTCACTAGCAAAACCATCCGGGATACAAACAATTATTTTTATAATCACAATTCATCCATTAACAATTATATATCCATTGCAGTCTGTAACTTCTTTTAGCATCATTGCGCTAACTTAAACATCAAATTATATATCCAAAGCTATAATAATTATTTAGTTGTAGTGGAAAAGTTTAATATTAATAAACCTACATAATTTAGACTACAAAAAGTATTTTGAGATACTTTGCTAGAAAGGTTGTAAGGGCACAAGGGCGCTCCACTGAAGTTGTTTTTACTTTACTGATTTCTACCAATCTTGCACTGCCACATCACTTTACTGATTTCTTTCACTGAAACACTTTTTTAAAGACAGCACTTCACTGATTCTTTACCCAACTATCAATTATTTTCACAAATAATAATAATAATAATTTTCACACATAAAAGTATAGTTAATAATTATTAATTTTTTTACCTTTCAAAAAATAATAATTATTTTTTATGTAATTCAGAAAAAAAAAAAAAAAAAACACCCTTAAAAAACCACAAACCCACACAACTTGTACCAATCCTGCACTACAACTTGTACCACAAAATGACAAAAAGACTCCCACACATTTGTAAACATATACATATACTTCTATATCTATCTCATTCTTCACAAACTCGCTTCAAACCCTAAAAAAAATAAAAAAAATAGCAGCAACCCTTTACACAAAATAGAACAGAGAGAGAGAGAGAGGAATAAAAAAAATAATAAAATTGTGTGAAAGTTTGTGCCACATCCATAAACCAGCACGGTAACTAGAACCAGAATTTGGTTCACGGGACCACTACCAGCGTGGGTGGCAACGGTGTTACCGTGCTGGTAGTTGGGTACCCGTGACCAATTCTGGTAACACCCCGTCCCCCTAACATCTAATAATAATTATTTATTATTAGTAACAATAAAAAAACACATTCTAGTAAAGTATAAATTTTTTATCTTCCCAAAACTATCCTAAGTTTTATTTAATTGAACTTCATTATTTTTTTTTATTTATTTAGATCCCAGTTTTTATTTAATTGAACTTCATTATTTTTTTTATTTATTTAGTTATTGCCTATATGTATTACAAATTATTTTAGTTAAATCAAGATTTATAACTCTTTGCTTTTTATGTGTGCTCTGTTAAAATGTTTTACTAAATTTAATTAGTTTTAAGTGATATCAAAATAGGGAACCTTAAATTAACACACCTATCGAATTTAGTTTAAATTGTACTCGCAATCTAGAGCGTGACTTGAACCCCGACCTCAAAGGAGGGGGCACAAATTAACATACTATGATACCGTTGGATTAAATGCGCTTTGGTTTTTGCCATTTTTATAAAGACTTGTAAAAAAAAAATTGTGTTATGTTGTACACTAAGGAACGTAAAAGTAACAAAAACCATTGCGAGACCCCAACTAAATTGTTCTGGTTCCGTCACCGATTACGTATGTCTGCGTTCCATGTCACATCACGTGTGCACCACTGCACCCTTTGGTACGTACGTGTGTGTATTATGAACATCACTTAACAAGATGTAAATGCATATAGATATTCATAAAGAAATATTTATTTTCCTATCAATTTCCCGTACACGTGTTTAGGGACCAAATTCGATTTTTGTTTATGTTTGCATTTGTTTGAAGAGTTGGTTTTATCTTTGTTGATTAGTTTTGAGATCGATCGAAATTAAGGTCGGCTTTTCAAACTTTTAGCAATAAATTTGGTGGGGTTTTAACTTTTAAGCTTCACAAAGATGGAGGTGGAAAGGTACATTAGCCATGAATCTTTTAGTATTGCATCTCCATCGTATTGTGAGGCCTTCATTTATTCTCAAGTTACCTTTGTCTTAGGGTACCAAAAGTCTTTTGGAATTTTTCTTAAAATCATTGCATATACACTCATACATCATCATCATCATTATTACTTTTTTATCATCATCATCACCATTTACTTATTTGTTTTGTTTATTTTTATATTGGTTTTATATACCAATTATAGTTGGTGAATCATGAGATAAAGAGGTTTTTAAACATGGTGAATTTCCATTGAACTATTACTATGGTATATGATACAAGGTTTAAATCAATAAACAAAAACAACTTAGAATTATCACATGCATGCATGTTTTTACATGTGGTAAACTAGTCATAAACTTATATAAATCTACTTTTCTATAGAGAACTAGTATGATGTCTACCTTTTGTTTTTGTACAATTTTTTGGCTTTTTTTTTCTTTGTGTAAAGATAAAATTAAACTTTGTGTCCTTAATGTATTATTGAAATTATGAAATGTGTTGTTTATTTTATTTTTTTGAATTTTATGTCTAAAATCTCTTTATTTATTGCAAATTGTGTCCTTTATAACTAACTGGGTTTAAAATCTCAGTTAACTTCAATACAATCAAGGGTATAATTGTCCATTCATGTCCCTCATCATCTTTCGCCCTATTATAACAGACCTGCATACAATTTTACACCCTAATCGACCATCTGAAACCCTAGTCGACCAAAACAAGCTATTACCTCCTTCAATGATAATAGAACAGTTAGATTAGAAAAGTAGATCATCATTAGACGACAACTGCTTGCCATAAAAGTTCATTGTAAGAATCAACACATTTAGATTAGAATAGTGCTGCAGGATTTTAAGAGATAACAAGAGGTTACTGAAGTTGCAATTGGAAACCGAAAGGAAAGCAAGAGACTCAAAATTCTTAAAACTTTATGGTATTTGGCCCGCGAATCTGTTTCTTGCAAGATTTTAACTTTTTAACTTCCTGCAAGAAACAAGATCTGCATGAATCATTCCCAAAAAGTTATTAGTCCCCAGATCAACCGAAGTGAGATTAACCATCGCCGATCGAGGAATCTCACTAAAATAATTCACAGCAAATCTAAGATCACGAATTTGGGTCGAGATAACACATAAACCAAATGGAACTAAACCTCTAAACAAATTATCAGAGATATCCGACACTTGAAGTGCAGGCAAATTAATACTAACAAGTAACTCCCCAATGAAATGAAAACTACTCAAATCTACTACTTCAAGATTAACAAGATGAAACAATGAAACAGAAACAAGGCCTTTGAGATAATTATGTGAAATATTGAGGCTTGTGAGATGAGCTAAATAAATAATAGAATCAGATAAATAACTAGTTAATCTTTTCTTCGGTAGCTCTAGGGTTTCAGATAGTCGATTAGGGTGTAAAATTGTGTGCAAGTATGTTATAATAGGGGGAAGATGATGAGGGACAATAATGGACAATTATACCCCTATGTGTATTGAAGTTAACTAAGATTTTATACCCAGTTAGTTATAAAGGACACAATATGCAATAAATAAAGAGATTTTGAATATAAAATGCATAAAAATAAAATAAAGGTCACATTTCATAATTTCAGTGATACATAAATGATATAAAGTGTAATTTTGTCTTTTCTAAATCAGGTTGACGTAACATCGCTTGATCGTCATCTTGATAAGAGATATTTTATTTTATAAGTTAAAAAATGTGAAATATAATCAAATACTCGTTCCCCTATCCTCTCATCAATACACACAAATAATTATCCAATTATTTGGGAGATATCTCATTATGAGATACAAGATACGTGGACAAAGGAATCAATACTTATCAACTACCTATTTCCTTTGCGACTTTGCTTACACTCATGTATGTATGTATATGTGTGTATTATATGCATTTGTGTGTGTATATGTTCTAGTCATATTTGATGGTATAGTCGATATTTATTAATATAAATTGACGTATATACAAATCTTTAGAGAAACTACACGTGAAATGAAAGTATTTTCTTACTTTTTCTACCTACCAATCGAAAGTTAATATCTTTTTCTCAAATTTTAATTTTAAATTGAAATTATTATTTACATATAATTTATTTTTTCTGTTAAAGTACTTAATTACCATATTTAGCAATAGTGATGAAGATAACTAAAAACGCCAAAATTGATAGTGTTAACATTTTAATATTATAAATTATAATTATTGAACTCGAATTTGAGCTAGAGGTATAAATGGGCGATACACTATATTTGTCACTACATAGCGTCAACACGATATACTCATTGTATCAAAACCGAACTAATTAAAGGACATCATGCATGGGGCTCGATAGAGAAATCTGATCAGCACCAAGTTGTGAAAGAAACAACTTGATAACAAAAGAACATGTATTTGTCTAGGACTTTTAGAAGAAAAAAAAAGTTTTTGTATTTTTTTGTTAATATGTTCAAAATTATAAATCAAATTTGATATATGTATATATGCCATGCTGGTTTGATAGATAAGAATATCAGAAGCTTTAAACATATATATTTATAATTTACAATAAATGAGAAAAATACTTAGCATGCATTAAAAATCAGAATATTCTCACAACCAAATATTTAGATTATGAAAATGGTAGACATGAAAGCCATTTGTAGACAGGAAAGCCATATATTTATATATATGAATAATTGAATATTAGATTTATGTTGGTTTTAGGTCTTTAAGATAAATGGTAGACCACCAATCATTTCTTGTATTATGATTGAGGGTTTAAGCCTTTAAGGGTAGTGACAAGTGGTCACTGAATGAGCCTTTGGATTGCAATACAAAATAAAGAATTTAAAAAAAAATGCAACTTTATTTATTTTTAACTAAATTAATTTATAAATTTGAAACTTAATTTTTTTAGGGAAGTAAATGTAGGCATGAGTAAATATAACGCTTATTCTTTTACACATTTTGTAGAAAACTAATAATAATAATAATGTTGATAATTAAGGTGCAAACTGCATGAGGATTTATTGGATTTTTTTTTTTTTTTGGAAGGTGTACTTCAGCGGTGAAACCAATCGACAGACAACTCCTCAACCCGAGTTCGAATCGCTGCCCACGCACCGGTGTCCACTTTGAAGTTATCTCAAACCGTTACAGGGAATTTTTTCGTGGTGTGCAGGATTCGAACTCAAGACCAAGCCCGGGCGGGAACCCTCCGAAGAGGTAAACCCTCCCACCTCTCCCCAGCTGGGTTGGAGGATTTATTGGACTTAAGGTCAAACTGTATAGAGAAAATTGCAGTTTTCGTCCTTGTGGTTTGCCTAAACTAACAGGTTCAGCCCAGGCTTAACACCCTGAGTACCTATGGTTTCATTTTCTAACATTTTACGTCTGTAACACCCCAACCGATGGCGGAAACATCGGGGTGCCACGTATTGATGATTGTTCAGTAGCTCATGGTGAATAATAAATTCCATTAAATAATTTAAATGAATTACATACAATTGTTCTAGAATTTGTACATCAAATTGAATAAACTAAACACATATCTTCAAGCATCAATTCAAATCTTCAAGCGTATAGAACCTGAAACATGTTAAGTTGAAAATGTTTTGGGTCAACAAAAGTTGGTGAGAATTACATAGGTTTTTGATAACTGAATAAAAATGTTGTGCAATTCATGTGTCATGTCAATCTAGTCCATATGTGAGAACATACTAGAAATAAATCGAGTGCATAACCAACCCTGATGACTGTTATAATATGATACATACCATACGCTCATGGTCCAATATGTTATACGATAACAAACACCCACGCTACCTTTGTAGGAGGCACGTATCCGGGTGGGATTGTCAGTCCAATAGATCTATCAATGTATACCGCCGGCTGATCAATGTTAATGATTATGCTAGAATGGTGCTTACTCTAATCATGGTCAAGACATAATGCAACATAGAAAACACATAGACACATTGATGATTGAATTGCAATGATGATGTTATAAACATGTTTCACCCCAAAAATGGTGATAAATAGAAAAAGGGCTATGTAAAACTCACCTTGGTAAAATGTTATATCTGTTGAGAAATTTGGATAATTGTGTTAACCAAAGGTATCAAGTATCACCCTATAATAAAGTAATAAATATGACTAAGTCTATCAAGTCTACAAATGTATAAGTTTATAGGGCTTCGAATTGGGGATAATTGCTCGTTTGATTAATAAAAAAATATTCGCCAATTGAGAGAAATTTAGTAAATAAATAACTAAAAATCTTTTTAAAATGTTAAATCTAGGATGGTCACAAGAATGTGTTTAAAGTATAAAAATAATTTTTATAAAATTATTTGCTTTAAAATAGATTATTAAATCTATTTATTACAAATTGTCAAACTTTAACTTTAATAATTAAAAATTACTAAAATTAAAGAATTTTCAGTTTAAAAATCCTATTTCTGTTCTAAATGATCAGAAATAATTTGTATAAAATTTTGGTGCAAAAATATTAAAAATTGGATTTATTATGATTTAATTATGATTAAAACTAACAAAAATTGATTAAAAATATTAAATATATGATTTTTCAGAAATAAAAATCATTCCTGAAAAGATTAATGTTATAAAAACTTAGAATAATTTTTGTGGAATTTAATAAGATCGTTTTGATATTTTTATAGATTTTTATAAATAAAATAGAATAAACTTGATTTATTTATTATATAAAATAAATAAATAAATTTTTGAAAATTAAAAATTGTAAGTTAAACCTCTTTATCAGTTTAACTAAAAATAATTTTTGTACAATTATTAAAATTGTTTTAGTATTTTAAAATGAATTTATAAGATATGAATAATGTATATATAATTGATTTTAATTATTTTTTATTAAAAACAAATCAAGAAAAAAAAATGTTTGCTGATCACAGGACTCGAACCCGTGTGATTCATGAGCATGGCACCAGACACAACCACTTGGTCTAGACCTGTGGTTGTGTTTGATTTCCGTTGGATTAATATTTATATTTAGACTCGATTAAGTGTTCTTCCCCAAATTAATACTTGCGAGCCCTAGATTATCAATTGATCAGTACACACGACATTAACCCAATCAACCATGGGGTTAATGTCGTGCACATTCCGAATAACAAATCCCACAAAAAAAATAACAACTTACAATTATGTTTCGGGTATAATTGGACAGTCAAAAGCAGAAGTCAAACTTGATAAGAAATGCTTCGAAAGATGAAAGGAATCAGAAATTGAGTGTTGAGAGGGTGTTATCGGCGAGTAGTGATGGTACAGCAAGGTTCAATTTATAGGGTAGTATCATGGGTGCTCGAAATGGAAACCATTGACCAAGCTTTAACACAAACGCGTATATGGGTTTAAATCGAGTATGTTTGACCGGTTTAATGTGTATAAACGCGTGATTGCTCGTCATTTACATGTTTACAAAACATTTAGTCAATTGTTTCCATAAATCGGGTTCAAATCAAAGGTCAAACTGAAGTCTTGCAGGCTGTTCGCGCGTCTGCTTATAGCAGTGTGCAGCAGCAGCAGTTAACAAGGCTATTAATACAAAACGATTTGAATATAAATCAAATAATGAACATAGCTTAGCTGGTTGGTGCGTGAGAGTGTGTGTGGGAGGTCTCCGGTTCGAGACCTGGTGGGGACATATATTTTTTTGATTTAAACCGTGAAAGAGAAGAAGGTGCTTGGGCCAGGTCTTGGGCCGTTTTTGGTGGGCCGGGCACCCTGGGCTTCGGTCAGCAAAAAAAAAACACACGGGGAGTGGGCCAGATCTGTGTAGGCTGCTATGTTTGTTTTCTCTCTTTTTTTTTTTTTATAAAACTGAAATATTATTATTATTATTATTATTATTATTATTATTATATATATATATATATATATAAGTTGTGAGTTTGGAAGAGAAAATAAAGGCTTAGGTACATTTGGGAAAAATATATATATATATATATATAAGGGCTTTTTCGTATAGAAATTTCGTGAAAATTTTGCGATGTTACAGTCTCCCCTACTTTTGGAAACTTCGTCCCGAAGTTTATTGAAAACACAGGGTTGAAGGGGATTGGGTAGAAATTAGGACAAGTGTGATCTGGAAAGTTTTGTGTTGAGGCGCGACATGAATAGAATAATTTTGTCTCGAATAGTGTGGATAAGAGGCGTGTTACGTGTGAGTTGGTTGACTAACTGAACTACCAAGTACTAGGGTTCATATTTGGTTATCCACCGTAAACCTTGATAGAAATTCACACCACCTTAACGTACCTGTAAATTCATGATTACGTTCCGGACCGTAATCCCCAATTTACCTTACATTAGGGTTTTGCGTCCTTCTATGACTCATCCGATTGTTGAGCAGGTCTGATAGTCTCCACCAGTCGTTGAGCAGGTGGTAGGGCCTCTCCCGACTGGTGAAAAGACATGATGACCTCTACCAATCGTTGAGTAGATTGTTTGGTAGTCCACTAATTGTTGTACAAGTAAGCAAGTATGATTATATTTATAGCAATCAATTCATATTCAGACAAGCATGCACACAGATGTTATGATATTACTTGAATTTATTACTTGAATCCAAAAAGTGTCAATACATAGAATTAAAAGCAAACAACATTTAAATGGTGGGACTTGCTGTTAAGTAGCTGGAGGATCTTGATCTCGGTTTAGTTTAGGGCATCGGTTACGGTAGTGATTTGGGTCTCCACATTCATAACATTGACCATAGTTGTATTGATTAGGGTTAGCAGCTTGAGCAGGGTGGGTAGGTTAATTGGCATTAGGGTTTGGGGTCTCGCGACATGTGTTGATCAAATGGCCATACCTACCACAATTGATGCACACGCGACATGCTGAAACAGTAGGATGATGTCGATTGCATGTGTTACACAATGGAAAGTTTCTTGTATAAGGCTTCTTGTTAGAGGCTTGTGTAGTGAGGTTTACATCAGGATCCCTGGTCTTACGTTTCTGATTCTTGGTAGTTACCGCGGCCACGATACTTGTTTTCTCGCTTTTCCGAACTAAGGTTCCGTTCTTCATGTGATTTCCATCGCCATTTACATTTCCATTGTTGTTCTCATTCATTGGGATGACTTGAGCCAACAAGTTAGAAACCAGAGTTGTGATTTGTTGTGCCAATTGTTGAGAAATAATCGTAGGTAGTTGGGCATCACCTCCATTGTTAGTGTTGTGGTCGGGATTGTTGTTGCTGCTCTCTTCTTCATGATTGTTACCACTGTTAATGCGAGTGCTGTGGCGTGGAGACATGATCTGTAAAGGACACAATGAAGTCTCAATGAGGCATGAAATGAATGAGGTAATATAAGGAATGTAATCATTTATTCATTAATTAAAACGAATAAACGAAAACGTTGACTTATCAAAGATTCCAGATTCTAATAACATATGAAGACATGCTTTAGCCTATAAGTGAACACTCATCCCGAGAATTCCCAGGTAGGCATCCGGGTCCCTCGTCTGATTGGGATATATGCGCAATGCCAGCCTAGACAGAAGACTCAGAATACAGGCGTTCACCCTTCCAGATTGCACGTGTTCGTTATTAAAATCTAGAACTTCGACGAGATCTCAAGGGGGTTCAGGTTAAACCTGAGGATTTTGTCTTATCAATCTATGAGTAGATCCACTGATGGAGAGCAACTTTCTTGTAAGGATGAAAGTAGGGATATGAAGTAGGAGGGAGATAGAGAATAGCAAGTAAAAGAAGCAAGTACTTGTTAAATCCTATGGTTATAGACTAGATTATTTTTCTAATAACCTAATTCCCTATAACCATGGCTCTGATACCAATCTGTAACACCCCAACCGATGGCGGAAACATCGGGGTGCCACGTATTGATGATTGTTCAGTAGCTCATGGTGAATAATAAATTCCATTAAATAATTTAAATGAATTACATACAATTGTTCTAGAATTTGTACATCAAATTGAACAAACTAAACACATATCTTCAAGCATCAATTCAAATCTTCAAGCGTATAGAACCTGAAACATGTTAAGTTGAAAATGTTTTGGGTCAACAAAAGTTGGTGAGAATTACATAGGTTTTTGATAACTGAATAAAAATGTTGTGCAATTCATGTGTCATGTCAATCTAGTCCATATGTGAGAACATACTAGAAATAAATCGAGTGCATAACCAACCCTGATGACTGTTATAATATGATACATACCATACGCTCATGGTCCAATATGTTATACGATAACAAACACCCACGCTACCTTTGTAGGAGGCACGTATCCGGGTGGGATTGTCAGTCCAATAGATCTATCAATGTATACCGCCGGCTGATCAATGTAAATGATTATGCTAGAATGGTGCTTACTCTAATCATGGTCAAGACATAATGCAACATAGAAAACACATAGACACATTGATGATTGAATTGCAATGATGATGTTATAAACATGTTTCACCCCAAAAATGGTGATAAATAGAAAAGGGGCTATGTAAAACTCACCTTGGTAAAATGTTATATCTGTTGAGAAATTTGGATAATTGTGTTAACCAAAGGTATCAAGTATCACCCTATAATAAAGTAATAAATATGACTAAGTCTATCAAGTCTACAAATGTATAAGTTTATAGGGCTTCGAATTGGGGATAATTGCTCGTTTGATTAATAAAAAAATATTCGCCAATTGAGAGAAATTTAGTAAATAAATAACTAAAAATCTTTTTATAAATGTTAAATCTAGGATGGTCACAAGAATGTGTTTAAAGTATAAAAATAATTTTTATAAAATTATTTTCTTTAAAATAGATTATTAAATCTATTTATTACAAATTGTCAAACTTTAACTTTAATAATTAAAAATTACTAAAATTAAAGAATTTTCAGTTTAAAAATCCTATTTCTGTTCTAAATGATCAGAAATAATTTGTATAAAATTTTGGTGCAAAAATATTAAAAATTGGATATATTATGATTTAATTATGATTAAAACTAACAAAAATTGATTAAAAATATTAAATATATGATTTTTCAGAAATAAAAATCATTCCTGAAAAGATTAATGTTATAAAAACTTAGAATATTTTTTGTGGAATTTAATAAGATCGTTTTGATATTTTTATAGATTTTTATAAATAAAATAGAATAAACTTGATTTATTTATTATATAAAATAAATAAATAAATTTTTGAAAATTAAAAATTGTAAGTTAAACCTCTTTATCAGTTTAACTAAAAATAATTTTTGTACAATTATTAAAATTGTTTTAGTATTTTAAAATGAATTTATAAGATATGAATAATGTATATATAATTGATTTTAATTATTTTTGATTAAAAACAAATCAAGAAAAAAAAATGTTTGCTGATCACAGGACTCGAACCCGTGTGATTCATGAGCATGGCACCAGACACAACCACTTGGTCTAGACCTGTGGTTGTGTTTGGTTTCCGTTGGATTAATATTTATATTTAGACTCGATTAAGTGTTCTTCCCCAAATTAATACTTGCAAGCCCTAGATTATCAATTGATCAGTACACACGACATTAACCCAATCAACCATGGGGTTAATGTCGTGCACATGCCGAATAACAAATCCCACAAAAAAAATAACAACTTACAATTATGTTTCGGGTATAATTGGACAGTCAAACGCAGAAGTCAAACTTGATAAGAAATGCTTCGAAAGATGAAAGGAATCAGAAATTGAGTGTTGAGAGGGTGTTATCGGCGAGTAGTGATGGTACAGCAAGGTTCAATTTATAGGGTAGTATCATGGGTGCTCGAAATGGAAACCATTGACCAAGCTTTAACACAAACGCGTATATGGGTTTAAATCGAGTATGTTTGACCGGTTTAATGTGTATAAACGCGTGATTGCTCGTCATTTACATGTTTACAAAACATTTAGTCAATTGTTTCCATAAATCGGGTTCAAATCAAAGGTCAAACTGAAGTCTTGCAGGCTGTTCGCGCGTCTGCTTATAGCAGTGTGCAGCAGCAGCAGTTAACAAGGCTATTAATACAAAACGATTTGAATATAAATCAAATAATGAACATAGCTTAGCTGGTTGGTGCGTGAGAGTGTGTGTGGGAGGTCTCCGGTTCGAGACCTGGTGGGGACATATATTTTTTTGATTTAAACCGTGAAAGAGAAGAAGGTGCTTGGGCCAGGTCTTGGGCCGTTTTTGGTGGGCCGGGCACCCTGGGCTTCGGTCAGCAAAAAAAAAACACACGGGGAGTGGGCCAGATCTGTGTAGGCTGCTATGTTTGTTTTCTCTCTTTTTTTTTTTTTTTTATAAAACTGAAATATTATTATTATTATTATTATTATTATATATATATATATATATATATAAGTTGTGAGTTTGGAAGAGAAAATAAAGGCTTAGGTACATTTGGGAAATATATATATATATATATATATATATATATATATATAAGGGCTTTTTCGTATAGAAATTTCGTGAAAATTTTGCGATGTTACAACGTCCCTGAGACTAACGGCCGTTAGTTGTTCCGTTAGTTTGTGGTGAAATGACTACCATACCCTTAATTTTTTGGGTGAAATGACTCATATACCCTCTCTTCATTCTTCTCCAACCAACCCACCCACCCACCACCACCATCACCACCACCTGAAACACCCACCACCACCACCACCTGCAACACTCACCACCACCACCGCCTGCTTCTCCATCACCTTCATCGATTCGGTTCCCCACCACAACTATACTATTCTGGTCATCATCTTCGTTCATCCTTGCTTGTTTCCTAATATCGAAACCCAACCATCATCTATCAGTTAACCATCAACCATAATATTCAATTAATTAAGAACTAAGCATGATAACTAAAAGATTAATATACTTACATAACTTGTTGGATCCTTATTCAAAACCATTATTGTGTCTTAGTAGCATCTCATCCCAATCAGGTTCCCATCTTAATAACTATACATATGTCAAACTGGTTTATCACATCGTTGCGTGGGTCTGATGGTTCCAAACAATTATGTCGGCCGGTCAGATACCAAAGTCGGACTCCTCCCTTCTCCGGTTCTCTCTCCTTCTTCAACAGATCTGTGGGTGTGTGTGTGTTTTGCGTGTTCGGTCAGCAGGGAAGAAGGGTAGGGTTGGGTATTTATATTGGGGTTGTAGCGGGTGGTGGGTTTGCCGCCGGAGCTCCGCCTTGGCTCCACCGGAGACCCACCAGTCTCCTCTGTCTTCAGTCAAGGTGGTGGAGAAGATGAAACTATACTTTATGCCTTCCATCACCTAGTGGTGGTGGTGATGGTGAAGCAGGTGGTGGTGGTGGTGGGTGTTTCAGGTGGTGGTGATGGTGGTGGTGGATAGGTGGGTTGGTTGGAGAAGAAGGAAGAGAAGGTATAAGAGTTATTTCACCCAAAAAATTAAGGGTATAATAGTCATTTCACCACAAATTAACGGAACAACTAATGGCCGTTAGTCTCAGGGGCGTAAAGTGTTAGAAAATGAAACCACAGGTACTCAGGGTGTTAAGCCTGGGCTGAACCTATTAGTTTAGGCAAACCACATGAACGAAAACTGCAATTTTCTCAATTGTATAATATGTAATTACTTTAAATTTATTATTATATAATGAAAGTGACTTGCTAAAAGATATAATCATGTGAACACGTACAAACTCCTCATTGCTCGTTCAAAAAGCTAACTATATCCATCGCCAAAAGTTCACCAGACGCCTACTACGATGGTTGGATTTCTTTAGCGACAATTGCGAATTCATAGGTGGCTCGCAACGATCGACGACCTATTAAAGAAAACATTTTTCCAAAATAATAATAATTTCAAATTCAAAAGCTAGCAAAAATTTGTTGGTTTAATCAATGAGCAGTATGTTTGGTAAAACTAGCTGGTGGCTGTCAGCTGTAGCTAAAAGTTTTTTAAATATATTTTGATGTTTTGCAGAGTAACTGAAGCTTTTAAGAAAATATATAAAATGACCAAAATGGGCATAATTAAAAGCTTGTAAAAGCTCCAGCTACTCTGCCTAACACCAAAATATATTTAAAAAGCTTCCAGCTACCAGACACTAGCTAGTTTTGCCAAACATACCCTTAAACGCTAGTACTAGTAACTTTTCACTATAGAGCTTTTTCTCTTAACCTAATAGCTTCTAGCTCCTTCAACCAAACAAGCTTTTTTATTGAGTATGAGTTTTTTCTTAAAAGCTTGAAGCTCCTAGAAACTCTTAAAAGCTTCTTGCCAAACATACCCGAGTAATGAGAAAGTACATATGTTTTGAAGAAAAAAAAAAGAGTAATGGATTTAAATAATCCCAACTATTGATTATTGACCAATAACAGTCCCAACTACGAAAATAACCACGAGCGGTTCCAACTTTCAGACATTTTGCTCTCAATTGACCCCCCATTAACTCACACTAACGCTGTTAGCTGAAACTCACAATTCCAGGCGATTTTTCACCGGGTTTAAAAGAGGGAATTAAGACGATGATATTAGTATGTTCAATTCCAAAAATAAGTTATAGCTTTGTGAGGGCCGATTTTAAGATTATATATTAATGTTAGATTATGGGACCTTTGTGAGGGCCTTCTCGTTTATGTTACACCATTATGTATTTAGTGGTAAACTAGTTATACTAAGATTATATATTAATGTTAGATTTAACACCATTCTGTATTTAGTGGTAAACTATAACCGTTGGCTTGGTTATAGCTTGCCAAATATGAATTTGTGGAGGGCCTAATCAGAAGATGCCACTTTATTTATTTATTTTTTACCTTATTTAATTCAAATTTAACTCACTCACATCACATCACATCACATCACACCACTTGTAACACCCCAACCGATGGCGGAAACATCGGGATGTCACGTATTGATGATTGTTCAGTAGATCATGGTGAATAATAAATTCCATTAAATGATTTAAATTAATTACATACAATTGTTCTAGAATTTGTACATCAAATTGAATAAAACTATACACATATCTTCAAGCATCAATTCAAATCTTCAAGCAAATAGAACCTGAAACATGTTAAGTTGAAAATGTTTTGGGTCAACAAAAGTTGGTGAGAATTACATAGGTTTTGATAATAGAATAAAAATTGTTGTGCAATTCATGTGTCATGGCAATCTAGTCCATATGCGAAAACATACTAGAAGTAAATCAAGTGCATAATCAACCTTGTTGACTGTTGTAATTGTGGTACATCCCATACGCTCATGGTTCACTCGTTTATATTGCAGTAACAAACACCCACGTAACCTTTGTAGGAGGCACGTATCCGGGTGGGATTGTCAGTCCAATAGATCTATCAATGTATACCGTCGGCTGATGAATGTTTATGCTAGAATTGTGCTTACCCTAGTCATGTTCAAGACATAATGCAACATAGAAATACACATAGACACATTGATGATTGAATTGCATAAATAATGTTGTAACATGTTTCACCCCAAAAATGGTGATAAATAGAAAAGGGGCTATGTAAAACTCACCTTAGCAAAATGTTATGTCTCGTAAAAAAAATAGAATATGTGTTGTGAATGTATGCGAGGCGAATCCCAAAGACTCAACAACGTAGCTAGTTCAAATTGAAGAAAACGAAAAAGAAAGAATATCAAGCTTCCAATTCGCCAATTACAAGAGCTTATAATCAAAGCTTCAATTGTAGAAGTAATAGACTATAGAAGAAAGGTATGAGGGAAAGTTTAATCGGATTGAAACAATCGATTTAGAGGTGCAAAGTATAATGGGTCATAGGTGGGTTTTTATACTAGTTTTGGAGTCAATTAGCCATTAAAATTGGTCAACACCATAAAGTAAGGTTTTATGATGAATTGACTATTTGACTAAGACTTTGACTGTTTGACTAAGACTTTGACTGTTTGACTCAAGGCTTTATTTAAAAAAAAATTCTTGTATGTGAAAAAAAGAATTTAGAATCATATTATTATTATTATTATTTATATACATTTATGTATGTATATAAGTTGTGAGTTAGGATAAATAAAGACTTAGGCACATTTGTATAATATTAATGATAAAGGTGTAATATATATATATATATATATATATATATATATTAGTTGTGTGATAGGAAAAATAGAGATTTAGGCACATTTAATGATAACGATGAAAAATACAAGGGCTTTTATATTAAAAATTTGGGGAGAATTTTTGCGATGTTACAGTCTCCCCTACTTTTAGGAACTTCGTCCCGAAGTTAAAAGAAAAACACCAGGTATACAATTGGTCGACTACCGAAAACCTTAATAAAATTTCTCACTACCTTAACGTACCTGTAAATTCATGATTACGTTCCGGACCGTAATTATCAATTTACCTTACATTAGGGTTTTGCGTCCTTTTATGACTCTACGGATTGTTGAGCAGGTTCGATAGTCTCCACCAGTCGTTGAGCAGGTTGTAGGGCCTCTCCCGACTGTTGGAAAGACATGATGACCTCTACCAATCGTTGAGTAGGTTGTTTGGTAGTCAACTAATTGTTGTACAAGTAAGCAAGTATGATTATAGATATAGCAATTAGTTCACAAGCATGCACTCAGATTTTATGATAATACTTGAATTTATTACTTGAATCAAAAAGTGTCAATACATAGAATTAAAAAGTAGACATCGTTCAAATGGTGGGGTTTGCTGTTAAGTAGCTGGAGGGTCTTGATCTCGATTTAGTTTAGGGCATCGGTTACGGAAATGATTTGGGTTTCCACATTCATAGAATTGACCATAGTTGTATTTACCAGGACGATTAAGATTAGCATCCTGAGCAGGGTTGGTTGGTTGGTTGGTGTTAGGGTTTGGGGACTCACGACATGTGTTGACCAGATGGCCATACCTACCACAATTGGTGCACAAGCGACACACTGAAACAGTGGGGTGATGTCGTTTGCATGTGTTACACAATGGAAAGTTTCTTGTATAGGGTTTCTTGTTAGAAGCTTGTGTAGTGAGGTTTACATTAGGATCCCTGGTCTTGCGCTTCTGGTTCTCGGTAGTTACCGCGGCCACAATACTTGTTTTCTCGCCTTTCCGAACTAAGGTCCCGTTCTTTATGTGATTTCCATCGCCATTTCCATTTCCATTGTCGTTCCCATTCATTGGGATGACTTGAGCCAACAAGTTAGAAACCAGAGTTGTGATTTGTTGCGCCATTTGTTGGGAAATAATCGCAGCCAGTTGGGCATCAACACCTTTGTTGTTTTTGTTGTTGTTGTGGTTGTGGTTGGTGTTGTGGTTGTTGTTACTTTCCTCTTGGTTTTCACCACTGTTATTGTGTGACAACCGGCAAATTTCGTACAACGATTAACGTGATTCTAATCATGTTTTAGAAATAATTAACATGGTTTAAGGTTAATTATGGTTAGTTGAGCTAATATGAGTCCTACGATGTCCTTTTGAAAGTTCGTTGAAGTCTTGATGCCTTTAAAGAAAGACTTCGCGTGTTTAACGTAACGAACTGACATCAGCAAAAATTTGTCAAACTATACTATGAAAATACGACACGTATTTACTATCTTAGGAATTAGGGATGGTCTCGATGCATGTATATATATATATATATATATATATATATATATAAAATATATTTGTATGTTATATTATGCTATACATTCACTATACAAAATATACAGTGTGCTTTTGGTCTTTTCGAGCCGGGGGTCTCTCTGGAAGCAGCCTCTCTATCTCTAAAGATAGGGGTAAGGTTTGCCTACATCTTACCCTCCCCAGACCCTACTAATAGCGTCGCTATTTCGTGGGATTTCCTGGGTACGGTTGTTGTTGTTGTTGTATTTACTATCGATGCGAACGGATGTGAAAACGGCGTGGTAAACGGCCAAAAACGCAGCGTTTTGGAGAACGCGGAGAGGAACGGGCATGGGATTCGAACGTCGAAACGCGTGGCTTTAACCGTTACCGAACCTCCGGAATAATTATTTAATTGCTCGGTCTGGTGTTATTTATGACTACGAACAAAAACCGAGTCCAGAAGCGATAACGGGCTAAAACGGAGCAGTTGGTACGCGACGTTGGGCTTGAAGCCCAATCCAAAAGCCCACCTATATAAGCGTATAACACTCCCAATTCTTCTCATTTCTCACATCACTTCCTCTCTCTAAAAACCAAACTCTCTCAACTCTCTCTCTCTCTAGAAATTCCGGCAGCATTCCGGCAGCATTCCGGCGGCGGTCCGGCGGCTGTCCGGCGGCCGTCCGGCGAGTTTCCGGCGACCCTCCGGCGACTTTTTCCGGCGCGTGACACCCCCACCCCCACTAATTTCGACGCCCCGAACGCGATGGTGAAGGCCGTTTTCCCTAAAACGAAGCGGTTTGAACGTTGGTACCATTCCGGCGACTTTTCCGGTAAGCTCGTTTTTGAGTTTTCTTTGTACAAACGTTTAGATCGGGTCTTTGGGGGACTCCTCACAAGTTTTCGCGAAATTTCGTTCTCCGGCCATATTCCGGCGAGTTGTTTCCGGCTATTTGCGAGTTCAGGAGGGGCTGGAGTGGGTTTGGTTGGGTCCCGATGGCGCGCAAGTGTTCAGAACGGAGGTTTTGGTGTTCCGGCCACGGTGGTGGTGGTCCGGCCACGGCTGTGGTGGTCCGGCCACGGCACCGGTGGTCCGGCCACGGTGGTGGCGTCCGGCAGCGCGGGCCCGGTCAGTTTTGGGTTCGGGACTCGGGGCTCGGGTCAAGATTATGCTTCCGGGTCAGATTCAGATCTGGCTCGGTTTGCGTGCCGTCTTCAAGTTCTAGTCGTGGGTCAAGTATGGTGCTCTCGGGTAGATCCGGTCAGATTCGGGTTGGTCAACCCGGTCAACTCAGTAAACTTCGGTCAAGCGTTACGGTATAATTAACTAGCAATTATTTCGTTATATTATTATTTACACATATATTTATAAAATATATAAATACGAACGACTAACTCGCTAACGAACCGATAAAAATATTAACGAAAAGCATTATGAGCTAATATTTGTGTACTAGTCGTGACTTGCATTGTTGTTGGACTAAATTGATGGACTATACGTATATATATTTATATAAATAGTATGATTTATATAATAGTCACAACGTATAAAGTCTCGTGGATTAGAAATGCGGATAAATATAATGTCGTCTTTTGTTTAGATGTTGATTTTGGGAATTGGTAGACAACTTGTGTTGTCTGGTTTATACCAAAAACAGAGGAAACTCTGCCGAAATTTTTATAAATCCGAAGCGCGACAAGTGTGACATTATTGTTCGTTCCTATAAATAACTTTCCAAACGTTTGACAAGTGTAGTCATATACAAAATCACGACGTTATGACAAATATTATTTGTAACAATAATAGTCTATTCCGAGAAATATTTCAAACAAATATATAGTCTTTTGTTACCAAGCGTCAAGTATGACGAGTTTTTTTAAAGGTTACTTGGTAACTAAAATATGTTTGTTGTCGGATTAAAAGATGTATAAACGTTCGGTTTTAATTGGAAAACCTCTTTATAAAAAGCAGAGTCTTGAGATTTGTAAGATACTCGGATTAGGGAAAAGAAATAACAAATGTGATTGAAAGGGATTTTAATAACTATATTATATTTCAGCAAGGCATATTTCCCGAAAATAACTATACAAGACGATTACATTTATCCGATTTACGAGACAAGCTATTACTCGGGATGAGTTATACGCTTCGTGGTGTTAGTCCAACATGGTTTACACACGCAGAGTAACAGGTGCGCGACTTGGGTACTATGCCGTATGTGAACACATGAATTATGGTAAGTCACGATCGGTTCGTCGAGTTAAAGCACTTAAAGCCTCGGGTTAGTACACACGAGTCAAGATAGTTGGACAAACTATCTTTTAACCGGAAAAATAAGCTAGGTTTATATATGATAGACTTTAAGGTGTCCTTATTGGTACTTAGGGCACGAGGAAGTCGGTCAAAGCTTTGGATTTTATTTGCTAGCTAAGCATGGAAATTAAGGTGAGTTTCACGGGCCCATTTTACTGTTTTAACTGGGGGGAAAGATATGTTTGTCAAAAGCTATCACATATTGAAATGTTTTCAAAGGTTAAAATGTGGTAAGTGGCATGATGAGTACTTGAGTTTTTGGTCGCCACTCGGGGTTGGGTCCTCGCTACTGTAACCATTAATTCAGGTAAATGAAACTGAAGGAATATTTGGATAGTACTATTGGTGCCTGACAAGGCCCACCCCTAATCGATAGCGTCGATTATGCATCGGCGTATGCCTGGGGTGCACGTATTCTGAACTTAAGTCGTTGGGTACCGAGAAACGACTTGGAGCGGGGCATATTTATTAGTCTTGGTTTGGTTATGGGACTCAGGGGATTGCTCATCATCATAATTTGTAGGAGCTAGCTACTCCATACAAAGGCCACAAAATGTGCTGGATTTGCACAGGATATAAAAATGTGCTGGATTTGCACAGGATATAAAAATGTGCTGGATTTGCACAGGATGTAAAAGTGTGCTGGATTTGCACAGGATGTAAAAATGTGCTGGATTTGCACAGGATGTAAAAATGTCGTATTTACGAAACTAAAACCTGTGAACTCACCAATATTTTATATATTGACGTCTTTTTAAACATATCTTTCAGGTAACTAAGTGCTGAACAGGTATGCGGCTAGTACGGCGGAATTTGGGATGTCGGACAATGGTTGGGGGTTTCATCTATTGTTACCTTCGGGTTGGGACATAAACGGAAACACCCCACTTTAAAACTTAATGTTTGTGGTTTTAAGTAATGTTTGAAACCAGGTACTCCTTTCCGACATCTTAATATAATGATCTTTTCTAATTAAATATAGTTTGTGTTAATCTTGACTTTGATATGCTTTCGAGCGTCGCGCCACGTGTTTCCGCCATTGGCGTGGTGTGACAGAAGTGGTATCAGAGCCAAGGTTATAGCGAACTAGTGTTTTTTGAAAAATCTAGACTATAACCGGTTTTGGCTCGAAAACGGAGTTTTCAAAAATAAAACACAACGAAATATTTTTAGAAAAGAAAGAAAATTGTACATGGATTGTACAAGGGGAAATTCCGACCGACTAGCCATGTGTGTCAATATATAAAATGTTAGAAAATAAGGATATGAATGTTTAAATTGTGTAGAGATCCGATTTTCTAACTAGTGCTAGTTGATGCATATAAGTAGTACAGATAGCTTGCCTGTAAGGATATCGTCTCACACTTCACTTTAGTACGCACTTTTGCATCGGTTACCGACATCGACAAGCGGGAAGGACAAGCGGTGGTCTACGACGAACTCACCCGCTTACCTGCGGACGGGATGATCGGAAGGGCTAACCTTTATCGTGCTAGTGGACGCTGTCGTGTTGCTAATGTTGTGGAGGCGAAGCTAGTCTAGGTCCTTTATTGTGTGAAATCTTTGTTTTGGATCAGGAAGCTCGGAACTAGCGGGCACCAAAATTACCTGGCAACACCGATTATCATTGCGGGTGCACACGTAATAATAACTTGTGGTGCACGGTAACCTAGGTGGGCGCTAGGGCTGGGGTTGGTGATCACTTCTTGCCTTGTCTATTCTTGTACTGTAGGGTCAGTCTTAGAGTTTGATTGGCCAACGGGCTAGAAGGGAGGTCTTGTTGATATCCCTTGATTTCGATCCTCGCAAACTGAATGAGCTTTCGTCAGCATTACCTCTAAGGTACGAACACGGAAGAGCTCGAACGTCTACTTCATATGAGTAATCTGACGTAAACCCTCACATCGGATAGGGACAGGAGATGAAAGCTTCCTTGTATAGGAGTTGAATGCCTCCACTCAAAGTTCCTCAAAGGAGCGGACATACGAGGATGCACTGCCTACCGAAGAGATGAATGCTTGGTACGATGCGTGGAATGCTAAACCTGGAACCCAGTGAAGACTGAGGGTGCGTCCCTGCAAAACCAGTGCGTTTTGAGCACGGGACCCTATGTGGATCAGTATTGAGATTAGTTGCCCGTGTGCTGCTATGTTATTACTGTGAGTAAGTCATTCTTGATCTAGCACATGCCCAAGTTGTCTTCGAGGGCCAGGCGTTCCTTCCCCTATTGGAGGGCAGAATCGTCCTTGCTGAGTTAATAGGCTTGATCATCTCATCTATAAGGCATGATAGCCCCCGTCTAAATCAACAATGTCGAATCGGCAAGATCCTAGTATGTTTATTTAATGGGAAAATAAATATATGGTAAAGTGAGCCGAGTCGGGTGTTGAAAACGAAATATCGATCGGCAAGATCCTAGTATATTTATTTAATGGGAAAATAAATATATGGTAAAGTGAGCCGAGTCGGGTGTTGAAAGTGAAATATCGATCGGCAAGATCCTAGTATATTTATTTAATGGGAAAATAAATATATGGTAAGGTGAGCCGGGTCGGGTGCCGAAAACGAAATATCGATCGACAAGACCCTAGTATAATTATTTAATGGGAAAATAATTATACGGTAAAGTGAGTCGAGTCGATAGTCGTAAAATACAACGTCGAGTCGACAAGACCCTAGTATAATTATTTAATGGGAAAATAATTATACGGTAACGTGAGTCGAGTCGATGGTTGTAAAAGGTAGTGTCGAATCGACAAGATCCTAGTATAATTATTTAATGGGAAAATAATTATACGGTAAAGTGAGTCGAGTCGATAGTCGTAAAATACAACGTCGAGTCGACAAGACCCTAGTATAATTATTTAATGGGAAAATAATTATACGGTAACGTGAGTCGAGTCGATGGTTGTAAAAGGTAGTGTCGAATCGACAAGATCCTAGTATAATTATTTAATGGGAAAATAATTATACGGTAAAGTGAGTCGAGTCGATAGTCGTAAAATACAACGTCGAGTCGACAAGACCCTAGTATAATTATTTAATGGGAAAATAATTATACGGTAACGTGAGTCGAGTCGATGGTTGTAAAAGGTAGTGTCGAATCGACAAGATCCTAGTATAATTATTTAATGGGAAAATAATTATACGGTAAAGTGAGTCGAGTCGATGGTGGTAAAACGAAATGTCAAATCGACAAGATCCTAGTATAATTATTTAATGGGAAAATAATTATACGGTAAGGTGAGTCGAGTTGATGGTTGAGAAATGTAATATCGAATCGACAAGGTCATAGTATATTTATTTAATGGGAAAATAAATATATGGAAAGGTGAGTCGAGTCGATTACGGGAAAAATGAAATCTCGACTGACAAGATCCTAGTATGACTACTTAATGGGAAAGTAGTTATATGGTAAAGTGAGTCGAGTCGGAGATAATTTTACCCAAGTCAGTTAATATATATGGAGACATACATATATATTGAATATAGGATCACGACGTGCGTTTTGCGTCTGAATCCGTCATAATACTCGGGGAGTGAAACCACATTTCGGGAGCCGAAATCGTAAAGCGTGTGACTCGTAATTGTCAAGTGTCACGGAACGCTCTGGCAGACATCGAAATTCCCCCCTCGAAAATCAAATAACGGACTACTGGAAGTGGTCACATTATTCTGTCAACTAAACTTACCCATGGGACGGCAATTCCATTGCTCATGTTGCAATGTTGAACGTCCGCTACCCTCGTCAGGATGACGAGACTGGTTGTTTATTTGGGGTGGCAATTGATGCGAAGTGTTTTCCATCAGTCCCCATAGATATTGGGACGTTGCGTCCCTTTGTCACGGTGTTTTATAAACTAAGGTTGCGAGATCCACTCGTCATGGACAATGTGACTTGTCTGATCTCTTGTCATATTTCGAAACTCTCACTGCGTAGCCTATCAGGAAGAAAGTTCGCTGGCCCCGCATAGGTGTCGGAGAGGCATTTCAGTTGATGACTATCGGTACTAGGGCCAAATAACATGCAAGAGGACCCTAATGAGAAGGATGACTCGGTCGAATTGCCAGGGTCTGGATCGTCTTATTTTATCGTGGTGTCTCGATAAATCATGATCCTTCTACCTCTACTATTCTTGTTGTGACCAATGTTTTGATACTGGAAAAGATGTTGGTTGGTTTCTAGGTCCTATGGATACTATTTACCACACATCTAATAGCTACGACGGGTCTAAGGTTTCTGCTGAGCCTGCTGTTGTTGCTGCCATCGTTGTTCTATGGCCCAAGCGAAGTATGTCATCGTTGCTGAGAGTGTAGCTCATACTGAGCGTGTTAAGGATGCTTCTATGGCTTTTGTCAAGTTTGATGTTGCTGTTGTTTCGAAGGCTCCTACTAAGATCATTGCCATTGACATAGATATCTCTAAGACCCTTGCCAAGCCGCTATGATCATGTTTGTGTCACGATGGAGTTCGTTGCCATTAACTCCATTTTCTTTGAGGTTTTCGTTGAACCGCTCGTTATCATTCCCTGGCTCCTGCCAAGACTAATGTTGGCGATGGCTCTCAGGTATGGTTGAGCCTGTCAATGCTACAGTTGCTATTATTCGAGTGACTTATATCGAGTATACAGTCATTCTCCCTAGGAACGATATCGGCCTAATAAGTCTACTAAATTAGGTGGAACCCATCGTTCCCATTCCTGTTATGAAGGCGGATGCCTTTGGTGATCCAATCGTTCCTACTAATGAGCCTATGGAGTATAGGTTTGTGGCTGAGGATACGAATAAGGATTCTGTCACCATAAGTGAGCTGAAACGCACCGGGGTGCGTGCTCACCGTAATAGAGCTTCTTGTAGTTAGGTATAGTGGACTTGCTAGGTTGTGTGTCATCCTGCTGTCTTGAGTTCATGTTGTGGTGTTACCCCTAACGATTGTGCATTCTTGTAGTTGCACAGTTTTGCCGACTGCATATCCATGCGGTTGCGTTTCGCTGTCGACGGTGCATTCCTGTTGTTGTGCTGCTCCTACAGTGGTGTAGCCTTGTTGTCGTATTTCTCTGTGTCATGCGGTCCATGTTGCGGTGTTGCCTTGTTGTCATGCTTCTTTGTCGTCGTGTTGTTCCCGTGCGGTGTTCCCTTGTTGATGTGTTCGTGGATGTGTTGTTGTCATGTCATGTTATTTCTACTGCCGTATCGCACCGTGAGCGTATTGCTACAATTGTTGGATTGACTTAATGATGTGATAACTTGTCGTTTGATTCACTCTTGGTTCCCTTGGAATAAAGACATTACCCCAAACCCACGTGACTGTTGTTATGTTGCTGAATGGTTGTGTAGTGTCGCCATTGATTATGTAGGATATCGGGTGTCCAACGGACTTTCGGAAGTCATGATAAGACACTCTAGTCCTAGTGTTAGCACATGTATCCCTCTAAAGTTCGAATCTCGTGGTAGTTTCAGTAATTGACCGAATCATGCGTCGACCTCTTTATATGCTCGCGCGTTTCGTGAGCATTACCTCTTCAAGACCTAAGGCATCAGTGACGCCATGTCCAGCCTTAACCTTTTACGTGCATTTCGGTCGACTAACCACTCTCGAGTCATGTCGGAAGGAAATCCCATGATCCACACACGACGGGGTGAGGCTCGTCTTCGTGATAAGGGATTTCGAATACATCTCGAACTTGAAGGTATCGAGAAAATGTGAGCGATATTATGACCCATACCTTTGGGCTAGTAGGAGTTGAAAGACTCAATTTATTATTGCTCATCCCAGTGGATTGTTTAACATCATTCCTGCCAAGTGTCATGCCGATGACTACGGGAATAACAGTGTGGACCCACCCACGGCGAGTGCATTGGTGGAGTCCCCGGTACGTGATTCGGAAGTCTTATGAAACCCTGAATCTAGAAGGGCATGTAGCATTGTCTACTCTATAAGGGTGCTACCCTACCATGATGAGATCTTCGATCAACTCAGCCCTTCGATTGATGTTATCCTGCTAATGGTAGGTTTATCTTGTCTTGGTGTCGTTACGCAGATTCTTGGGATAGTGGAACCCTTCGACCTTGGGTCAATACAGGTGTTCCCAGTTATTTTTCAGTAGCATTGCTCGCGCCAGAGCAAAATCCCCTGTCCTGGACAGACACTGTTAGAGACACCATAGTAATATGAGCTTCCAGGTTAGTGCGTTTAGTACCTGACTAACCAAGATGAGCTCGAAAGCTTACATGTTGCACCCATGCGTGTGACTACCTGAGTCGTTGAATGGGATGCCTTATTGGAAGGCTCAAGACTACTTCTTGTAGGGCGATCTCGGTCGTTTGTTGTTTTAAGTAACGATTTTGGCGCATGAAGCCGTCAAGCCCAAACGTGAGATCTATGCCAGATGCATTCATCTATGACTCAATTTCACCTCTTACCTCGAAAGATTCCAGAAGATGGAATATTCGACGAGTGAGGATTCCGGGTCAGGACTCCTTTCACTCAGACCTTTGCATAGGATCTGAAAGTCAATTTAAGGGCGTGTGTCCTGTATTGTTCAGAATTGACTTACTAGGTTGCTAATAACGATAGGACACCAGTGCTCGTGAGGCACCTATAGCAGGACAAGCACTGGGTATCCTTGTCTTGAGTAGTTACCAATGCTCTGCTTACCGTCTCGAGAAAAGCCAACGTGTTGAGATGTTGTCGAGACCCTATCCTCTGTTTATTACGGCAACCATATTATGATGGTTCATGTACATCAATCCTATGTTGACCAATGTGATGAGGTGATGTGAGCCTCTAGACATTTGTGTTTTAGTCGGCTTAAATCCTCACGTATTGTGGAATTGTACGGCTGTATGTTGGATATACACTGTCTACTGCCTGGGGAACTGAGGGGTGGAAGTGACGCAAAAACTTTCGACCTCCATCAGTCCATATTAGGCGTCCTAGTACCACTAACCATAATCGCTCATGCGAAAGGTTGTAAGTGGGTGCATAGTGGATTTCAGTCCATGTGAGGACACAGGATTACCATCCGCTACTATAAACAACCTGGAGCGTCCTCGGGGATGTCGACTGCTTTGTGATCTGGTAAGATCACCCGATTAGTGAAATTCGAACGAGCGAACCTAATGGTCCTGTCGCCTGAGGTGTTCGGTGGCTGTGATGGGACACGGGTAATGATCGATTGCTGTTTGGAACCTTCTCATCCCATACTCGCTTGTGGTTATAATATGAGGCATACGGATAGCCACCTATACTCTTGGAGAGTTGTGGCTAGGCACTAGGTGTCAACTTTCACAATATCGAACTTTAGCAGTTATCCTACCTCAGGGTTCGCCGAACCTTGAACGCAAGTCTGGGATACTCAATTTGAGATGAGTATGGATTACCATTCTCGAACGAGTGAATTACTGTCCTAGACGGAAGTGTCCTGTGTGATACGATTAGTGTCGGTGGCAAATCAAATTCGTGTACTTCATCGCCAGAATTTCCTATGTGATAGGAATCATCACCCTAGTGTTCGGGGTGTACTGCTCGAAGTCCTCTGGAGTGCATACGTGTACGTCTCTAGTACATTGAATGACAGATAGAGATATACACATGATCTGGCGTGAGTTCAAGAGGTGACCAACGAATCAGGTAGATTCAAATCTTCTTGAATAAGTGGCCAAACCGATCGGGAAGTTGTGCTAACAAAGAGTTAGCCTTAGGAACTTCAAATCGGTATAGGACTTTGCTGAGTGTTATACGCTGAAAGGGTGTTGTTAAGCACGAAAACGGTAATGGAGCGACTTCGCTTAGTACTCCAGTGACTCGGATATGTCAGTTAAAATTGGCCTTGCAACGAACAAGCTCGAACTATCACAAGAGCTTAGTGGGACTCTTGACGAATCCCGCAGGTCTGGCTTGAGGAAGCATTGTCAATTCCTCAACCGACAGGATTCAGGTTGACGCAAAGCTCAACTATTTCGGGAAAACCGATATTTGTGCCGGATTGCGATACCCAAGAGCTCGGCCGTAGCCGACTCATGACATTGTGTTCGTTAGGACGCTAAGCGTGAACTGGAGTTCACGAAGAAAAGGGGTAATCGTGTGAGTTGCAAACATCCCGCCCTGTTCAAGGATACTAATGTATCGGATGACTTGAACTGAATTCCGGGACGGAATTCTCTTAACGGGGGGAGAATGTGACAACCGGCAAATTTCGTACAACGATTAACGTGATTCTAATCATGTTTTAGAAATAATTAACATGGTTTAAGGTTAATTATGGTTAGTTGAGCTAATATGAGTCCTACGATGTCCTTTTGAAAGTTCGTTGAAGTCTTGATGCCTTTAAAGAAAGACTTCGCGTGTTTAACGTAACGAACTGACATCAGCAAAAATTTGTCAAACTGGAATAACATAAACTTATACTATGAAAATACGACACGTATTTACTATCGATGCGAACGGATGTGAAAACGGCGTGGTAAACGGCCAAAAACGCAGCGTTTTGGAGAACGCGGAGAGGAACGGGCATGGGATTCGAACGTCGAAACGCGTGGCTTTAACCGTTACCGAACCTCCGGAATAATTATTTAATTGCTCGGTCTGGTGTTATTTATGACTACGAACAAAAACCGAGTCCAGAAGCGATAACGGGCTAAAACGGAGCAGTTGGTACGCGACGTTGGGCTTGAAGCCCAATCCAGAAGCCCACCTATATAAGCTTATAACACTCCCAATTCTTCTCATTTCTCACATCACTTCCTCTCTCTAAAAACCAAACTCTCTCAACTCTCTCTCTCTCTCTAGAAATTCCGGCAGCATTCCGGCAGCATTCCGGCGGCGGTCCGGCGACGGTCCGGCGGCTGTCCGGCGGCCGTCCGGCGGCCTCCAGCGGCCGTCCGGCGAGTTTCCGGCGACCCTCCGGCGACTTTTTCCGGCGTGTGACACCCCCACCCCCACTAATTTCGACGCCCCGAACGCGATGGTGAAGGCCGTTTTCCCTAAAACGAAGCGGTTTGAACGTTGGTACCATTCCGGCGACTTTTCCGGTAAGCTCGTTTTTGAGTTTTCTTTGTACAAACGTTTAGATCGGGTCTTTGGAGGACTCCTCACAAGTTTTCGCGAAATTTCGTTCTCCGGCCATATTCCGGCGAGTTGTTTCCGGCTATTTGCGAGTTCAGGAGGGGCTGGAGTGGGTTTGGTTGGGTCCCGATGGCGCGCAAGTGTTCAGAACGGAGGTTTTGGTGTTCCGGCCACGGTGGTGGTGGTCCGGCCACGGCTGTGGTGGTCCGGCCACGGCACCGGTGGTCCGGCCACGGTGGTGGCGTCCGGCAGCGCGGGTCCGGTCAGTTTTGGGTTCGGGACTCGGGGCTCGGGTCAAGATTATGCTTCCGGGTCAGATTCAGATCTGGCTCGGTTTGCGTGCCGTCTTCAAGTTCTAGTCGTGGGTCAAGTATGGTGCTCTCGGGTAGATCCGGTCAGATTCGGGTTGGTCAACCCGGTCAACTCAGTAAACTTCGGTCAAGCGTTACGGTATAATTAACTAGCAATTATTTCGTTATATTATTATTTACACATATATTTATAAAATATATAAATACGAACGACTAACTCGCTAACGAACCGATAAAAATATTAACGAAAAGCATTATGAGCTAATATTTGTGTACTAGTCGTGACTTGCATTGTTGTTGGACTAAATTGATGGACTATACGTATATATATTTATATAAATAGTATGATTTATATAATAGTCACAACGTATAAAGTCTCGTGGATTAGAAATGCGGATAAATATAATGTCGTCTTTTGTTTAGATGTTGATTTTGGGAATTGGTAGACAACTTGTGTTGTCTGGTTTATACCAAAAACAGAGGAAACTCTGCCGAAATTTTTATAAATCCGAAGCGCGACAAGTGTGACATTATTGTTCGTTCCTATAAATAACTTTCCAAACGTTTGACAAGTGTAGTCATATACAAAATCACGACGTTATGACAAATATTATTTGTAACAATAATAGTCTATTCCGAGAAATATTTCAAACAAATATATAGTCTTTTGTTACCAAGCGTCAAGTATGACGAGTTTTTTTAAAGGTTACTTGGTAACTAAAATATGTTTGTTGTCGGATTAAAAGATGTATAAACGTTCGGTTTTAATTGGAAAACCTCTTTATAAAAAGCAGAGTCTTGAGATTTGTAAGATACTCGGATTAGGGAAAAGAAATAACAAATGTGATTGAAAGGGATTTTAATAACTATATTATATTTCAGCAAGGCATATTTCCCGAAAATAACTATACAAGACGATTACATTTATCCGATTTACGAGACAAGCTATTACTCGGGATGAGTTATACGCTTCGTGGTGTTAGTCCAACATGGTTTACACACGCAGAGTAACAGGTGCGCGACTTGGGTACTATGCCGTATGTGAACACATGAATTATGGTAAGTCACGATCGGTTCGTCGAGTTAAAGCACTTAAAGCCTCGGGTTAGTACACACGAGTCAAGATAGTTGGACAAACTATCTTTTAACCGGAAAAATAAGCTAGGTTTATATATGATAGACTTTAAGGTGTCCTTATTGGTACTTAGGGCACGAGGAAGTCGGTCAAAGCTTTGGATTTTATTTGCTAGCTAAGCATGGAAATTAAGGTGAGTTTCACGGCCCCATTTTACTGTTTTAACTGGGGGAAAGATATGTTTGTCAAAAGCTATCACATATTGAAATGTTTTCAAAGGTTAAAATGTGGTAAGTGGCATGATGAGTACTTGAGTTTTTGGTCGCCACTCGGGGTTGGGTCCTCGCTACTGTAACCATTAATTCAGGTAAATGAAACTGAAGGAATATTTGGATAGTACTATTGGTGCCTGACAAGGCCCACCCCTAATCGATAGCGTCGATTATGCATCGGCGTATGCCTGGGGTGCACGTATTCTGAACTTAAGTCGTTGGGTACCGAGAAACGACTTGGAGCGGGGCATATTTATTAGTCTTGGTTTGGTTATGGGACTCAGGGGATTGCTCATCATCATAATTTGTAGGAGCTAGCTACTCCATACAAAGGCCACAAAATGTGCTGGATTTGCACAGGATATAAAAATGTGCTGGATTTGCACAGGATATAAAAATGTGCTGGATTTGCACAGGATGTAAAAGTGTGCTGGATTTGCACAGGATGTAAAAATGTGCTGGATTTGCACAGGATGTAAAAATGTCGTATTTACGAAACTAAAACCTGTGAACTCACCAATATTTTATATATTGACGTCTTTTTAAACATATCTTTCAGGTAACTAAGTGCTGAACAGGTATGCGGCTAGTACGGCGGAATTTGGGATGTCGGACAATGGTTGGGGGTTTCATCTATTGTTACCTTCGGGTTGGGACATAAACGGAAACACCCCACTTTAAAACTTAATGTTTGTGGTTTTAAGTAATGTTTGAAACCAGGTACTCCTTTCCGACATCTTAATATAATGATCTTTTCTAATTAAATATAGTTTGTGTTAATCTTGACTTTGATATGCTTTCGAGCGTCGCGCCACGTGTTTCCGCCATTGGCGTGGTGTGACATATTGCGAGTGCTGCGACGTGGAGACATGATCTGTAAGGGACACAATGAAGGTTCAATGTGGCATGAAATGAATGAGGTGATATAAGGAATGTAATCATTTATTCATTAATTAAAACGAATAAACGAAAACGTTGACGTATCAAAGATTTCAGATTCCAATAACATAGTGAAGACATGCTTTAGCCTATAAGTGAACACTCATCCCGAGAATTCCCAGGTAGGCATCCGGGTCCCTCGTCTGATTGGGATATATGCGCAATGCCAGCCTAGACAGAAGACTCAGAATACAGGCGTTCACCCTTCCAGATTGCACGTGTTCGTTATTAAAATCTAGAACTTCGACGAGATCTCAAGGTGGTTCAGGTTAAACCTGAGGATTTTGTCCTATTAGTCTAAGAGTAGATCCAGTGATTGAGAGCAACCTTCTTGTAAGGATGAAAGTAGGGATAAGAAGTAGGAGGGAGATAGAGAATAGCAAGTAAAAGAAGCAAGTACTGGTTAAATCCTATGGTTATAGACTAGATTATTTTTCTAATAACCTAATTCCCTATAACCATGGCTCTGATACCAATCTGTAACACCCCAACCGATGGCGGAAACATCGGGATGTCACGTATTGATGATTGTTCAGTAGCTCATGGTGAATAATAAATTCCATTAAATGATTTAAATGAATTACATACAATTGTTCTAGAATTTGTACATCAAATTGAATAAAACTATACACATATCTTCAAGCATCAATTCAAATCTTCAAGCAAATAGAACCTGAAACATGTTAAGTTGAAAATGTTTTGGGTCAACAAAAGTTGGTGAGAATTACATAGGTTTTGATAATAGAATAAAAATTGTTGTGCAATTCATGTGTCATGGCAATCTAGTCCATATGCGAAAACATACTAGAAGTAAATCGAGTGCATAATCAACCTTGTTGACTGTTGTAATTGTGGTACATCCCATACGCTCATGGTTCACTCGTTTATATTGCAGTAACAAACACCCACGTAACCTTTGTAGGAGGCACGTATCCGGGTGGGATTGTCAGTCCAATAGATCTATCAATGTATACCGTCGGCTGATGAATGTTTATGCTAGAATTGTGCTTACCCTAGTCATGTTCAAGACATAATGCAACATAGAAATACACATAGACACATTGATGATTGAATTGCATAAATAATGTTGTAACATGTTTCACCCCAAAAATGGTGATAAATAGAAATGGGGCTATGTAAAACTCACCTTAGCAAAATGTTATGTCTCGTAAAAAAAAATAGAATAATGTGTTGTGAATGTATGCGAGGCGAATCCCAAAGACTCAACAACGTAGCTAGTTCAAATTGAAGAAAACGAAAAAGAAAGAATATCAAGCTTCCAATTCGCCAATTACAAGAGCTTATAATCAAAGCTTCAATTGTAGAAGTAATAGACTATAGAAGAAAGGTATGAGGGAAAGTTTAATCGGATTGAAACAATCGATTTAGAGGTGCAAAGTATAATGGGTCATAGGTGGGTTTTTATACTAGTTTTGGAGTCAATTAGCCATTAAAATTGGTCAACACCATAAAGTAAGGTTTTATGATGAATTGACTATTTGACTAAGACTTTGACTGTTTGACTAAGACTTTGACTGTTTGACTCAAGGCTTTCTTTAAAAAAAAAATCTTGTATGTGAAAAAAAGAATTTAGAATCATATTATTATTATTATTATTTATATACATTTATGTATGTATATAAGTTGTGAGTTAGGATAAATAAAGACTTAGGCACATTTGTATAATATTAATGATAAAGGTGTAATAAAAATATATATATATATATATATATATTAGTTGTGTGATAGGAAAAATAGAGATTTAGGCACATTTAATGATAACGATGAAAAATACAAGGGCTTTTATATTAAAAATTTGGGGAGAATTTTTGCGATGTTACACCACTATACCCCTTGCCCATTTCAAGTCTCTTTCACTCACCAAAGTGGCCTCACATGCTACATGTCAAAAAATGTCTCTTTCACCCACAATTACACATGGTCTAACAGATAAATACATATGGTTTTAACTTATACCAGATAAAAAAAAGTAAGGGGGGATGGGGCGCCACCAGAATTGGTCACAGGTACCCCACTACCAGCACGGTAACACTGCCGCCTTTTGTCTGGTTGTAGTTAACGGACTGATATCTGTGAGTTTCTCTCTCCCCTTTTGTCTTTTTCTCTATTTTATTTCTAGTGGAGTGTTGCCTCCAAAAAACTGTTTTAGTAAACTGAATCAGTGAAGTGATGTGGCAGTATAGGATTGGTAGAAATCAGCGAAGTTGAAAAAAACCTAGTGGAGCGCCCCGTCCCCCCTAATATGTTACAATAAGTACATAGTACATCAAAGTTTATTTTTTAAAGAAATATCCTGACGACTTTTTGTGTTAATCGATTACATTGTTACGTATTTAACCCTCGTTTTGACAAAGAGAGAAAAGAATCAATATGCTTAAAAGGGTTTTTCTCACTAAAACTCACTTCAACTATAATATGTATGATTGGGTTATTTTTTAGAATTATATATATAACATTTCTGGACGTTCGCTACAGTAACAATAATTTAATATATGGTTGATCAAAGTTGACCACTGGTTGACCGGTGAATACCCTTGACCCGAGCTCCCACACCGACAATACAACCACCGCCACTAATCACATTCAACATCTCAAATCACTTTTAGACCTTCTTGTCCAACAGAGGTGAGTATGCTGGCTTGTGAATCGTCAACCCCACCCGGTTTTGACTAACGACCCTACCACTACTCAAACGGCTAAGACGCTGACCTCGTCAGATACGTCATCATTGACAGGTGGTTCAGGCGTCGGAGATTGATTAGCCCCACCGTGGCTCTGCCCCGTGCCGCCGTTCTCCTCCCTGCTCCAACATGTTTCGCTTTCTTCTCTATCTATAAAGAAACCGTGTATGTGTGTTGGTGTGTAGGAGTTTGTGAGGGAGGTAGTGTGAGAGGTGTGTGTTGTGTTGTTTTGTGCAAACAGATGGATGGTAGCGGTAGGTTTATAAAAGATAAAGTTATATGTGTCTTCATAATATGATGCAATAGGGCACATGAAAAAGTGTCATGTGTCCCAATCCGATTAAGAGACCCTCGCAATACCGTTGATGTAACTCCGCAGTTCGTTGGAAAAATTTGCAGGTTTTTGCGAATTGGCACCGGTTATGTTTCTACGCCGCGCTTAGCGCGGCACGTAATTTACTAGTTACTTATAAAATTGGGTCTATCGTATTCTGATATGTTAGAATTCAAGGAAAATATATTATGTTTTTTTTTTTTTTTACAATAAGGGTTTTGATTTTGGAATTTACTTTAACTTTCTAAAATAGTCTAGCCGGCCCATGTGTAATGGTATTCTGACAAAAGTACTTTTTGTAACGGCTAATGAAATTCAACAAGAACTCCCTTCAGAGTCTATGCTCAGTCAAATCAGGACCCTTTTCACCCAGCATAGCCAGATATGTAAGGGAGCTCATAGTTTCACCAAGTCCACCAATTCCGGGGAAAACCCGACTATCCACCCGCCCAAAGGCACAACAATGGAATAATCAGTAAAACCCGACGCTCTCAAGAATCAAACCCATGACCTTTCAATCATAGGTTTTCTATCATTGAGCATCCATACCACTCAATGATAAGGTGGTAGCAAAAGTACTTAAAAGGTATGTTTGCAAATTAGATGTACCCTATCTACCCATAACACCGTATATATTTCTAAGAACTTTTCTTTTGTAAATTTAATTTAAATTGTAGGACTTCAAATACAAATCCAGCAATAAGGACTAATAAGTACTTCATTGGTGGTGTTTGTTTTTTAAATAGGTAAAGGTCTGTAGTTTGCGGATCACAACTGCAGACATCTACAGGAGAAGAGGTGGATCAAAGGTCTACAGTCTGCAAGAAGAAGACTCTTTGTTTATTAACTTATGCAGCGTAACCTAAAACCACAACCCACCACAACCATATACAAATATTACTTTCATATCTTTCATATACAAATCACTAATCCAAATATAAACATATTCAGGTTCGAAGTTATTATTTCTTATTGCTTCCAGAACTTGCATATTTATTATTATTATTATTATTATTATTATTATTATTATTATTATTATTCTATTGAATTCACTTATATAAATAAAAGATATACAAATCACTAATCTTAGACTTGAGTTGTTCTTTATCAAAACTGTCACATTATTATTAGTTGTTATTATCACTATTAGTTATTTGAAGTAGAAATGGGGAAATCTACTGGTAATAAGAAGAAGCTAGAGCCTATGGTTGAGAAGGTTACAAGGCCGTTTAAACCCGAAATAATTTTGAAATATATCGATGAGGATACCGTCGTGTTTAATTAGATGTCACAAGAGGGCGGAGGATGGTGGAGCAGCGGCGACGGAAGTGAGAGGAAGAGGGTGGTGGCACAGGGTGGAGGGGAAGGGAGGAGAAGGCGGCGGAGGAAGGGGGTGAGGAGAAGGTGGCGGCGGCGGAAGGTGGAGGGAGGGAGGGAGGAGAAGGATGTCTGATGAAGAATAAAAAAGAGAAGGAAGAAGAGAAAAAAAAAGAAAAAAAGAGAAGGGGAAAAGAGGTGAGAAATGGTTAGAAGACTTTGGTATATGTCTGCACCAAGAAGGTGTCAGAAAGACCTTTTTAGTGAAAGATCTTCCAAAAAAACAAGCAATCTGCAGTCTCCAAATATATGTGCCCGTCTATGTAACGCAGACAAAAAATGTCAGAATTATTTTTTAACAAATAAATAAATAAATAACAAACACCATCTAAATAAAATACACAAGATTAATTAGATTTTTACAATGGGGGATGTGTTGTCACAAAAAGAGAGGTTGATGCTAAAATGGAAACAATGTGTCCCAATGGAGGCAAAGTGGCCCCTAAAAGGGACAAATTCTTGGGTGTACTTTAATTAGTGAACTTATCCTGTAATTCAATTTTTTGGGGTCTGTATTAAGAGAATTATTTTAAGTAAGAGTTAGAATTTTTTTTTTCTAATTCACTTCTGTTCCCAAGTTAAATATATATAAATCCAAATTAGTTAATTGGAAATGGGAGATAAGGAATCAAAACAATTAAAGATAATAAGAAATTTATATTCAAAAATAAACATTAAAGGAGTCTATCTAAAACACAATAAGAAACAACATTATATTTAAAGCGTGTGAGGGTTACCCATGACCTTTTGATCTAGTGGCATAGTGTCCTCTCTTATAAATTTGAAGTTTTAGGTTGCAAGTGCAAGATGAGATAAAATTAGGTGTTAAAAATTTGTCATTAAAAAGAAATGTGTCTGGGCTAATTTATTTTGATCAATATGCTTACTATATAACTAAGCATATTGATCAAAATTTAATGGATATTACATACTATTTCGTGTAATATGATATAAGGGTCAAGTTATCCTACACAATGTAATAAAAATGAGAATGATTTGAATGATATAAAAAACACAATAGATAACGAAATATGACACAATGAGCCACGAAATATGACACAATGCTAAAAAATATAAAAAAACGTTGAAGGAAAAAAGACACAGTGAATCACAAAAATGGCACAATGATGAAAATAAGAAAAATACACAATGCTACATAAAAGACACAGTGATATAACGTAAATTCTAAAAACTACAAGCTAAAAATACAAAAAAAGCGAAAACCTAAAAACTAATATCGTAGGGTTCAATGAGATGGTTCTAATGCCGCTTGAATGTATTCAATCGGAATCCGTTTGATACCCTTCATATGACTTCCTATTTTTCTTTCACTGTGTATGTGATCCTAACCCTATGATATAAATATAATAGTAATAACATATTATATAAATATTAGATTTAAATAATCCTAACTATCGGTTATTGGCCGTCATCAGTCTCATCTTAAAAAGTCACTGCTGACAGTCCCACCTTTTAACATATTTCCCCACAACGTTCTCATACTAACTAAAAGTTAACTTGGTTTTTGCTTACGTGAAGTGCAACATAAGCAATGTACATCATCAAAATTTGGCACATAAGAAGTCCACGTCAGCAAAAACTAACTGAGTTAATTTTTAGTTATGATGAGACCACCGAGGAAAAATAGGTTGGTGGCAGCCAGCATTGATTTTTAAAGGTCAGCGGCCAATAGCTATGATTATTTAAATATAATATTTCTATATTTTAAGGGAAAGTCACGAGAATAGCCCTTTGACCGTGTGAATTACGAAAATAGCCCCCTCCCATCTCTTTGGAGAGACGGATCACGTTTCCCAACGCATCTGAGGCGTCTCTCGAGAGCTTTTGGTTTCCAACTAATAAAAGACCAACACGTTGTTTTGTTTGATCCCAAGGAGGGTCATGCGTCACCGGAGACGTGTCAGACCACCAAGTCGTCTCCGATGACGGCTCAGACCTGCAAAAACGTCTTTGGTGTGACGTCTCAGACCTGGAAGAGACGTCTCTGGTGACGTCTTTTCCAGGTTTTGAAACGTCTCCAGTAACGTCTCAGACCTGCAGGATTCGATTTTATTTTATGTTATAACCTTATAACTTTATTATGATATAAATTGTCAACTTAAATAAAATCATAAATAAACTAGTCATTTGATTAAAAAAGATAAAATAAATACATAAAAATTAAAAACTAAATAAAAATAAAATAAATATAGGCTACTCGTTAAGCCTGTCCATCATCATTTGCCATGCCGAGATGTGTTCAAATTCTTTGTCTTGCTTGGACTCAGACTCGATTTGGGTTATTCCTATGGCCATGTCTTCGGGCATATCCGAAGGTACCGCTCGCAATGTTCGATTGTGGTACCCCTTGGAGAGTTGACACTTGGTGTTCAAATTGGTCCATTTTCAGTTGAGGGAGTCAATGGTTCGGTTCGAGCCCCCCCCCCCCCCACCAACCGATTGAACTCGTTGAGGATTCAGTACCATTTGTTACCCGGATGTGGGTTGTCTTCGACAAACGTCCAAGCAGCTACAAAGTGCGATTTCGTGTTCTTCGGACCAATGAATGGGTGCCATTTCTTGTGTTAAGGATTCGGTTTGATCTCTGAATTTTTTTGGTGGGGTAGAGGTAGGTGGGAGCTCCGAATTTTTTTCTGGCTTATATAGGGAGGGAGGTGATAGTGGTGGAGGTTGGTGGTTAACGGTAAATAATGGTTGGCACAAAGCCCGAGTGAAAAACTGAAACGACGACATGTCTCGAGGGAGTGGGAAACTGAAACGACGAAACAAAAATGACGAGATGTATCGGGGAAGTCGGATATCGGCAAAAGACGTCTCAGGAATCATGAGACGGCACAAAAGTCGTTTCCGGGAAGTGGGAGACGGCACCACGTGTTGGTTTTTTATTGGTTGGAAGCCAAAGGCTCTCGGGAGACGCTTCAGACGATTTAGGAAGCGTAGACCGTCTCTCTAAAAAGACGGGAGAGGGTTATTCTCGTAATTCACTCGGCTATTCTCATTATTTTCCCCCAATTTAATCATATGGTGGTGTCAACTCGATAATATATTTTTTTTCCTTTTAATTTTTTATTATAAAAATATTTTAAAATATTTGTTATGGTAATAATCATGCACGTACTATAAAATATGAATTCATCTTTATTGGAATCCTTACACGCGCCATCTTAAACATGTCATGTTAAAAAAATAGACTTTTTAAGAATTTAATCTCATAAAATCTTTTAACATTAAAAAACTCGTCATTAACTAATCAAGTTTTACATTTGTGAGTGTCATTCATTTTTCTGTCAAAAAGAAAACGACGCTTGGGCATTTAGGTCATAAAATCAAACACGTTTGTGAAACTTGTCGTCATTAAAAAAAAGGTCAGATAATAAACTAATTTGCAAAAAGTGTCAAATTATCACTCAACTAAAATAGAAATAAAAAAGATGACACTCAACTTCTTTCACTTCGTCATCAATTGCATCAAATTATGTATATGTCGTTAAAGACTTAATTAAAAGCTTTTGGTACTTAGAACACAAAAGCATAACCTTTTTGTGATCAAAACATGTTGAACAAAAACGGAATCACATGAACGAGTGCTATGGTTTCAAGGGATGCGGAAGGATTGAAGTGTGCAACAAGAGAAGAGGAGGGCGGTGTGATGATGAAAGGAGGAATCGGTGATTGTTAGATATTTTAGTATAATGAGTGACTTGTTTGATCAAAGTGAATTGTAATTGTGTAACATACATCAAAGAAGTCAATAGGTGCAGCGTATATGCTTGATTGAGTTTATACAATTTCTAAGTATTTAGGAACCTGATTGATTATTAGGGAAGAAGCTCCTATGCAACGGGTTCCAAGGGGGCACCACCTCCCTAGCCGGGACTCATTCAAAAATAAATAAAAAATATTACTATAAAATGTATAAATAAAATCAGTATAATCTCAATCACTCACACAATTCTACATCAATTCTTTAAACAAATTTTACTCAACAATCAACCATGAATTCTTAGAACCAAAACACCTTCTTCTTCTTTCAAAACAATCAATCCAATGAAAACAACACATTCTTTCGAAATCAAGCCCAACCAAAATCCAAGTAACAAGTGTAAAGCTACAGTGCAATCATGTAAACTATTTATCATACAAATTAGCGAAATCAATCGTTATAACTGTATAAATGTACTAGTATAAACTGCAGTGTACTTATCCCTAACTTTAATCTTTATATTTTTTTACATTTTGAAAGACAGTTATCATTTCTACTTTAATTTATAACAGGTATTTTTTTTAGAACGGTCAATAACATTTTATATCCGACTTCCAACGAGAGTTTTTTCTACAAATCTTACTCCCATTAGGAGCCAGATCCCGCACGTGGTTTCCGAACTGGGGAAAACCCAATTTCTCACCCGCCCTAAGGCACGACAATGAGAAATTGGTAAAACCCGGGTGAGATCAAGAATCGAACCTGAGACCTCTCAGCCCCAAGCCTTATCCATCACTTCCTATACCACTCCACCACAAGAGTAGGGGCTTATAAGATGTATTTTAAACTACTCTCTTTACTCTAGTTTAAATATGAGACACCGCATCTAAAAGTCATATGTATATAGATTAGCTCTAAACAATTTAAAACAAAATAAGCCATCATTACATATATGTACAAAGGCATGTGCTATCTACACTTGAGTAGCCACTTTAAAATGTAGTTTTAACTATACACCATCAAAATTTAGAACATAATTAGCCATCAATCCATCATTAGTTCATTCCATATAGGGGTGTTCAGAATTCGATTCGAATTCGAAAAATTCGAAATTCGATTTAGTTCGATTCGATTACCAAGAATTCGATTCGATTATTAAGAATTCGAATTCGATTCGATTCGAATTCGAGTCCAGTAAATCGAATACGAATTTATGATTTTAAATTCGATTCGATTCGAAATTCGAATAAAAAATTGTACATGTATATTTTTTAAATATATATACACATATACACATTATTATATACACAAGTATACACATTGGAAAAAAAAACTTCTAAATTTTGGTCAAACTCTAAGAACCCATAGTGTCTATAACTTTTAGCATAACCATGTTTTATATATTTATCTTATATATCACAAAACTCTATAAAACTATACTCTTTACTATTTTTACTATTCTCGTATTTGACATATTGTTGTTTATCAATTTTGTAGATTTGTATTTTATATGTTAAAAATAATGAGTTTTTATTAGTTTTAAAACTAAAAGTAAAACAATTTGTTATTTAAGGTGAATTGAACTAAATCGAATTTATTCGAATTCGAATTTCTTATTCGAATCGAATACGAATCGAATAAATTGAATTTTAAACGAATACGAATCGAATACGAATTCAGGTAAAAATATTAAAAATTCGAATAATTCGAAAATTCGTTATTCGATTCGTTGAACACCCCTAATTCCATATAATAATTAACCTAAAGAGATAAAATGTCAACAAATAAACACAAACAATGGCTAGAAAGAATTCTACATGCAGAAAGATATCTAAAGGAGTGGGCGGTGCCGGCCGGTTAAAGCTATAGGCGCACGTGACTACGACACTAAGTAATGGCTACAATACCCAAATGGATACGTGTACGGCCCACAATGGATTACGTTGGAGACAACTCACAGACAGGACTCAAACCGCATTACCAAGTACACGTGTACGGCTTGTGGCAGCTGTGTTGGAACCGCCCCTGTGGACCCCACGCAATATTCTTGAAAATAATATTTTGTACAGTAATTAATTAACTTTATATTCTTTTTTTTTGAAGGGCAAAAAAAAAAAAAAAAAAAAAAAAAAAAAAAAAAAAAAGCTTCAAAATAGAGTTGTGGAAGTCGATTATTCAAGAGAATTGAATGACCTCAATGAGATTGGCTTAACATAAGCCGTATTTGAGAGAAAAAGCTTCAAAATAGGCCCATATGTGGTGTCAATGGTGATGGTAGGAGTGGATGCCTCAATGGTGGAGGCTTTGTCAGGTGATGCTGCCGGAATTTTATATCTATGAATTTACATGGCTCATGAACATTAATGATGTTTTAAATATTATCTTAAGCTTCAATATAAGTCTTTTATATACTTTGATGAATAATGCATGTTTTTAACTCATTCAATTTACTTTTAAATTGTTTTCTTTTATAACTTGTGTTTTTTACCTTAAAAATAATTAATTAAAAAAACGAATGCTCATGTGTGTTTATTTTTTTCTTGACCTTTTGGTCTAAATTTTGTTGAAACGAAGTAGAATACTTTATTGGAATCGGCGAATGCCGGTACCGTACTAGTATCCTAACAAGCTGAACCAATACCCACACCGCATCAAATCCAAAATTAAATAAAATAAAACAAAACAGTGTGAGGTCTTGTAGTAAGTGGTAAGGCAAAGCCTTTTAAGACACTAAAAGTGAGAGGTCTTGAATTCAAGTCTTACAAAGAGTAAGAAATTCGCCTTAAAAAAAAAAAAAAAAAAAAAAAAAAAAAAAAAAACAGTGATACCAAAACCTATACATAGAACACCAAAATAATAAATAAAAAAAACCTCAATGTTTTTCTCAAGTCCAATTTAAGCAATTCACTACAAAACAAATGGCTTTTGGTGACAGGCGTGTCCGTCATCAATCACTATGTGAAGGATGTTGTGGGTAATAAGTTTATCAAGGAAATTACAGAGATATATATAGTCAATGAAGGCATCTAGGATATGTCGATGATACTCACTTTTCTTTTCTATAAGTGTTGTTATGGAGAGCGTTTGTACGTTGATGCAATAATGCAAAAAACACTAATAGGACCAAGTAACATATGACCTGCATGTGACAAAAGGAATGAAAAGCAAAATATAGTACTGAGTTAAAAAATGTTGTATGCAATAGTATTAATAAAAACATATGGTTAATGATTTAACGATTAAAAATATACTTATGTTGGTACAGGATTGAATAAACTTGAATAGAGTTTGGTTGTGTGTACTTGAATATGAAACTTTACACAAATAGTAATTTTACAATGTTTATGAATGAATTATGGTGCCATCTGAATAAAAATATTGTTTTATATGTGGATTACCTTTGAGAAAACAAAGATTACCTTTGATGTTCTATTATAGTAGTATGGTTGTATTGACTTTGCCGACTAGAGTGAATCAAAACGTCAGCCCCACTCTTTAACAAGACAATAATTTTTAAAGGTTTATGTAGTAAACATAACATGTAGATTATATAGTTTTGTTAGAAGCTCTTCAAATTTTGGATAAAGTCGTCTCATGATTTGATGGATTTCATTATCACCTAGAAACAGTAAAGTGATTTACTGATTTCGTTAACTTTGCCGTGACAGAATGATCTTAAACCATCCACCTAAGGAAGGGGCACCTCAGGGTACTTCCCCTGGTCTCGATCACTCTTGGGGTGTCATGTCAAAATGAAGGCAAAGTATCCTAGAACCACAAAATCATTGGTGGCACTCTAGAATACTTTGCCTAAACAATTGAATATTAATATCTAAATAAATGCTATTAAAATAAACAATTAAATATAAATATCCAAATACCATTAAATTAAAATTGTTATTACAAAACGTAATAGAAATTTAACTAGAAAACGGCTAGAAAACATAATTCAAAGTAAAATTGTGTGTTTGGGATTGAGTTTCAAAACTCATTATTGACTTCTCCAAGAAGCCAATAAGTCAATAAGCTCTTTGTGTAAACTAAAAGCATTTTTGGTTTTGACTTTTGGAAAAGCTGTTTTCAGTAAGTCAGAAATTCTAGCTTTTGGCTTTTGGTCATTTTACACTAACTAGTGTGTTTACCCACGCATTGCAGCGGGATCCACAAATGAGTTGCAATACAACATTATGATACTTAGGTTTTTTGCCGCAAGTTACGCAAAAAGAATAGAAATGTGCACACTATAATTTAACAAGTATTCGTAGAAAGAGAACATTGAATTTCTCCTACCAAAGCAGATCAATAAAAGACTACACCAACCTTAAATTTTCTAAACAAAAAGACAATCCTTTAACCAACACCTAATGAACGACACGTATATCATATCATCAATCTATCATAAAATGTCTAAAAATTAATCAACTAATAAAAGCTATAGAGCCTAATTTCACATAAGTGTCATGATTAAAATTAAAAACAAAATTGATTGTGTTGAATGATATAAAAAGGGTGCTCTGGTTAACTTGACTTTAATTCTAGGAAGATTTCAGTCACTATATTTTAAAGTTTTAAAACTCATACAAGTTTAGTTGAGATAAGATTATTCATTGTGGTAACATAAATTATTATCTTTCATCGTCATTATATGAAATTTGTTCAAAAATATTGTTATCTCGTGTGTTTATTTAGTTTGGGTGAGATCCATTTTCATATAAAAGTTGATTATCTTCTATGGGAATTTAGGGAAGAAAAGTGTTAAAATTTAGAAAATTTTAATGAAACCTTTGGTATGTCATCTTAACTTTGGTCTATTTGGACATATTTGCCCATGCCTCCTCCTTTATAATGTACTATAGATATAGATATAGATAAGCAAAACCAAACACTTTTTAAAAAAAAAACTTATTGACTTATTGGCTTTAATTTCTCACCATAAAAACTAATCAAAACACTTTTTTAAAAACTCATTTTCAAAAGGCTATAAGTCAATAAGCACTATTGACAAAAGCACTTTTGGAGTTAAATAAGCAATCCCAAACACCCTTAATTTACGCCTTAAAATTTGTCATGATGAACCATGGTCAAAAGTTTGGCGAACTTTAAAAAATAGTTAACTTGTGTAATTTCATTTGCTACATCTTCTTTCAAACCTGGATCTTCAATCATGTTATTTTTAAACATCTCTCAAATCTTTCACATTCTCTTTGAAGGTTCATCCACTTAGTCGATAGCATATCAGAAGTGCGATGAGGTTCATCCTACCCCCGTAGCACGCGATATTCGGCTAACACATTATACCAAAACGGAGCCTTATTGCTCGACATATTTGATTCCTTGACACATATCCACTGATGCCAAAGCAACAATTTCCTCGTCGGCTCATTCAACTGTCGAAGACACGATGTAGTTGAGAGAGATTTTATAAAAAATTGGAGGTGGAGGAAGGAAGATGGTAAAAAAAATGTGAATGGTTGAAATTTATAGGAAATAAAATACAACTGTTGGGGTAAATTAATTGTTTTTTTACCGTTGGGGTGGTGTAGTTGTTGCAAATTTGACCGTTGCAGACCGCTTACTTCTTGCCAAGCTGCAACATTTTTTAGCTTAATCGAGACGGTGGCATTGCCGATCTGTAACCGTTGCAGATTGGTGGTAACAAAGAGTGCCCCGTCCCCCCTTAATTAGGTCATTGAGCACGCTCCTTCATTTCAGGTACGAATCTTTAATGCCCACATCACCTATAATTTCTTTCACACGCCTTAAAGAAATGGTTTCTCCTTCATTAACGCCCCTCAAAAGTAATTATTAAATTGATTGTTTGTGTAAAAGGACTCTCCCAAGTTTCTTTCATGCTCTTTAACATGTTAACAAATGATAAGTTTAACACCCTTAACACCCAAGAGGAGTAGTATTCAAAGCCCTTCACACGTCCATGTCATCGTTAACACATGTGGCGTTATAGTATAACCCATGGCCTCAAACACAAATTACTCTACGTTAACTAGTAGTCTGATATGTTGTTATCTTTGCATAAGCCTATAAAGGGTATATACAAATATAGAACCATCTACTTAGAAGATAACCAGGAGAAAAAAGAGATTACAGAATAAATTTGGATTTTGCAACCCATCCATTCTATTATTGTTAGCGAACAACAAATAAGATTAATTATTTGTGGAGATGAAAATGGTCTGTCGCATTTGTTTAGACCTTTAAAAAAATAATGTTACTAATTTCCTATAACACCAAAGCATCAACCAAGCAATCATAACAATAACTTTTGGCATTATTCATTTACTCTTGGAATTCTTTGTCAAAAACAAGTCAATCCAAGCCTATAACGTAACTTAATAAAAATATCAAGAAGAGACTAAATGAAATTGTCTAAGCCAACCAACTCATAATTAATTCTATGAAACATGTACGCTAAGACCACTTGGTGTGGGGTGCGGCAAAGGGCCGGCCTTGCCATGCCGCCCCGGGCTACACCGCCCCCCAGGGCCGGCATCGGCAAAGGCGGCATCCTCTTGCCGTTGATGCCGGGGTATTTATTGGTTTTTAATTGATTTTTTTATTATTTTTAATAATTCTGACCAATGAGGAGGCCCGTCATCATGGTGCACACCACCCCCTTTGAGGCCCATCATCAAGATGCCTCTCCTCTCACTCCTACGTGGCGGCCCATCATCAAGATGCCTCTCCTCTCCACACCTAATGGTCTAACATGGTGTAACCATCCAAACTCAATGATGGTAGAAGTATAGTTGGACGAATAAAAGGAATCTCTAACCATTTGTTGAAAATAAAATATTATTCGCTTTGATTGGAACTTTGAAATAGACAACGAGCTATACTCATTATGTGTCATTTTTATAGCTTAAGATGTGCATTTGTCACTTTCAATTTAATAAAAATCAATCTAGTTCAAGTCAAACAATACGAATTTGCATGTTATATCTTGATAAACTTGAAATCAAATCAACTAATAGGGTAGATGGCTATCTTATTTTGAATCTTATAAATCTATAACTCATATGAATTTGAAAGGTTTTTCTTGAATCTTCTAGTTGATTTTTGGAATTGCAAGTAAAATTAGACGGCTTGTTTAGTGGGTAGCGAACTCGAACTCACTAAGTTCGCTAATAGAAGTAAACTCGAAATATTGGCTTTTTTCTTCTTTATTCAATATTTCATTTGAGATACATACGTTGCCGAATCAACATACATAATTTTGTTTTAAAAAAAAAATATATGTCGTCATTCTAATATAAATTTTATTGAAAACCGAGTTGATTTTAAAACAAAGTGATTGTGGTTTTGTAAATAAAAAATAATATTGCTTTGAATACAACTCAATTTTAAAAACAATATATTAACAAAATTGTGTATTAAATATTTAATCAGATTAAATATTAGGAAAAATTACAGAAATCGTTATTTATGTTTACATCGTTTTTCAGTAGATGTCCTTTAACTTCAAAATTGACAAGAATCGTCCTTTATGTTATAAAATATTGCAGCTCTCGTCCTTTAGACCTAACCTAGTTAGTTTTTTCGGTTAAGTTTGGTCATGTGCCTTGCACATGAGGGCATAATTGACATTTCACCTTCTATATTTATTTCCCCTTTATTAAAACATGAAAACACTGATATCCCACCATAAGCCTCCACCGTATCCCACCATAACCTTTCACCATATTCCCTCCAAGCATTTGCAACCTGCCACCATCCACCACTGTCACCAAGTTGCACCACCACCTTCACCATCAGACCACAACACCACCGCTACCACCAACCTACCACCACCACAACCTGACATGAACAACACCCCATAGTGCCACCACGAACCTACCACCAACCACAACACCGTCGTTACCACCAGCCTACCACCAACCACCGACTGCCACCACGAAATCCCATATATCCAACAACCACAAAACCCCCCACCAAATCCGACACCCCCACCATAATTAACAAACCCTAGATCTTAATTCTCTAACAAACCCTAACCCCCAATTCGATTAAGAGTTTTCCCCAAACCATCACCCACCACCACCCCCTCACCATCTGCCATCAAAGAGAGAAGTAGATTGTTTACACAATAGAGAGAGAGAGTATATGATTTTAATAGAGATAGAGAGATAGATCGAAGGTTAAGAACCTGAAAAGAGAGAATAAAGTCGGTCACCCCTCCGACTGTGGTGAGCAACGAACATCGACCAGTTCAAGGACTATTCATCTTCATCGACCAGTTGAAGTCTTAGACGAATCCATTGGTGGTGATGGTTTAAGTATCAAGGCGGTAGTGGTGTTATTTCCAGATAGCACAACCATGGTTATGGGAAGGATGAGGATTAGGATGATGATGGTAGGTGGTGGTGTGATGATTGACCTTGGTGGTGGTGGTGAGTGGTGGTCGGATTTAATGGTGGTGTGATGAGCTTAGAAAGAAAGAAAGAAACAGAGAGACAGAAAGGAGATGGAAGGGGTTATGTATTATTATATTGAATAAAATTACTAACCTACCCTCATGTGCAAGGCACATGACCAAACTTAACCAAAAAAACTAACTAGGTTAGGTCTAAAGGACGAGAGCTGCAATATTTTACAACATAAAGGACGATTCTCGTCAATTTTGAAGTTAAAGGACATCTACTGAAAAACGATGTAAACATAAAGGGCGATTTCTGTAATTTTTCCTAAATATTAAATGGTATTCGAGAAAAATCATATTATATGCTAGATAAATATAGGGAAAAAAGGAAATTTCATAATGAGGAGAAGTACGGCGGAAATCCTCTGCACATTTGTGATTTGTGCAGCTCGATGTTGCTGGGAGAGGGTGATGTTGTTGCTTACCCTTACTAGCCAACTCAACACCCCCGCACGGTGTTGCTCTCCCATAACGCATGTCTAGCGTATTGCCTAAGCTTGAAAATTTTACGAACTAAAGGTTTGGAAACAATGTATGTTTTTTTTTCCCAAAATTGTAGCTATCCTGTAATATTAGATTTTCCATTTTTATAAATTTTTTGGGATCCTAGTCTACAATATGTAGAAAATCTAGCTAGAGTATTGAGGGGTTGCTTGGAGACTAAAAATAAGAAAGTTGCCATGCATCTAAAGTCAGTTAAAGAAGAACCATGGCCCATGGGTATAGAGAGTTGTTGTCGTGTTTAAAGTTTTATGCAACTAAACACATCTTATGTGTATACTGCATGGTTGACAATATAACTTATTAATCCAGTTTTCTTATAGTAATGCAGTTGAACCATTAGATAAAAACAATTAAGACTTTTAAAACTAATTATTTGACAAAACAAAATATTTAATAAGTGAAGTCGAATTTTGTAACCCAAAATATCACAAATAAAAATGGTCCCCAAAGGTTAAAAAGCAAAGTGGACAACTCAATCATATATGTAACACTTGTTTCGAAAACTGAAAATAAAAAGAAGTTGAAAATGATAGAAATAAAAACTAAAAAGGTGGATTTTGTTAAAAAGCATAAGAGTGGATATGTATGTTCATATTATTGGTGTTAGGTATGTTGTCATGTGTATTGGCCACTAGGTATGCCCCTTTTTTGCTTCACTAGCTAGATCAACAACAAGTGTCCTATCTCAAAAAGAAAAATAATTATATATAGATGTTCAACATTCATACGGTTTTGAAAATATTAAATATAATTTTGAAAGAAAAAGAAAATAAATGACAACTCTTGGTAAAACTTTTTTTTAAAAGGTTAATTTTTTTTAATCCAATAGACTTTGGGAAGGAATGTACATATTTATTGTGTTATATAAATATCAACTCTTAATAAAACTTATGTCACTTTTTCACCACTTGGTAGCTATTTCTATAATTCTTGTATCACTACTTTTGTTATTTGTAGCTTTCTATTTCTATATGTCTTGATTGTATGGAGTCAAGGGTCTCAAAGCATTCCCTCTGTCTCTAGAAATGGGGGTAAAATTTGCATACATATCACATTTCTCACATCCTATTAATACCATTGCTATTGAGAGATTTATTGTGTATGGTAGTTACTGTTGTATAACTAGAGGTGTGTAACAAGCAGAGATTTTCTTGAACTACTCATGATTTTCTCATTAGATGGTAAATTAAGTCGAGCTCGAGCCTAAATTGAAGTTGATATAATAAACAAGCTTCGTCTCGAGCTTCACATGCCGAGTTTGACTAAGGTTACAAGGCTAAACAAACACAATATTTATACAAACATAATAGCAATCAATTTTTATAATTATATAATAAAATTAGTACCTATATATTTATAACAAAATTAACTAAAAATATATTTCGTTGTATGTATATAAACAAAATAAATAAATATCACAATTAAGCCATAAAGCTTAAGCCCAAGCCCAAGCCCGTTGAGAGGAACAAAAACTTTATTCGTGTATTTGCCTAATTGGCTTGATATCGGTTCCTATGCGAAACTTGAATCAAAATTTTATTCAAATGATAACAAAAAAAAAAAAAAAAAAAAAAACATTTTAAATCGTAGCCTTTTAAACAATATATAAATGTAACAATAATAAATAAAATAAGAAAATTGATAATAGTGATTTAACATTAAAAATAGATATCCTTCATCTCATATAATATTTGGTTACACCAATACAGTTCACATTTCTAAACATACTTTTGCTAGCTTACTATCTTCAATTCTTTTTGAGGAAAGATGGCATGTATATCATGTGAATCAAATCAAATCAATTGAACACTTTTCATGTGACCAAAACAATGCACACATTGATAGATATATGCATAACAAATGCAGTTCATACAAGTGTGTGCTTCAACTGATACAATATGCAAAAGTGATTATAACACGTTGTGTTTTGTTATGATAAACGCGTTATTAAAAAACCTGATATGCACACTTTCGAATCGTCGGAAACAAAGAAAGGACTTGTTTGATTGTAAGGAACACCAAAAGATTATGGCTGATAATTTGTGCCACTTATCTTCATTTTGGCCAAACTTATAAACAATTGTAAGAAGCCGTAAGACCGATATAACTACCTAGAAAGTGTCGAGAACCGTGGTGGATGATGTTAGGGAGCGAAATCGAATTTAATAATTTCATATTGTATTGATTAATTGTGTGTGATTTACATTTACATCATTGTCCTAGCTATTTGTAGAGAACATAATCACATATTTAGTTCTTATACTATCACCTAATACATCATATATGGTCTAATATAACTCTTAATTATTAGTTCTAAAAAGAATAAGTGTAAACATAACGTTAAAAACAAAAAGTACACTATATGCATTTTGGCATACAAAATACGGGAGTTGAGAAAGGGGTGGCGGCGCAGTATGTTTGATACCATCCTGATTTTTATATTGTTGTATTAAGGAATAAAAATTAGAAAGAAAAAACTAAAAAGTCTTATGATTAGTGTATTTTTCAATTACTTAAGAAATGCCTCAAGTAATCATGTATATATGTTGTCTTATAAATTATTATTGCTTTTATTTTGTCATTTCATATGCATGTAATCAACTCTATATTGTAAGATCGATCAAACATACGTCATTTATTGTAAAAGCTAAAAAATAGTGAAGGGTTACGTTTTTAGTAGATTAGGATTTGCTATTCAGAAAGGGGTGGCGGCACAGCTTGTTGCCCGCCTGCCCGTTATCGTGATGTAATTTTCTTTGTTCGGGAATGAAAGTTACTTAACGGTCGAACTAAAAAAATAAAAAAAATAGCATAGGACGACTTTAGGACACAACACATGGTACATGTGGACTTAAGGCAATGTATTTATGTTAATTGAAAGATATACAACTATGGTACCAAACCAAAATACATGAAGTTGGCCACACACATCATTTTAATGCTAAAAGAATGCTTGCATTCAGTGCATCACTGTGTGTGAGAATTTAATCGGTTAGGTGCTGAGAGTGGTATTAGGTTATCATGACCCGATTACCCGTAATAAACAATTTTTATATAGAAAATGACTTTTTAGATCCCCTTAGGGCTTTGACTCGGCGATATTTATGCAGGGGTGTAAACAAGCCGAGCCTAACTAGGTTTGAGCTCAGCTCGTCGTACTTTTATGGGGCTCAAGCTCGGCTCGTTTCAAGCCTGTTATTTGAGCTCAAGCTAGGCTCGAAAGAAAAACTAAGAGCTCGAGCTCGCTTCAGCTCAGGGTGATTTGAAAACAATTTTAAACGAGCAAAAGTTTGTCTCGAGCTCGACTCAACAAATACTATAAGTTAAAATTGAACTTGTTCAAATGGACAAAATTGCACACATAAAAAAAATAACATAACATTTGTTTAGGCTTGTTTAGGCTCGCGAGCCTAAACAAACTTGTATTTAAAGCTCGAGCTCGGGCTCGATAACTAAGGGAGTCATATTTCAGGCACGAACTTGGGATCGGGGTCGTTTAGGCTCGACTTGTTCGAGCTTTTTACCGATCCAATCCCAAGTAGCTCTCGAGCCGCTACGCCTCATTTACATCCATAAGGCCATAAATTTATGTAAACTAGTGAAATGGTATGTACCCTGCATGTCATAGTTTGAACTTATTACAGATGTTAAAACTTAAAAAGTATGGGATCATTAAAAATTTGAAAGTAGCTAGATACTTATCGATATTCTGGTGACAACCGTTAATTGCCTAGGCTAATAACCAGGATCCTAAATCTCTGCGGGAACACATTCGAACCCAACAACCTGATGGGATACGAACGGGTTTGAGATAAGTGTTGTTAATCAGAAATGAGACGCTGAATACCAAAACTAACCCAAGACCCGACTCATTGTCATCCGTATGTAGATACCAGCATGTCCATAAGCTGGAATAGTGATTTTGGTCAAACAAAAAAAATCAATGATCATACAAATAGATTGTTTCATAAAAAAAAAATAAAAAATAAATAATAAATAAAAAACTATATACATAACTAACGAATCGAAAACAAATAGAAAGGTGGAATGTTGCAGAAAAATCATACTGGAGTTTGTAGTTCTGCAATGCAGGCAATATACACGAACAGATAGCAAAATTACATCCATTCACAATCACAGCGTTAAAAATGATAACGCTTCGACAGATCCAAGAACTATATGTGAATACTAATCTGACAGAACTAGAAATTAAAAATCTTTTGAAATGGATGGCATCTGCAGAGAATTGGATATGGTGAGTTATGATATTATTTTTTCAAACTTGTACTTGAAAGGCACCTCCATTGACCCATTTGAGGTCTCTTGTCAAGAAGCATGAGCAAGCCTGCACTGCTAGCCAATGCTATAAAAATATGCCTGCAAAAATACCAAAAAAAAAAATAGAACAAAATTATTAAAATGTTCAGGAATCAAAAGGGTTAAAACTTGATATCTAGAATGTTTGATGAACCTATATATGTTTGTAAATTCCGAATTATTAACCGTCTTTTGAACATACGGAGGTGTTTGTTTTATTGAATAATCAGAATTAGGTAATTAGCTTTTTTAATTGTTTGACAACTTAAGAATCAAGGAACCTAATATATAAAAAGACCAAAAAGGACATTCTTGTGAAAAAAGGTGATGAGAATTTGTAATATTAGAAATAGTCTCTCTAATTAGGTGCAAAGGCCTAAAGGGTATATAGCTAAACTCATTAAGTCATTATACCGAATGATTATTTGTTACACGAGGTATGAAGTTAATTATTAAAACTAACTCATTAAGTCATTATACCGAATGATTATTTGTTACACTTGGTTACATGTATCCAAATATAAAAAAAAAAATTGCCAATACTTACTTGTTTCGTTGTTCTTTCCCTCTCAAGAAACCAAACGTTGCAATCCACTGTCAAAGAGCAAAAGATGATTATCATGTTACAAAAACTAATTCATAACTATAATTAAAAAATACAGGGTTTCACAATACTATATTAACATGAACATCAAATATATAGATTATAGCAGGCATAATATTGGGAAGATAAAAATTAAAAACAATGTAGGAAATGAGTCAAACAGGTTGAAAGACCGCTCAAGTGTATTCACATGCATAGAACCTCCTAAATCGCTATACTAATAAATAAAATTGGATTATTTTTACAATAATATAGTTATCGTAAGACCAAGTGTAGTGGTTAGCACCCCATGCCACATCACCTTGGTGGGGCGCTAAACACGGCTACGGGCCGCTAAAGAGGGGCGCCAAAGGGCATCTCCGCCAAGCCCATGGCAGGCGTGAAAGAGAAAAAAGGTCGGGCCCATTTCTTTTATTTAATGTATAGTTAAACCACTACACGCTTGTGAATGGGTGTTTTAGTTATAGCCCTTATGTCTACGTGGCAGTGCTTTTTGCACTTTTTAGTTAAACCACTGTCTAATCATATTTAGCACATTATCCAATTAAACAATTTTTAAATTCTACGAAAAAGTATTGCTAATGCTAAGATACAATATTGAAAGCTTAGCATATAATAAAGCATCCAAAACAAAGATTCAGCGGCTGGTGCCAATCGTAGGCATCAAAACACGCAAACATACATGTCTACTCACGAGAGTAGGAGACTATTAAAACAACAAACCGCTATGAATGTTAACTTATATTCAAATGTAATCAAATTGAAACATTAAGAAATAAAAAAAAATACCTTGAACACTGAAAAGAAAGACGAACCCACGCCTTTATATGGTTTCTTAGCAGGAATTCTGCTGGATGCTGGCATTTCTTTACACAACTGTTGAGCTATTTCCTTCAATAATACCAGTTGAGCCTTATCCGTCCTCATAGAAATAAGCGCTTGCCTCATGGATTCCCTATCCGCCTCAAGCGCATTAAGTCTTGCATATAGTTTCTTGACTTCCGGATCTTCAATTCCAGTATGTGAAGACGATTCTTTAGGACTACTCATAAAATCATCGTAAGTACCAATATTAGCCTTTTGATCATTGCTCACATTATATATAGAGTCGATAGTATAAATCCTATCACTCATTTCATCTCCAAATTCTGATACGGATTCCACTTTTTTAAAACTAGGAAAATCGTTTAAAACCTTATCCGAATCTGGTACCAATTCTTCCTTACACGAGCCACCGCTATCACTAGAAAATCTCCGTGAGTGTTTCTTCATCGGCGAATAACCAACAATAACCTTTTCAAGAACCGGACTTTGACCAGGACTTTGTTCCAATTGATTGATTCTTTCTTCTATATCTTTTAAAGAATGAGGAGTTTCACCAGATGCATACTTGTCTATATCAACTGTTTCACTATCGTTATCCGGGTACACGTGACTTTCACTCATATTGTTGCATTTCAAACGAGGGTAATCGTATGACGGGAAATCAAACTGGCTTTCTAAATTTGTAGCGATACTATTCTCACGGGTCATAAAATTTCTCTCACCGTCACCGTCTGCTTCTAATTCTGTGAGCCCAAAACTAATCATTCTATGTTTATACGCTTGCACTTCACAAGTCAACGATTGAATCGATTGCTCACGTCTGTACAACAATTCCTCCAACGCCATCAATTCTTGTTGATCATGCGCCATTTTCTCTTCAGAAAACCGCTTAAACTGCCGAGCTTCCATTTGAACTTCAGCCTTTTCACGCTGCAACTTCAAGATCATCGACATGGCTTCGTTTGCAGCAGACGACGAAGCATACCTTTCTTCTTCCAAATCCGATATAAGATCTTGAATCGTATGCTGCTGATTACTAACCATTTCACGCAACGCGTCACGTTCATTTTCAACCTCCACACGCGCTACAGACGGAATTACAAGACCCGGAATTATAAACTTATCACCATCGCCTTCTTCAAACCCGTCCACTTTCCGTTTCACAGATCGTAACCACGCCCCAGAATAATATCCATTTCCAGGTTCACAATAACTACAAACACAATCACAACATTTGACCGTACTCGTGCTTTCCAACTCCATATTTCCACCAAACATACATAAAATCCACTCAAAGCAATAAGATAATCAGCTTCTATGACCTAATTTTCCCCCTCTTAATCCCCCTCGTAAACCCATCCTCTACTAAACAAAACACCAATAGGACCCTGCAATAAAAGAGGTATCTTCAGGAATTAATCAGCACATATTACCATTACAGATTTTCAGTTATAATTACAATTACAAATCAATTTGAAGCATAAGTCACAAGCAGTGTTGGAAAAATCGGGACTAGTCGGCGATTAGTCGCTAGCCGGCTGTCAACTGATTAACAGTTTTGCTAATCGGTCCAATAGTCGCTAGTCAGCCATAATCGACCAAAAAATAAGAAAAAATTTGGGAAAAATCAGGAAAAAATCGGCGATTCCATCCAGATTCCGGCCATCAACTGATCCAACTCTTTTACTAATCGGTCCAATAGTCGCTAGTCAGCCATAATCAGCCAAGAAATCATAAAAAAACTTGGGAAAAATCAGGAAAAAAATCGGCGATTCCATCCAGATTCCGGCCAAAACCAGTCTAGTTAAAAAAACTACATATAAACTGTGTGTATATGTGCGTGTGTATAAAACTGAAAATTAAATATAAAAATCTCAACCCAGTACCCCACGGGCCGACTAATGCTTAGCGAGTTCTACAACATTGTTCACAAGTATCTAACTATAATTACAACACATGAACACGTTATTCGCAGATATCTAATAACAAATACAAATCAATATGAACACATCATTCACAAAAGACCACCCACGCCCGCGATCGCAGACAGCGTTGGTGACCTAGCCCGTCACCAACTCCAAAGAAAACTCACCGCCCAAACGCCCACTGTGATAAAACCCTAGCTACCACATAACATTTTGTCACAAACGAGACTCCAACGGCTTCATAAAGTCATCCGTATACCGCTAGAGCACTGTACCTTTGGTTTTATCGCAAATATTTAAGTATTACAGTTTGAAAACAATATGAATGGATCATTTGCAAATAATAATATATAATTAAGGTTACTTTGATAACAAATTGTTTAATAATAATAATAATAATATGAATGAAAATCAGGATTAGGTGAATGAAAGTTACCGTGGAAAGAAAGGGTCGTCAGCTAATTGATGATGAGGATGGAATGGAACTTTAATATGAAGATTTTTGGTGTGATATTATTTTGGCACCAAAAATAGGTAACAATACAGAGGGGGAAATAAATGGGGTTCTACTTCTTGAGGGAAAAGGAGGAGGGAAATTAGGAAATTTTTGGGGGTTCAGATATAATACAATTTGAAACCCTAGATTTATATTTTATGATTTTTTTGTTTCTTCGTATTTGTTTTTTTTTGTAATTGTAAGGTTATTGTATAACTTGTTCTTATTCTACAAATACTTCATAGCAGTTAATGTGAGAAGTGAATGAGTGTATTTTTTTTTTTCTTCAATATTGTTAAACATGCATTTAAGAGCTAAAATATAAAAAAGTAGTGTAGAGTAATTATGTAATTACTTTTGTAGAGTAATTACGTAATTACTCTAGTGTAAGCTACTATAATACACTAATGACGTAATTATGTTAAAAAGATTTAATTTTTTATATTATTTATTTAGAGAGTATGGTTAAGCAGATGGGAAAAAAATTCAAAAAATAATTTCCCCCTTTACTTCTCATGTTTAGAAAGCTAAGCTCATTTGTATTTAATCTTTATTCATATTAATATATTCAAACGATATTTATTTTTTTATTTTTTTTTAAATGAGGCTAATGTGAATTTCTGACATACATGTTTGTAGAGAGGTTCACTCTTCGCCCAACGAATGTTATTGTGTTTGGTTGGGAATGTGAGAAACACGTTTGTGTGGACAAGACTGGTGTGTCTCCCCGCTTTGATGTCAGGAAAAATGGATTTATGGCAGGCTAGGTTGTGTTGAAGCTAAAACAGGAAAAGTTACCAAGCATGAAAAAACGTGCGATGAGTGTCCAAATATCTATGTTCCCTTCACTTTTGAAACATTTTGGTCACTGAACTGTTAATTTACTAGACATGATGCATGTGCAAAACAGTATCTCGTCGTCAAAGAAACATAGTTGTGTTTTTAATAGGATTGTGTTTGCTATTTAAAAGGTGTGTTGGTGTTGCTTGTCATCCGTCTAATTCTAGTGTAATTTCTTTTGTTTCATTAATCTACTTATTAGATTCCTTAAGGAAAAACAAGTATATTTTTTATTAGTGGTAAAATCTAATCTATTTGATTGTGCACGTTCAGTATTATAAGTGTATTGTTTTAACTATAAATATAAAGTTAATTTTAAGTAGAAAACTTGTATTTTAACGATTCAAAATTTTGAAGTAAGATCAGGGCCTTGATCACATATGATGTTTGGACAGTATTTACTTTCTGACATATTAAAAAGTCGATAATCCTATATGTATCATAAAAATAAAAAAAATAAGTTTCTACCATGTTGAATTCTTCTGATTATTGCTATAAATAAACCAATAAAATAAATTATAAGTAAATGTAAAGTCTAATAAAACGTGTCATTTTTCTAAATAATATTAGCTATTGTTTATTTAATTAGTGTTGGTCAAAATTAGTAAGCCAATAAAAGTCAATTTGTAGCCCTATTACTAAGAATGTCTAAGAATCTTCTAAACTATAGTCTATAGCGTGGGTCAAAACTAAATATGTGAACAAAGTTTCAGTCAAATATTAAGATCGAACTTTATAATTTTGATGATATTTTATTACGGTACAGAAAAAGATTTGAATTAAAAATTAACTCAGTTTCCCATTATGATAGATTATGAAGCGACTAAGCTAGACTTGCATTGTTATAACTATTGAACATGAGATCGAGTTGATGTTGGTTCACTTCAACTCTCACGCCTTATTGTTAAGTGATCATATATAACTTGAGACTTCTTGAGTGCAACCAGAGCCGGTTCAAGGGAAGCATTTCGAAGTAATTAATAGATGCCTACCATATTTACGGATATTAATTGTATTAATTGTAATTAAGTATGATTGAGATATTGGTGGAAAGGTTGTTACACCTTCCATCTTAGAGATTAGCCTATTCATGTATATATTATCTTGTATCTTAATGAGAAAGGCCAAGGGATTGATTTGTTTCATGGTATCAGGCTAGGGCTTCTACACCTACGCCGCCACCGCTGCCATCCCTCCCCAATCGGTTGCCCACTGCATCCGATCACCTCCCCTTCTTCATCTATTTCTCTGCTCCGTTCACTTCCCAACCTTCTTTCTTTTTACCCGCAACCGGCCCTCCACATATTCCTCTGTTTCTGTCACATTCACTCCTCCAAACACCACCATGTCTGATAAAATTCATCCTGCGGTGACTGTCTCTAACATCACCAATTTTATACCCATAAAACTGGAGTTTGATACTGCTCATTGGCCAACCTGGTCTGAGTTGTTTAAAATACATTGCAAGGCTTACCAAGTACACGACCATCTTCTTCCCCGACAACCAATCACCCCACCCGCACCCGCTGACAAAGACAAGGCACCCGCATCATCATCATCCACCGACGAGACCTGGGAGAGGCTGGATTCCATTGTCAAACAATGGATTTTCAGCACCATCTCTCAAGACCTCGTTCACACGGTCATCGAACCCGGGCAAGACAAATCTGCCTATCAAGTATGGGTGGCTCTTGAAGATCTCTTTCAAGACAACAAGAGTGCCCGTGCCTTATACTTCGTCATCAATTCAACACCACTCGCCTTGAATCCTTTCCCAATGCATCGGCATATTGCCAACGTCTTAAAACCCTCTCCGATCAACTCGCGAGTGTTGGTCACCCTATCTCTAACGATGACTTGGTTTTGCAGCTTATTGCAGGTTTAACGGAGCAATACGAGAGTTTTGGCATCCTACTCCAGGGTCAAGAACCATTGATACCCTTCTATAAAGCTCGATCTAAATTATGCATGCATGAATCGCAAAAGGCCGAAAGCTTACTCTAGGCCTCGAAATCCGCGGGTACTACTCTACAAACATGCACTCGCACCTCACCGTCACAAGCCTCTCCGGATCAGACCTCCTCCCAAAACTGGTCTCGCGGACGTGGAAGACAGTCCCGCGGCTGCGGACGTGGACGTCAGAATTGGGGCAAGGGCCGATTCTCCAACTACTGGGCTCCTCCTAATCCTTGGGCTCCTCCTAATAATTGGGGCTGGTCCATGCCACCCTTTGGCCTGTGGATGCAACAGGCCCAACAGCAGGCTTCCTTTCCTCAGCAGTGGGCCGTGCCCCCTGCCCATATCCGACATCATCCAGCAGGCCCAGCAACAACCAAAATCAATCTGGAATTCTCGGTGCTAAGCCCAATCAGGCCCATCATGCCGCATATACCCCAACCGACATTGATCAAGCTCTCAATGCTATGTCATTGAATCAACAACAAGAACCAACCGGGTACATGGACACTGGTGCGACAGGTAACATGTCTAATACCTTTGTTAATTTCGATTCCTTTTCTAATAATAGCTTGGGCCAACAAATAGTTGTCGGTGATGGTTCAACCATCCCGGTTCATAGACTTGGCAACCAAACCCTACCACCACCTTACCCACCCCTTGTCCTTAAAAACGTCCTTTATGCCCCTAAACTTATCAAAAACCTAATATCAGTTCGTCGGTTTACAACCGACAACTCTGTCTCTGTTGAATTTGACCCATTTGGTTTTCTTGTGAAGGACTACAAGAGCCGGATCCCTATCCTCCGGTGCAACAGCAGCGGTGATCTATATCCACTCATGCTTGGACCTGGCACCACCAACTTCCCTGCCACTTTTGCTGCGGTCACATCAACCCTTTGGCATCAACGTCTCGGCCACCCCAGACATGCCCCACTCCAACCTTTGAAGACTTCTAGTTTTGTTCAATTTCCAAATTACATTAATAATGTTTGTCAATCCTGTGTTATTGGCAAAAGTATTAGACTTCCATTTGCTACTTCTACTACTCGTACTTATTTTCCATTTGATTTAATTCATAGTGATTTGTGGACTTCACCAATTTTGAGTTCTAATGGTCATATATATTATATATTATTCATTGATAATGTCACCAATTTTTTATGGACCTATCCTTTAGCAAATAAATCCCAAGTCTACACCATTTTTCGCCAATTTCAAAAACAAGTAACCACCCAATTTGAACGTCCCATCAAAATGTTTCAATGTGATAACGGCACCGAATACATTAACTCATCTTTTCACAACTTCTTCACCACACATGGCATTCTATTTAGACGTTCGTGCCCACACACATCGTCTCAAAATGGAAAAGCGGAACGTATGATTCGTACAATCAATAACATGATCCGCACCATTCTCACCCATGCCTCCTTACCCAACACATTTTGGCAACATGCCCTCGAAACCGCCACTTACCTCCTTAACATCCTACCAGTCAAACACCTACAAAACAAAACACCTACCGAACTCCTTTACCTTCGCACACCCACATATGACCACCTTCGTGTATTCGGTTGCCTCTGTTATCCTTTAACCCCCTCCACTACCATTCATAAACTTGACCCACGTTCTACGCCTTGCGTATTCTTGGGCTACCCTACCACCCATCGAGGCTACAAATGCTTTGACCTCAAAACCAAAACCATCACCATCTCCCATCATGTGGCCTTCGACGAGACCACCTTTCCCTTCGCCAACACAATACAACCACCCCCGTCATATGACTTCTTGTCGATCTTCCCACCATCACTGTGGCCCCATGTCCAGCCCTTCCATACATCTGCTACAACCAATCCCACAAACCCGCCTAGCCCACCTCAATCTCCGGCCCACTCCTTCACTCCACCTACGGCCCACACCCACACTCCAAATCAGTCCGCCACATCTGACCCAGGCCCAACGAACCCACACTCTATGCCCAACAGCCCAACTACCTCCTCCCCTACCCACCTCACACAACCGGCACAAAACTCCCCACCCGTTCCACCACCACAACCGACCACGTCCACCCACCCCATGCGCACACGTGCCATGGATGGTATTACCAAACCCAAACACCGTCTAAATCTCCATACCTCTACCACCATGCCCGTACCTATACCCAAAACCCCGACAGATGCCTTGTCCATACTGGTGTGGCATAAGGCCATGACTGATGAATACCAAGCTCTTATTCGAAATGAGACATGGGAATTAACACCTAGGTTACCGGACATGAATGTTATTCGGAGCATGTGGTTGTTTAAACATAAATTCAAATCCGATGGGTCCTTGGAACGTTATAAGGCGCGTTTAGTTTGTGATGGTCGCCTTCAACAGGTCGGTATTGATTGCGGAGAGACTTTTAGCCCAGCGGTCAAACCTGCCACCATCCGCACAGTGCTCACACTTGCTCTTTCACAGTCTTGGCAGGTTCACCAACTGGATGTCACCAACGCCTTTCTACATGGTCATTTAAATGAAACGGTTTACATGTATCAGCCGATAGGTTTTCGAGATAAACAATATCCAGATCATGTTTGTCGCCTTAAGAAGTCTCTCTACGGTTTAAAACAGGCACCACGAGCATGGTATCAACGTTTCACCGACTACGTTCTCACACTCGGGTTTGCTCAAAGCAAGTGTGATGCTTCCCTATTTACTTTTCATCAGGACGACCAGGTCGCATACCTTCTTCTTTATGTCGACGATATTGTCCTTGTTACATCTTCAGATTCTCTACGCACCTCTCTCATGCACCACATATCTGCTGAATTTGCAATGAAAGATCTTGGACCCCTCAGCTTCTTTCTGGGTCTAAATGTCAAACGCGACGGTAACACAATGTTCCTTTCGCAACATGCCTACGCTCAAGAAATCATTGAACGAGCATGCATGTCTTCATGCAAACCTGTGCACACCCCAGTTGACACTAATTCTAAGCTCGCTGCCGATGCTGGTTCGGATTTTCATGACCCATCTCTCTACCGCAGTCTTGCTGGTGCCTTACAGTACCTCACGTTCACCAGGCCAGACATGTCTTATACGGTTAAACAAATTTGCATTCACATGCACGCACCAAAAACGGATCACTAGAACGCTCTTAAGCGGATTATTAGATATCTTCAGGGTACTAGCACCTACGGTCTCACTCTAGGTCCATCTAAGGACCCACGACTGCGAGCTTATACGGATGCTGATTGGGCGGGCTGTCCCGACACACGACGCTCCACCAGTGGTTTCTGCGTCTACTATGGTGACAATCTTATTTCTTGGTCGTCCAAACGCCAAGCCACTATTTCCCGTTCCAGTGCCGAGGCTGAGTACCGCGGGGTTGCCAATGTCGTGGCTGAAGTATGTTGGCTTTGGAATCTACTGCTAGGGCTTCGTCGTCCTCACGCATCTGCCACACTGATCTACTGTGACAACGTCAACGCCATTTATCTATCCGGTAACCCTGTACAGTATCAACGCACCAAGCACATTGAACTTGACATTCACTTTGTTCGCGAGAAAGTTCAAAAAGGCGAAGTTCGAGTTCTTCATGTCCCATCCAGATATCAGATCGCTTACATATTCACCAAGGGTCTTCCACGAGTACTATTTGAAGATTTCAGAACCAGTCTCAACCTTCGGTCACCTCCGGTTTCGACTGCGGGGGTGTAATAGATGCCTACCATATTTACGGATATTAATTGTATTAATTGTAATTAAGTATGATTGAGATATTGGTGGAAAGGTTGTTACACCTTCCATCTTAGAGATTAGTCTATTCATGTATATATTATCTTGTATCTTAATGAGAAAGGCCAAGGGATTGATTTGTTTAGTAATGGCTTTAGGCCCCCAAACTAATAAGGCCCTCAAATTTTAAAAATAAAATTTGAATATATGGTTTTTGTTTCTTTGTAGTTAAGATGAGAGACGTTTAACTTAACATCTCTTTGGTCTGTAAGTCTTATTTATTGTATTTATCATGCCAATTGTTCTAATTCTACAATTGTAATCAAGATGAGAGGCGTTTAACCGATATACATTCCAACCGTGTTTTTTAACTACTTGTCATAAGTTCAACAATAAACTATAACCAGTTTTATAAAACAACTTCAGTATTACAAAATGTGGTCCAAAATTTGAATTGGTATTTCTTGAGTAAAATACTAAGTTTGAACATTTTATATTAAATTTGACGAGCTCTATAATTCAATTAGGGAGACGCGCAGCAAGAATTCAAGAGCTTAGAAAGGGTCACCAATGATTCGAAGAATGGTTAAGTTGAATATGAGCTCAATTTCCAGTCTTTCAGGTTGGACAAGGGATTATGCTAGCTCGGTTTTAACTTTTAAGTTGCACGTTAAATATATATAGTTACTAGATTATACCCCGGGAGCGTCCCGGGTTGAGAAATTTAATATGATACATCAATTTTACATATGAAATAGACTGATGTATAACTCTAATATTAATATCTAACCTAAAACAAATTAACAATGTACAACTCCAATGTTAACACCTAACCTAAAAGAATATAGAACTTTAATGTAACTCTAATATTAACACTTATTCTAAAGATTAAACAAATGTACAACTCTAACATACTAATATTGAAACCTAACTTAAAACAACGTGTAACTTTATTAACTTATTCGGCTCTGGTTGAAAAAAAAATTCATATTTACTGATTTAAACATAATTAGTGACTTATCTATACATGATTAATGATTAACTGAACACTTTGTGTTTTTTTTTCTTGTATGAACAAAACCACACAAAAAAAATTCTCCGTTTTTTATATAGCACTATGGTACTCGTTGGAAAGATAATAAAACGCTCGTTAATTTGGTGTAATTTTTTTCTTTAAAAAAATCTCGTATATTAAAGATATTAACGTTTAAAAATTATGGGAGGAAACATGAGAGTGAAAAATCTAATTTTGTTTTTAAATTATTTTTTTCCTAAAATATCTCAATGCCACATAGGATGACACATGGCACACTCAAAGAAGAGAATGTCTCTTTGAGTGTCATGTCATTAAAATGGCTTTGGTTTATTATATGTATAGATAAAAAACCAATATAATATACTTAAAAAACGTTAGAAGCGCGCCAGGTAGGGGTCGAACCTACGACTTTCTGCTTAGGAAACAGACGCTCTATCCACTGAGCTACAGGCGCCTTGTATGTCTACTTTGTGATTTTATTTTTGATAAACTAATTAGTCATGTTTTTAAATATCTAATGACAGTTAAGTTAATTTACTGAAGGAAGATTGGGGCTTGGGGGATTTGAATAACCAGCGGAGGATGTGAAGATTTTCATGACGTTTAACATCGGGGTAGCTCAATTTTGCGATCTGATAATCGAGTTGATTCATCATGTATACCACTCGATTTTGACCAATGGATTATGTAGGCCTCGTCTAATTCTCTAATGTTGATTAGTCTGTAACATCCGGCCCCTCTCACCACCAATATTGTTCGCTTTGCCCCGATGGGTTACCCATCTAGAGCTCACGGATTTGTTTTTTGTTGCCCAATGGAGACTTCCCAGGAGGTCACCCATCCTAGAAATTTCCCCCACCTGAGCACGCTTAATTGTAGAGTTCTCCTCTCATCCACTAACATTAAGCCCCAAAACGCGTTGGTGATTTAAGAGGCAATATACTACTTATGAACCAATGATCTCTCCTGCCCACGGCCGATGTGGGATTTTTCCTGGGGTGTCACATTCACCCCCTGTTAGAGTCTCATCATCCCTGATGAGGTGTGCACCCACCATCCTGAACGGCACAGGAGTGGCTCTGATACCATGTAAGATAATAATAATAGTGAATTGGTTGATTGTATTCCATTCAATAGGGTTACAATATATAGAGATAAATTGGGTCCGTGTGCTTTATACTAAAACCCTAAATAATATATTCTAATACTCCCCCGCAGTCAGAGCGGTAGAGCATCGGACACTCAGCCTGGAATATATTCTAATAATTAGTATGGAAGAGATTAACATTGTATTAACAATGCTTGTGAAAATCGAAATAAATGTTAAAAATTTAGAATAAAAGGCTCGATGACTACTGAAAGAGTGTAATCCCTTAATGATATCATTGATGTACAATATATTTATAATACATTGGAGTCCCTATAATTATGGATAAGGATAATTACAATTGAATGGTACAATATTTTCTATAATTATGATATGCTATTATACCCCCGCAGTCGAAGCGGGAGGTGACCGGATGCTGAGACTGTCTCTGAAATCTTCAAATAGAACCCGAGGCAAACCTTTGGTGAAAATGTCGGCAACTTGATATCGTGAAGGGACGTGTAGTATGCGGATCTGACCCTTTTGAACCTGTTCGCGCACAAAGTGAATGTCCAACTCTATATGCTTGGTCCGCTGGTGTTGGACCGGGTTTCCAGATAAATAAATGGCACTCACATTATCGCAGTAAACCAGAGTTGCACGAGATAATGGAAGGTGAAGCTCGAGAAGAAGATTCCGTAACCAGCAAATTTCTGCAACAACATTTGCAACCCCGCGGTACTCAGCTTCGGCACTGGATCTAGAGACCGTAGACTGGCGTTTTGAAGACCATGAGATAAGATTATCGCCAAAGTAAATGTAGTAGCCGCTTGTAGAACGCCTAGTGTCAGGACAGCCTGCCCAGTCCGCATCGGTGTAAGAGATAAGAGACTGGGCAGGTGAGCCGTGTAGGGTAAGGCCAAAACTCGCGGTCCCCTTAATACATCTTATAATACGCTTTTGAGCGTTCCAGTGATCAATCCGGGGAGAGTGCATGTGCATACATACCTGTTGGACTGCATAGGATATGTCAGGCCTTGTGAAGGTGAGGTATTGAAGCGCACCTGCGAGGCTACGAAATAAAGTAGGGTCAGAGTACAGGTCGCTCTGTGTAGAACTGAGCTTGCTATTAGTATCAACTGGAGTAGCGACAGGATTACATGATTGCATGCCGGCCCGGTTGATTATTTCATTTGCATATGTCTGCTGTGAAAGAAACATTGTGTCACGGGTGCGAGACATTGAAATGCCCAGAAAATAGCTGAGAGGACCGAGGTCCTTCATGGAAAATTCACCTGCTAACTTTTCCATGAGAGAGTGACGAAGACGGTTAGATGAAGTAACGAGTAAAATATCGTCCACATAAAGATAAAGATATGCAGTGTCAGTGCCCTGAAGAAGAGTAAACAAAGACAACCAAAGACGCGAAGGTGATCATAGGTCGGTGTGAGGAGGTAAAGGAGTTCGGTGGGTGTTTTGTTTTTGGTGGCTTTATTGGGAAGGATATTAATTAGATAGGTGGCGGTTTCTAGTGCAAAATGCCAAAAATGTGTGGGTAGGGAGGCATGAGCCATGATGGTGCGGATGAGGTTGTTGATGGTGCGGATTTTCCTTTCGGCTTTGCCATTTTGTGAGGAGGTGTAAGGGCATGAAAGGCGGCGGTAAAGAATGCCATTGGTCGTGAATTTTTTTTGAAAAGAGTTGTTGACATACTCACGACCATTGTCACACTGAAAAGTTTTGATGGTTCGTTCAAATTGGGTTTTGATAGTTGCGGCAAATTGAGTAAAGGCTTGAAACACATGGGATTTATGGGTAAGGGGTATGGTCCATAAGAAGTTAGTGTAATCATCCAAAAACAAAACATAATATTTGTAACCAGAAGAACTAATAATGGGAGAAGTCCAAACATCACTATGAATCAAGTCAAATGGCTGTAACACATTAGAAGTAGAGGGAAAGAACGGTAATCTAGTACTTTTACCATAAACACATGAGTCACAAAATTTATTATGCAAAGTATCAAAAGAAACAGAAGAAACATTTTTAAAAGAATTCAAAAGTTGACGTCCTGGGTGGCCAAGACGTTGATGCCAAAGGTCCGCAGTGATGGAAGCAAAGGCAGTGGGAGTGGTGGAGGAGGACCCGAGCACCAGAGGGTAGAGATCACCGCTGCTGTTGCACCGCAGGAGCGGGGTCCGCGTCTTGATGTCCTTCACAAGAAAACCAAACGGGTCAAATTCAACAGACACAGAATTATCTCTAGTGAAACGACGGACGGATATAAGGTTTTTAACTAATTTGGGCGAGTATAGGACATTTCTAAGGACAAAGGGCGGGAATGGTTTGGGAAGGTATTTAGTGCCTTGACCTAAAACCGGAATAGTATTGCCTCACCTACAATAATATGTTGAGGAATGCAAGAGTTAGAAAAAGAATGGAAATCACCTTGGTCATGAGTCATTGTAGAAGAAGCACCAGTATCCATGTATTGTGTAGGTTCAGGTTGCTGCAGAGACATGGTGTAAAGGGCCTGCTCAATATTCGTAGGGCTGTAGGCGGCATAATTATTGTGGTGTGGTCTTAGGCCTAAGAGACCCTGCTGCTGCTGGGTCGCGGAACTGCCATTGGGCCGACCAGAAGTGGGGTATGGGCAGGGGGTGTGGGCCATGGTGAAAAGTTTTGGGCTGGGGAGAAAGAGTATTGGGCCGGGGTCTGGTTGTTGGTTGTGGGCTGATGGGATCCAGACGGGACAGAAGGCCACGCAGAATTCCATGGTGGGAATGTAGGGTACCAGTAGGAAGGAAATGGTGGTCGGCCATAATACCCATGGCCGCGTCCACGGCGTCCAGGACGGCCGCGTCCACGACCGGAGGAGGACCGACCAGGGCGGTGTTGGTCAGTGGGTTGGGTACGGTTGGTTGTGGCGGACAGGGCGGTAAAGGCAGTTTTAGAGGCGTGTAACGCACACTCAGCTTTGTTGGATTCTTCTTGGATAAGTTTAGAACGTGTGTTGTAAAAGGAAGGGAGAGGGTGGGTATTTTGTAGGATGGTAGAGATGCTCTCATATTGTTCGTTTAGTCGCGCAAGCAATTGAAGGACCAAACGATCACTATCTACGGGAGCACCAACATTGGCTAGTTGATCGGCTAAAACTTTTATGGTTTGGCAATATGCGGTCATGGTAGGGAAGGCGTCTAACCTAGTGTTCGAGAACTTGTGCATGAGATGGATTGCGCGCGCACTCTTATTGTCATGGAATAAGTCCTCAATAGCAACCCAAGCCTCGTATGCGTTGGAGATGTTATTGATGATAGTGTGTAGAAGATCATTAGAGATCGTAGTGTAGATCCATTGTAGGACAATGGCGTCAATACGATCCCACTCTTCTTGGGTGGTAGAGGATTCAGCGGAAGTAGGGGTGGGTGGTGGTTTGAGATGGTCATCGACCATATAGGCTTTGCAGTGTAGTTTGAAGAGGGTGGCCCATGTGGAATACTGGGAGGACTCGATTTCTAGGACTAATGGTACAAAATTTTTGATGTTGGTGACGATTATGGCCGAGTGTAGTTTCACTACTAGAAAATTGGGCTATTGTCACCAAAAGTTGCTACCTAGAAAAATGGTAGCAAATTTAGCAACCGATTTTACACCAAAATATGTATTATAAGATAAGGTAGCTAATCGGTTGCAAATTTTGACAATGTTTATTTTTGGTGGTAAATTCGTGAGAAAAATAATAAGAAAGACGTAAAAAATAATAATTTAAAAAAAAAGAACAAACTTATTGAATTGTGACCACCTTAGCGGTAGCAAATTTAGGGACCCATTTTGAGAATAAATTGCTACCATATTAGCCACGATAAATCATGGCTACTGTCACCAAAATATGCTACCTAGAAAAATGGTAGCAAATTTAGCAACCGATTTTATACCAAAATATGTATTATAAGATAAGGTAACTAATCGGTTGCAAATTTTGACACCATTTATTTTTGTTGGTAAATTCGTGAGAAAAATAATAAGAAAGACTTAAAAAATAATAATTTATAAAAAAAACAAATGAAAGAAACAAAAACACATCTTGTGGATTTTTTTATTCATGTGACCAAAAACACATCTTTTGGAAACCTTTAGCCACACTTTACGAAAAAAAAAATGTGTCATTTAGAAGCCACACTTAATGAAAGAAAAAAATCTAATAACTATAAATATTTTATCGTCAATTAGATCTAATGATGGTCAGTTAGGCCCAAAGACGGTCAGTTAGATTCGATCAGTGTCACTTAGACCCAATGAAGGTCATTTAGACCCAATAATGGTCAATTAGATCCGATGTTGGTCAATTAGGCCCGTTGATGGTCAATTAGAACCAACGATCGTCAATTTGATCCAATGATGGTAAATTAGATCCAATGACGGTTCATTACACCAATGATGGTCAATTGGATCCAATGATGGTTAATTACACCACTGATGGTCAGTTGGATCCAGTAATGGTTAGTTAGGCCCAATGATGGTCAGTTAGATCCAATGATGGCCAGTTACACCCAATGACGACTAATTAGATCCAATGATGGTCGGTTAGGCCCAATGATGGTCAGGTAGATCCAATCATTGTCACTTAGACCCAATGATGGTCATTTAGACCCGATGATTGTCAATTAGGCCCAATGATTGTCAATTAGAACCAATGATCGTCAATTAGATCCAATGGTGGTCAATTAGATTTAATAATGGTTAATTAGAACCAATGATCGTCAATTAGATCCAATGATAGTTAATTAGATCCAATGATGGTTAATTAAACTAATGACCGTCAATTGGATCCAATGATGGTCAGTTAGGCCCAATGATGGTCAGTTAGATCCAATCATTGTCACTTAGACCCAATGATGGTGAATTATACCCGATGATGGTCAATAGGCACAACGATGGTTAATTAGAACCAATGATCATTAATTAGATCCAATGATGGTCAATTAGATCCAATGATGGTTAATTAAACTAATAATGGTCAGTTAGATCCAATGATGGTCAGTAAGCTCAATGATGGTTAGTTACTTCCAACGATGGTCAGTTAGGCCCAATGATGATTAGGTAGACTGATGGGTTAGTTAAAAGATGTGTATAAAAGCATCTATAAATGAGTTTTAAGGAGTGTTAAGTCGTCAAATGGTGTTGCTTTGATATTATTATGTTATTTCAGGATTTGATGACTAAAGGAGGCAAATATGACGTTTTGGAGTTGCTCGGGCAAGAAACGGAAGCTTACGTGAGCTGGAAAATCAAAAACTGAAGAAGGTGGGGGTTTTGGCGTAGGATACGCCAAAACTGGCGTATCCTACGCCAGTGGCGTAGGGAAGGACACATTTGCCTGCGTAGGGCAGCAGACAACAGCTCAGACAAATTCAGCCTAGCGTAGCCTACGCCAAAAGTGGGGTTGGATACGCTAAAGTCAAAAATTGGTCAAACATTTCCTTTTTTCAAGTCAATGATGGTGGAAAATATTTTAATGACGAATTTATGAAGGAAGGGACGTTTTTAGATGGACTTTTGACTCATTCTCTATATATCATTCATCATCATTAACAAAACAATCACACACACAATTCTCCCAAGACTCTTGAAGCATTTTTGAAGATTGAAGACACAAACTTGAAGATGAACATCATGGCCATGCTTGGCTAATTTATTTGTATTACACTGGGATGTAGGCTCTTGATATTTAGGGTTTGAACACATTTGGGTATTGTTTCTAAACTTTTGTTGATGTCTTTGTGTACTTGAATTAATTGTGTTGATTGGTGATTAATCTTATGCTAGACTCATTTTCAGTTAATTGATCTTGTGCCAATTTCTACATTTTTGTTATCCATCTCTGTTTCGGTTTCAGCGCTTGCGGAGAAGGTACGTGGATCTTCATTGTCTTTTTCTTCTTTACATATGTCACTATTTGTATTACACCAATCAGCCCAATACATTTCTTCAACAGAATATGGTTTGGCCGAATATGGTTATGATAATCCAAGATTTGTTTGACTGCAATAATTTTTGAGAACTTGCTTGTTGTTCATAATTTGCATCAAGTTCTATGAATGTTCTTGGATTGAAAAAATTTGATCATTTTGGTGGAGGGATTGATTTGCGGATATTGTTTATGGGTCGGGTTAATTCGATTGTGTTTGTTGCAGAATTGATTACTTTCCAAATCCTAGGCCTACATATATGGAAACTCCTTAATTCAAATTTGACTTCTAGCACTAGAATTGTAACTCACAATTGAATTATGTTATTGTGTAACTTACTTGACTCGTTATTAATTTTTATTAATTCTGACTTCTTAATTCTATTCATTGCTTGTTTTGTAGATTGAAAAAGTTGAATTTGGTTATTAAAGAGCTTGTTAAGGAAAAAGATGAAGATAAAGAAAGGTTCGAAGGAATAATTGCGAGCTTGGTGGCTGAAAAAGAAAAATATAATGCAAAAAAAAAAAAGGCTATGAACAATAGAATGGGAGAATTTGAAGCTAGGTTAACAGCTATGGGTGGAAAATAGGCTATAAACACTTAGACATGAATATTTTGAAGTTTTTAATGGATAATTTCGGTTATTTGATGTTTTTTTGTGTTTCTATTGGAGTCTTTATATGATTTTAAAGTTGGAAAAACTGTATCAAATTTGTTTTATATAATTTGAGATTTTGTATTATTTGACTGTTTTATATAATATAATTTTCTTGAAATGTAATTGAATTAATAAAGAAGGAAAAAAAACCCTGTAGAAAAGCTAAATGGTAGCAAATTTTTAATGAAAGTGATGGTTAAATGGTAGCAAATTTTCAATGAAAATGGTGGCTAAATGGTTGCAAATTTTCAATGAAAGTGGTGGCTAAATGGTAGCAATTTTTCATTGAAAGTAGTGGTTAAATGGTAGCAAATTTTCAATGAAAATGGTGGCTAAATAGTAGTAAATTCTCAATGAAAGAGGTGACTAAATGGTTGCAGACTAAATGGTACCAAAATGGTTACAAAAAAAAGTGTAAATTTTCAATAAAAATGGTGTCTAAATGGTGGCAATATCGGTGACTAAATGGTACCAAAACGGTAGCAAATGACCTTACTAAAATATTGTAGGAGCGGTGGCAAATATTTTAACCGTTTTTGTGGTGACAAAAATATGGTAGCAAAATACAAAAGTGGTAGCTATTTGGTGACATTAGGGCAACAGAGACGTGTGTTTTTGCTACCGCATTCTCGGTTGCAAAATGATGGCTACAGAGCAATTGCTACCGTTATGTAACCGAAAATGTTGTGACAAAAGCCTAATTTTCTAGTAGTGTTTATGGTCAGTCAGGATGGAAGGAGAGGTGGTAGATGAGGCATTAGAGGTGGTAGACATGATGTGGGAGAAGGGATAGGTGGCCGACCGGTAGCAGCTTGCGGCGGCAGAAAGAGTGGAGAAGAGGGATCGAGCAAGAAAATAGGAGGGGGGGGGGGGGGTTAGGGTATGACTCTTGATACCATGAAAGAGTGTAATCCCTTAATGATATCATTGATGTACAATATATTTATAATACATTGGAGTCCCTATAATTATGGATAGGGAGTGTAATCCCTTAATGATATCATTGATGTACAATATATTTATAATATATTGAAGTCCTTATAATTATGGACAGGGATAATTACAATTGAATGGTACAATATTTTCTATAATTATGATATGCTATTAACTACTATTTGTCGGTATTAACATAAAGGTAAAGAAATACAAGATGTTAGATGTTAATAATGTTATAGTTAAAACAAATCTTAGATCGAAAGTAGAGCCAAACAAATGAAAAATATAAGACATGGTTAGTGATATCTCTATCTCTAGTTATTTTATCTTCCAAAAAAAAAAAAATAATAATAATAATAAGCATGTTTGTTAATAATCATTCAACGATATGGTGTTTAAATATTTGCATATGTATTGCTTAATTGTACTCGTGTTTTATACTGTATCTAGTCATACATTAATCATGATGATGCTCTTGTTGAAGGGGATGAAAATATGAGTGTTGTTGTGGATGAACTTGATTTCCTTCACGTGAAATGTTGCTTCCATTCTCAGACATGTCACATGCATCTTTAACTACCTTAGTTAAATCCTAGAGTAATACCCATATTCATTTAAAAAAAAGTCAATATTATGTCTAGTATTTACAAAAAAAAAAAATTAACAGAGACTTGCATATCAAAACCAACAGAACCAAACATCTAGCAAGGCGCTAGAGTGGTTAGAGAAAACAATACACCAAAGTCTCCAACGCCAATCAAAATAAATTTACATCGAACATAAACCACCTAGCTAGAGTCACGTGTTTCCAATTAGCTCGGATCTTTAAGCTTAAGTAGGTAGATTCCTTGATGTCTTCCACCAAAACTGTGGTAGGTCTTGACCTTCGTTCAAAAATCCTAGCGTTCCGATATTTCATGTTTTAAAAGTAGGGTGTAAAATAAAACAATAGCATAGTTTGTGAAAACCCGATAAGCTGTGTATATACAAACTAGGTGAAATCCCGTGTGAAAACACGAGAATACTAAATCCAACTAAAGTTGAAAATCCATTCATTGGTTGTTGTGCTTCTGTCTTTAGTAACCACTGATAAATGAAATAGTTGATTGGAAACCACTGATGAATCGGTAACCACTGATGAATGAATCAGCTAATGATTATTCACGGATGAAGCAAGCAACAGAGGATGAAACAAATTCTGATGACAGCATGGGTTTGCATTCAACATGTGTTGTCATCAGAAGTTTGTTTTTAGAGTAGACCCATTAGTAATAAAACGCTCGTTTTTTTCGTTCTTTGTATAGCACTATGGTACTCGTTGGAAAGATAATAAAACGCTCGTTAATTTGGTGTATTTTTTTTTCAAAAAAAAGTGTCGTTTAAAAAAGTTATTAACATTTAAAAATCATGGGAGAAAGTGCATGTGCCATGCACATGATAGAGAAAAAATAAATTAATAATAGATGGAGTATCCATGACCCATCTAAATGACCCAGTAAAGAAAACTCTCATAAGGTGCCATGTGCTTTCATTCATTCATATATTATATATAAGATAAGATAAGATAAGATAAGATAAGATAAGATAAGATGGGTCATACAAAAAGTTAAAATTCAATCTCATCCCTATCAGTGGCATAGGCGCATAGTCAGGATTTTTTTTTAACGGGTTCTAAAATTTTCAAAGGACGGGCAACCGATTAGCTATCACTAAGTTTTAGCCTTTTTCAATAATGTCCGGTTAAGTAGTCCGGGTCAGTCGCATAATATAAAAAGCAAAAATCAAATTAAAATGCAAATAATTAAATAATTAATTAAAAATACGTCAATTACACTATATTAATTTGCAAACTCATTTTAATAGTAACTTCAAACGAATAGTAAAAATATTAATATTTTATATATATTATTATTTTATTTAAAAACTTTATTATATTATATACTATTAATATATTATACCGATACCGAACGGTACGGTATCTGTACGGTACCGGTATGATATCGGTATTTTACCTTAAAATACCGATACCATATCGATCCCATACCGATACCGATAATACCGAAACCGAAAATCCATAAATATGGGTACCGATACCGATCCCGAAACCACTCGGTTCGGTATCGGTTCGGTACGGTATCGGGATCGGGACGGGACGGGATCGGTATTCGGCCTTGTATGCTCATCCCTAATTAATATATTATATACTATTATTTTATTCATATTATTTTATTAAAAAAATTTATTATATTATATACTATTAATATAAATAACATAATCTTATGTAATTTCGTTACAAATTTCATGTGTTACATTATGTGTAGATTTTTTTATTTTTTTTAACGTTTACAACCAAAATGGAATCTCGATTGTATTATTCATTGATTAATTAACACCTCATCTAAATCTCGATTATAAAACTCGCAACAAGCGTGATTTTATACAACTAGTTGAGATTAAAAGTGAATAATAGATATTCATAAAAGTTGTTGTCTACGAATTTTATTTTTGAAACCTATCCATTACATCGTCAATCAAAACATATTAAGCATTTTTTTCAATAACAAAAAGTGTCTCTCAAAAGTTATAGTCGTGACAGTTTAGCTGAGAGCTAACTTTAAGAATCGATAAACCAACATAAAATTAACGTGTTTCTTTGTTTCAATTGTTGTATCTATTAATCTATTAATATATATAAAAGAATTGAACATTGCTGACATGGCGTGCAATGGTGCTTTCAACCTCTCCATAAAATTGCCACGTGACATCATAATTGAAAGATTTTAGTGTTTTTGAATTATTTCATTTTTTAATTAAAAAAAGATAAACATAAAACCCTAAATTTATCTCTCTATATCTCAATTCTCAATTACTAAAATTAAATTGAGTTATTTTAGGAAAAAATAATTTAAAAACAAATTTAATTTTTTCTCTCTTATGTTCCTCTCATAATTTTTAAACGTTAATATCTTTTATATTCGAGATTTTTTAAATAAAAAAATTACACCAAATTAACGAGCGTTTTATTATCTTTCCAACGAGTACCATAGTGCTATATAAAAAACGGAGAAAAAAACGACTATTTTTTGTGGGGTTATGTTCATAAAGAAAAAAAAACACAAAGTGTTCAGGTTATTCATTAATCATGTTTTTTCCTTTAAACCAGTTCTTATCTACGATGTTGAAATTCAGCCCAATCGCCATGCTATCATTGGAATTTTACTCTTCTAAAGATGGATATGTATACTTCATCAAGAGAAGTTAGGAGAAAGAATCGCGCAACACTGCAACACATGGTGTCACCTTATAGCAATGTTATTTTTTATTTATTTAATTACAAGATTAATAATTATTACTATTAGTATTAGAATTATTAGATTGGTTATATTTTTCAACCCCCATCATGCATTCTACATCTATATAAGTCAAAGTCAAATTGTAACATATTTTAAATTACGTGAAGATGATTATATGTTGAAGGTTATCCTTTTAATACTGTATTATGTTTAATATGGTTTATGCTTTTTATCTTTTAACTTTTTAAATAAATGTTTTTTAACTAAGATTGATTATGTTTAAGTTATTTACTCTTTTCGTGATTTGAGTTTTCTTCTTTTATCATTTTTTATTAAATCATATTAATTTTTTCAACCCCGGGACCTTCCTGGGGTAATCAGCTAGTAATACTATATATTGTTCAAGTTGACAAACCTTGTATCTTCTTTCAAATAATTAATACAGACTTGGATTTAAATGGTTTATGGGTTTGTGTAGTGGACTTAAACCTTAATGAGTTATTTTTTCGTTGATGAGTTAACATGGGTTATTTTTTTTCAATAAAAATGTGTGCTTAACAAGTTATTCTTTTTTAATTGGAGTGTGGGTTAAGGTTTGTGGTCAAAATTTCTAAGGTCCAGTACGTGTCATGTTTTCTAAGGGTTTGGTGTAAAAGTTTTTACGGGTTCGATGTCGAAATTTCTACAAGTGCAGTATCGAAATACAAGTATATATAACACTACAAAGAATTTTTGGTACAGGTCCGACCGAACCTGTAGGTCCCTATGTACCTACGCCCCTGATCCCTAAGGTTGACCGTGCTGTCTTTTCAATATAATGTTACTATACCAACTATGTCGACATCACTTTCATCCTCTGCAAGGGTGGAGGGGACACTCCTTTCATGTATCATAGCCCTCTCCAATCATGCATTGTCATGTCATTTTTACCCTAAAATACACTAACACCACAAAATCACTAGCAGCATTCCTTTCAACCATTGTATTTTTTTTTTTTTTTTTATAAATAAAAAATAAATTAACCAATTAAAATAAATACACTTTTATTTAAAATAAAAAAGTGGCCATTATTAGCCTGGAGGGGCCATCTCTAGGGCTCCAGCTCAATATTAGAAAAACTGAGGTTTTCTGGCCGTCGTGTGATGGGCGGAAGATCCGTCCAGGTCTGTTTCCTAGTAACATTGGCAGACCGGAGCGGGGGTCAAACTGCTTGGTGGGGCAGTCAGCTGTGACGCCGGTTTCATAAGTGATCTATCTGCTAAAAGGGCAGCGCGGGCTGTTGACCTCATGGGGCTCCTCCCTAGATTGCGGGATCCCCAAAGCGAGCTTCTATTGCTTAGATCATGTATGGGTGTGGCCAAGTTGCTCTTCGGTTTGCGTACATGTTAGCCTCCCTTTATGGAAAATGCTGTTTCTTGTTTCGACAAAGGCCTTCGGGAGGCCATAGAAGACATTGTTGTCTGCGGGGGTGCTTTTTTTGGGGACCTTCAGTGGCGGGTTGCGACTTTACCGCTTCGACTTGGTGGGTTAGGCCTCTCCACAGCCCGGGACTTGGCCGCCTATTCTTTTGTGGCCTCCAGATCCCAGTCCTGGGGGCTGCAAGACCACATATTACGTAACAGTGGTGTTGCTCACGTTGACACGGATTATTCTGGCGCTATTGACCTTTTACAACGATCCCTTCCTGACTTTGATATTGGCGGTTTCTTTAATAAGGACACCGCCCCCAAAAAGCCACAGAAAACTCTGGCGAATGCTCTGTATAACCGAATCGCACAAAGTTTGGAGGAGGATTTCCGTCTGTCCGTCCGTTAGAAGGCCGTCTTGGAATGCCTGCAAAAGCCTCACGCCTAGGACGTCCTTACTGTGTTACCTATCGACGGCTTGGGGCAGCGGATGTCGGCGGTAGAGTACAGGGCAATCCTTAAATATCAGCTGATGATACCCATTTTCCCTAATGATGAAAATTGTCCGGTCTGCCGCAAAGCATGCCTTGATAAGTATGGGGAACATGCGTTACATTGTAAGGAATTGCCAGGGTTTAAATATCGGCACGATTTTGTCCGGGATGCTTTGGCAGACATCCTTAGAAGAGCGGGGATCTCCGCAAGAAAAGAGGCGTCAGTTAATTTTCTCACAGACCCCGCGGAGGGGAGGTCCACCTTGCGCCCAGCAGACGTCTTAGTTTTTGGTTGGGAAGGTGGGAAACATGCGTGTGTTGATCTTACCGGGGTGTCCCCCCTTGTTGGGCTTCAGGATAGTGGGTTTGTGGCCGGGCAAGCGGTCATGAGAGCTGAATCCAAGAAAGTAGAAAAGCATGCTAAAGCATGTGAGGATAATCAGCATGTTTTCGTTCCCTTGGCCTTCGACACGTTCGGTTCCTTGGCGCCGGAGGCGGTGCGGTTTTTGGCGCGGGTTCAACGAGTAGTGCACAACAACTTTTCCACCCCAAGGGCGGGGTTTTGTTTTTAGCAGATTGGGATTTTCTAGGGGTGTAAATGACACGTAGCGGCTCGAGATCGGCTCGGGATCGGCTCGGTAAAAAGCTCGAACGAGCCGAGCCTTAACGAGCTCGAGCCCGAGCCCGAGCCTGAAATATGGCTCGTTTAGTTATCGAGCCCGAGCTCGAGCCCTAGATACAAAGCTCGATTGGGCTCGCGAGCCTAATCGAGCCTTAACGAGCTAGAGCCCGAACCCGAGCCCGAGCCTAAGTTACAACCGAGCCTAGGTTATAGCCTTAACGATTGGGCTCGCGAGCCTAAGTTATAGCCGAGCTTTTGCGAGCTCGAGCCGAGCTTTTGAGCTCGTTTGAGATTCTCAAATCACCTCGAGCCGAGCCGAGCCGAGCTCGAGCTTTGGATTTTGCTAGCGAGCCGAGCTCGAGCTCAAGATTGTAGGCTCGAACCGAGCCGAGCTCGAGCTCGAGCTTCACAAAACCTTAACGAGCCCGAGCCGAGCCCAGTCAGGCTCGGGCTCGGCTCGGCTCGTTTACACCCCTAGGATTTTCTATTCAAAAAGGGGTGGCGGCGCAGCTTGTTGCCCGCCTACCTACCATCCTTATGTAATTTACCCCTTTTGTTATCAATGGAAAATAGGTCAAACATGATGATAAAAAAATAATAAAAAAAAATAAAAAATTACATAGATTATCATAATTAAAATATAAAAATACTAATTAAAATCTTTTTATTTGGGCTTATAATTTTTCACGCCTCAACGTGATCAAATTGCTTCCCTCGTAGATCCTTTGATATTCACGAAGGGCCACCGTGATCGTTTCGTCCTACGTCACCTCCTCGCTTTCGTTATCAATGAAGGGCTACTCATTTTTTTGCCATCCATTTAGATACAACAAAACATTATGTGTAAGTTAAAATAACTTTCATTTGGTTTGACCCGCATTTTCATGGAATGTTTAATGCACAAGACTTAGCCAAGCCATTACCAATTCCCTTTTATTGTCTTTGGTCCAACCTAACATTCCCATTTGAGAGACTTGTGAAAAATACTGTGAAATGAATGAGAGCTTTGTGGGGGAAATATGGTTGGAATGTTTTTACTTAGTGTGTGATTTAAATTTTTCTTTCTAAATGCTCCCCAACGATCATAAGAACGTTACAAACGGTCATAAAACAATTAAACCATTCAGGTATACTAACCCGTGAGTTCTGCCTCACCCTATACTTGGAAGAGGTTGGGGGTGGTGAATGTTAACCAGTGGGTGCCCCCCTCCACCCTAAGCTTGCTACCTAAAAGTGTAAAATAATAAGGTATGGGTGTGGTCACTAGTGAAATGACCATCACCAGCCTCCACCTCAGTGCCCTGTCAAACCCTCCTCCATCATCTTTCTCTTCCACTACCATGGGGTGTGGGCGTGTGGCCTTCACCATCCCCAAGTCTTTTTTTTTTTTTTACTTTTATTGTTTTTCCATTTCATTTCATTTTAACAACAAAAACAAACAAACTTACTTTTCATTAATATAAAAAATTATATGCGAAATAAAGAAAACGTAAAATTAACAAAAACTAACTAATCATCATAATAAACATGAGCGAAATTCTATACATGTTCGATTAAATCGGCACGAAGGTTGATATGCGTATGCTAGTTGTGTAATGCCCACATGTTACCTTCATGTTGCACCGGATTAACTGGCTCAACATCCTCATGAATGTCGGTCGGATTGTATTCGAATATTTCTGACCATCGTCTTCTAGAATCACGTTATGCAATAACACACAAACATAAATAATATATCTCAATTTTTTGGGTGTGCATGCACGTGCCGAGTGTTACGATATAGGTTTGACAACTACTGCATACTCATGGTATATGTCGTCAGCTAGATAATACTTGCCTAGCATTCCAGGGAAGCCATGTCTTTCTTCGTGAACTGCATATAATTTTTCAATGTCCTTACGTGCTGGTTTACACAAATACTTCTTGCTTTATAGCTTGACCACACTTTTGCCAAATATTATATAGGCATCCCATGATGTTCTTTTAGACACCTTCAAATACTCATCACATGAATCACTACAATTGTCGTATGCCATTTGCCAAATCGCCGATTTGCGCTTTTGTAAGGTGGTAAAACCCCATTTACCTCTAGAATCCCACCTTAATGTAAAAGAGTTAAAATTTGCCAAATCATTGGAAATACGCCAGAATAGACGACTCATTTGAAATAATTGCTTAAATTGTTCATCGGTGTAAACAAGGTTTTCAGCAAAGCAGTCGGCCAACAAACGTTCATGAGCACCTATAGCAATTAAAATAAAATGAACAAATATTTATACCCTCCCGACCTCTATTTAAAGGATCACTTCATATTCTTTGTTGTGACGTATATCCATTTTCTTCTTCCTCCAAAATAATTTTCGCCGTCTCCATTACCCCATTCAGAGAAAACGTTATGACTTTGTCCGATGAGGATGATGATGAAACCAAACCCTGATTAATTTCGTTAAATGATGATGAAACTATTTTGTTGAGAGAATTTGTATATTTGTTGGATAAAATTTGTAGAGAGAGAGAGAGAGTAGAAATTGCACGGAGAGAGTAGAAATTGTTGGAGAAAATTGTGTGAAAAATAACGATGAAATGAAATATTAAAGATTAAAAATATTTTCGCCAATGTTCATTCCTTTGTGGAGCTCGTGGAAAGTTTCATGATCTTCACAATCACGATCGACGATCCCCCTACAAGTCCTAGTAACACATTAGCAATACCAAGTTAGTACGAAAAAAAAAATGGACATTTAAAGTTGGGTCTAAAACCAAAAACCACCAACAAATTCAATCACAAAATAAAATGAATGAGATGAAAAAAAGAAACGCGCCAGGTAGGGGTCGAACCTACGACCTTCTGCTTAGGAAACAGACGCTCTATCCACTGAGCTACAGGCGCATTGTTTGAACTCATAACGTACATCTTTATATTCATACCCTTAAGACGTCAATCACCTAATTCATCTTCCCGCCAAAAGTCCAGTAAAATTCTTCAAAAATCCCTAATATAAATATCTTTCAAACTTTTAGAATCCATTTCCAAAAAAAAAAAAAAGATGGAGGATTCAATAACACAGTTCAGAGACGGAGTAGGTCGGTTCTGCAACCATCTTGAATCCAGCTCAGCTGCTCTCCTTCAATCCGTCAACCGTCGTCCCATTCCTTTCGGTATTATTATTATTATTATTATCACACATTTTTCGCTTTTGTTTTAATTTTATTATCACAATTTCTACTTCAGATCTATTTTTTTTATGATTAATTTGACTTCTAACTAGATTCCGCTTCATCATCATTCCGTAATATTATCGCACTTGTTCGCGTTTGATGATTTTTAACATCCGTAGGATCGGTTTTGCAATTTAAAAAGAGTGACGGCGCAACTTGTTTGCTGTTTAATCGACACTATTCTATAATTTTTTAAGTGTTTATATATATATATATATTAATGTTTTTTAAAAATTAACTAGATACCGCTTCGGTATTGTTCGATAATATAATCGTACTTTACTTAAGATCTAGGTTAGGTTTTTTATGTGATGAATTTTAGTCTTAAGTAGTGACGACATGTATGAGCTTACACAATCAACAAATCAATAGCAGTGTTGCTAGATGCTAGTCGGCTTGTGAGGTACTGACTAGCGACTAATTAGGATTAGCAGGGATTAATCGGATTGGGATTTTATATTAGATAGGCTTGTTTAATCCCGTACACGACTAATATCTTTAAGTATATAGGATTAATCGCCAGAATTTACAGGTTTTGGTCAAAATCTGACTGAAATTTACGGATTTTGGTCGGAATTTGGTTTGAATGTCTAGACAACCACCGACTAGCGATTAATCAGAGGCTAGGCGTGATTTTTACAGCCATGGTCAATAGCAATAACATCATGAGAATTTTGGTACCCGTAATTTTACCGTACCGATCAAATATCGGAATCAATTAGTGACCATTGGTTGACGTTTTCGGGTTCGGTACGGTACCGTTAATTTACCGCTATTTACTTCAAATATTGTACCGGTACTCAATTTTGGCAATTTTCATGATCGGTATTTTCGGTATCAATATTTAACACATTAGGTACAGGTACCGAGCTCATCCCCTATATATAGTCAAAGAGAGGACCGGAGTTAGTCAGCAACTAACTAACAGTAACAATTCATATATTTTGGCTCTATTTTTTTTTTCTTTGTGATGATGATTTTTAGTGTGTTTTTTTTACTTTGAACTAGATTCTGCTTCATTATCGTTCGTGCAATGTCTGAACCGTCGTGTATCAACTGCTACCAGTGATCTTAACATCCTTGAGTCAATGTCGTTTGATACGGTGTCATTCGAGGAGCTGCTTGGTCACTGCAATGAGATTTATAAGAAGAATGAGATTGATGTTGTTGAGCTTGAGGAGAGACTTTCTGCATTTGGATATGTTGCTGGTATGCAGTTTTGTTTAATTTGATTTGATATTATTTTTTATGAAGAACTAAAAAATATGAAATTTGATTTGAATTTAATTGATAACATGAACTTGAAGTTATTAATGTGAAACTACTTCTGCAGGGTTGGAGATTGATGAACCAGAAGAGGACATTATTGATTCACAACCAAATACTAGTTTGGATGTGAAGAACACAATGGAAGATGACTCTTTGTATCTTTTTTTTTTTTAAATGAGATTAAAGATTAGGTTTTAATCTAGTACATCGAAATAGAAGGCAAGCGGGCAATAAGGTACGCCGCAATCCCTTTTTGAATAGCACAACTGAGTCTTTTGAAAACAACATTCATATATCTTGTGGTCATAACATTTTTACGCATGACCCGTTGAACTCGACTAAGTTGCTCCACAGCCTCAGGCGCAAGGAAACCAAAAGTATCAAATGCGTGGTATAAACACGTATTGGTTGTCAAGGCATGTATTCTCGTGTTTGGTCACTTTGTATGAAGCAGCTTTTATCCTAAGATACAGTTTATTTCAAAGATTATGAATTTTTATAAGTTCTTGATTTCAAACTAATAAAATGAGCATGCAAATTAGTTGGTTTCGCTTTACATTTCTTAACTGTGGTTAGATTTGATGATACATTGAGCTTGCAGAACTTGGGCATTTCTGACGCTTCTCTCGCCACCATTAACTCTGAAGGTTAGTTGATACGAAAAAACCTAGATCAATAGTCTCTTTGATTCATGTTTTAGGATAGGATGGTGATCAAATTGCTTTTAGCTGATTAAAACAACATTAAGTGGAATAATTCCAATACAACTTGATCAACTTAATAAGGGATGTACTTCAATACATAACCAGTTTTAAATAGAGAACTGCAAGAACCGTATAGACACTTATACGTTTGCTTTAATCTTTCTTGCACTGCTTTATGTGGTTCTCACACTTTTCTACGTAATTGGTTATGTATTGATTGTGCCGCTCATATTAAGTCAATATATCTTTCAGACTATGATGCATACACGCTTCCTCTATCTGCAAACTGCAGGTTACAATAAGATTGAGATGGACCCACTATACGAACCGGCCATGGATTACTCAGAAAAAGAAAGTAAACAACTAGATGAAGGTTCACCCTCACCCCACCCTTCCGATTTCTAACATGATCATATATATATCAACGCTTTTTTGTCTCCATGTGAATAGATGACAAACAGGACAAGTTGGAAGATGTTCAGTCTTTAATAATGGTACCTAAAGATGCTTATGAAAGTCTTCCTTCATATATGAAATCCTTAGCATCTTGGGAGGTATGGATTTCAAATAATTATATTATGATATGGACGATGCACAATTTGACTGGGATTAAATTTACGGATTCTGATTCTATCCGTTTACAGGATTTGCTTGTTGCAGTGGAGAAGATGAACTTGCACCTTAAACAGAAAACGAAGAATCACAACTTCTTTACCCAAGACGAAGTTTCATCACTCGATTTAGGTCGGTCAGGATTACACATACCTCTTGTTCAAACAAAATTGGTCAATGTGTGTGTGTGTTTTAAAACATTTGCTAAGTTAGATTCTGATGGTGGTGAATGCAGGCTCTAAAACGCGATCATACTTGCTGTTGCTCGTGAAGATGAATCGTTTAGTTGTGGAGACCATTGATGGGTTGATTTCATATAAGCTATTGTAGGCTAGGTGAGCCTGAGCTTGTGGATCGGCTAGTTTGCGAACCAAATGACATATAGATTCTCTGTTATATTTTTCCGGGTACCAACTACTTAACGGATTTGAATCCGTGATTGTGAAACTAGAAATTTGAACACTTCATTTTATACGGATTTTGAGTGGAAATGTGTCTTGGTTGATGATTATTCTCTGTAGTTGATTGCCTTAATTAATGCCACTGTGTCATCTTTTGATATAACTACCTTCCTAGCTAAGTCGGTAAATATGAATAAACCGTGTAATTGGGATGGAGTTGTTTCTACTATTCAAAATCGTCTTGCGTCTTGGAAGGCGAATACTTTATCCATGGATGGTAGACTAACATTGATCAAATCGGTTCTTGTTAGTTTACCGGTATACTATCTTTTTCTTTACAAAGTGCCATCCAAAATTTCGGATCAAATAGAGAAGATGATGAGGAACTTCCTGTGGGTGAGTTCGGGTGACACTAATAAGTTGCATTGGATTTCTTGGAATGTGATTGCTACATCTAAGAAGAATGGTGGGTTGGGGATTACTAAAATTAAAGATGTGGTGGGCTTGGCAGTATAAAACTCGGCACGATCTAAGAGGGTGTTTAGGATTGAGTTTGGAAATGTAAAAGTGTTTATTGGCTTATGACTTTTTGAAAATGAGTTTTAAAAAAAGTGTTTGGATTATCTTTTGGGATGAGAAACGTCAAAAAGTCAATAGATTGCCTTTTTTAAGTGTTTCGCTTAACTTATTGTGAATATTGGTTGTATGGGTGGTAAATTTGTAATTTTTTTCCAAAAGTCAAAAGCCAAAAGCCAGGATTTCTAACTTTTCAAAAACAGCTTTTCCACCCTTAAAACCCAAAAGCCAAAAGTCAAAACAGAAAGTGCTTTTGGGTTACACAAACAACTTATTGACTTATTGACTTTGTTTTGAAACTCAATCCCAAACACCCTCTAACTTGGTGCCGTATCGTTGAAGCTATACATGGTCGTAGGGGAGGTCGATGGTGTTTTTTACCTGTGAAGAATATTTGCTAGAAGACACATTACGATCCCAAATCCCGTGTGTGTTCTTTGTGACTCGTTGGATGAAGTTGTAAATCACATTTTTACTGATTGTGCGTTTTCTTTGGGGGTATGGCATGCGGTTGAGAGATGGCTTAAAAGTCCTCCATTCTTGGCCTTCGACTTTGAAGACTTGCTCCGGATTCAAGACAAATTGGCTACCACTAAACGGTAACACCGCCGCCATCTGTCTTGGTAAGGGTCCCATGAACCGCTTTCCTAACGGGCTGGTACTTTGGTATCTTAATTGCAACGGTTGAGTTTTTATGTTTTTAATTCCTTTTTGACCGTTGAATGTAATTTGTGAATTTTTATAATTGTTCAAACCGTCATATTTTGTGACCGTTTTTTATCAAAGGTCTATAAAAACACAAAACAATCCCACGATTTAGTATCAAAAAATAGAAATTATATTCATACTTTTAAAAAAATGAGTGACGTTGACGTAGAAGATGATCAAGTTATCATTCCCCCGCTCGAAGTGCACCCGATTTTACACTCAAGTGATAGTAGCCTTGAGTTTCTTACGGACCTTGCCAAGCGAGCTGCAGAGCAAGACACAACAACATCCAAAAAAAAGATATGTGCCACGTGATCACTAGGGAGGCAATGCTCGGTTAATAAATGACTATTTTGCTGAAGTACCAAAATACACCGACACACAGTTTAAACTAAGGTATCGCATGTCGAGACGTCTATTTCTAAAAATTGTAGCAGATGTTGAAGCAAACTTCGAATGGTTCAGAGAGAGCATGGACGGTCGGTTTAGAAAGAGTTTTACGCCCATGCAAAAAGTATCTTCAGCAGTGAAACAACTGGCAACTGGTAATCCTCCAGACAAACACGATGAGTATTTATGCATGTCTGAGAGGACGTCGCGCGAATGTTTACAATTTTTTTTGCAATGTCGACATTAAGTTATACGGGGCTGAGTTTTTACGAAGACCAACAAGTCACGACATTGCATGTTTGTAGGAAGCACACGAAGAAAGACATCACCTTCCCGACATGATCGGTAGCATTGATTGCACTCATTTAGTATGGCGAGCATGTCCTAGGGAATTACGAAGACAATATATGCGATGCGATCACCAATACCCTACGATCATGCTAGAAGCGGTTGCTTCGCAAGATATGTGGTTTTCGCATGGATTTTTTGGCCCCCCAGTTCACTCAACGACATATATGTCCTCCAACAATCCCCAGTTTTTTTACCCAACAAAATGGAACGGCGCCGCAGTGTCCATTTACTTTTAATGGCTACTTATATAAACGTGGATATTATCTTATCGATGGATATTTCTTTTATTTAGTTTTTTTTTCTAATGATGAAAAGAGTTAATCGCCAATTTAGTCCTTGAGGTTTGTCAAAAATTGTGACTTTCATTCAAATCTTTTTTTTTTTTGTCAATTTAGTCCATATGGTTTCATTTTTTGTCATTTTAGTCCCTAAAGTTTGACAAAAAATGAAACCACATGGACTAAATTGACAAAAAAAAAATTGAATGAAAGTGGCAATTTTTAACAAACCTCAAAGACTAAATTGGCATTTAACTCTAATGAAAATGAAGTATTGTGTCAACAATGACTCAAATGCTAGTTTGGTGAATTCCTTAAATATGAGGTTTATATTGCTTATTTTACTTCCATAATTGTGTTTTGAGTTTAAAACATAAAAGGGAGTGATTGAACTTAAGGCCAAAGAGTAAGGGGGTTGGGGAAAGCTCTTCGTTCCTCGCTCTTGTGTAGCTGGATGGATCCAGGGGTGGTTCTTTTCTATGGGTCAGGGTTGGCCCAACCCAATCCCCCTAGTTTCTTTGCTTCGTAATGTAGATTTTGTCGAAAAATCCCAAAAATTTTATTTATATTGAGTTTGGCTACCGCAGATTTGATTGAAAACGAGGGGGCACCCCCTAGCTCCTAGGGGTGTTAACGGTTTTTGGGTCAAATCATGAACCAGGCCGTTAGTTTTCACTATTAAACATAACTCAAACCGTTTGTTACGGTATGAAAATATTGAAACCAACTAACCGAAAGATAAGTAGAAAACCGGCCATGAAACCAAACTAACGATCGGTTTGGACAGTTTCAAACCAAACCATAGACACCCATGCTAGATTGCTAGCCCCTTAGAAGCTTTGCCACTGTCATCCCTAGAATATCATCGTATCTCTATTTCTTGTTTTACAGAAAGGTACTTGAAGAAGGATTTTCAACTTACCACATGATCAACCGTTTAATTAAAATTTCTAACTTTTAACTCGCACAACCCTTTTATATAGGGGTACAAATAAGCAAGGCTACTCACGAGTGACTCAAGCTCGGCTTAAAACGAGTTTAAGCCTAAACCCGAACCTGAAAACAAGCTCATTCAGTAAACAAGCCAAAGTCAGAGCTTCACTTATCGAGCTCAAGCTAGCTCAATAAACGAAACGAGCGCAAGTCAAGCTTAAGCCAAACTCCACTCGTTTGCACCCCTACCTTTATACACCACCGATACATAAAATAAGTGTGGCAAACGTTTAGAAGATACTTTTTTTTAAAAAAAATAAAAACAAAGAGTAAAATTTCAACTTACCACATAATCCTCCGTTTAATTAAAAAAAATGTACAAAGTATAGGTGGCACCAGAAAAGTAAAGTTTGTGTAAATTGTAATATACCAACATTTATACCCAACCAATACAAAAAATTTCGAACTTCGTAACAAATCCTTATACAATAATCATATTTCATGGCCGTCCCCGGGAATCCCCAAAAATCATCGGCCCGGAACAAGTAGAAAAAATGGGCCTTTAAAATATGTTTTTTTAATGTATAAAAAGCCTAAAGTAAAGCCCCCAATGAGAGCGAGCTTATGGGCTGGCCATGTCATTTAACTAATTCCTCAGCCAACTCTTTTATACACCAATAACACATATAAACTATGCCTCTTTAAGTCTCAAGCAACCACAAGAGTACGATATGCAAATGGTAATATATATTTTCAATCAGATTCAAAGGTTTTACAACTAGTTAAGGTTACCCATGCGGCGCCAAAATCTTGTTATATACTGCTTTAAAGTTAACCCACCAGAAGAACCTCACATGAAGGAAAAAAACCAATATTTGAGGTCGGTCAACCCACGGTTAAAATACCTTTTTGCAAAACAAATACTCTACAAAAAATATGATACCGGAAACCAAAACCTTCAAATACTTCACATACCAACATTTAAGTTATGCACTTGTATATTTTCTAGTTGTATATTTTAACCGCCCTCTCGTATGTGTGACGGTTCTGCAACCAACAATAAGAGATGTATTAGAAAGCCATTACATATGAACAGATAAACAAAGAAAAAAAAACTGCATTTTCACCTTATTTTGAAAGAAAAAAAAGTCATACCTTTTCACTAGTACTCTTTTTAACATCTTTTAACAGGTGTATTTTTTCTAATAACAGGTGTATTAGAAAGTCATACCTAAACAACCTGAGGCGCACATTTAAAGGAAAAAATACGCCTCTGAGGGCTGAGGCTAAGAAAATGTGCGGTTTAGCCTGTTTGATGTGTTTTTTTATTTTTTTAATGTTTGACTTTTTGGGGCAATTATTTATTTTTGTTTTGTGTTTTTTTTTTTTTTTTGATGTTTTAGACTTTTCTAGGTCAATTATTTTATTTTTTATAAGATACATAATTTTTATATTTATTTTTTGACTGCGCCTACGGCGAACGGAAAACGCCTCGAGGCTCTTTTCCGTTCTTTTAAACTCTGACTAGGGCCAATTTGGTCCGCCTAATCGGTGATTAATCGCGATTTTTACAACCCTGGATCGTCACCGATTGATTTAGTGATTAGCCTAAAATTAATCAGTAAAGTGGGAACTAGCGATTAATCACCGATTAATCGGGATTTTTACAACCTTGGCAAAATATAAAATGTCATGTTTGTGTGATTTTAAAGTTTATATAAAAATATTGAATATGCTGGATTACAAAATGACTCGGATGTAAAGTTACCTGGTTAGTTGTGAAAGACCTTTTCGGGGTGGTGTCAGGGTGTTCCAATCCAAGGTAATTCTCCCAGGCACCATAAACATTTTTGCTCTGTAAAAAAAATGAAAGATTAAATTAAAATGTTAAATAAAATATGTAACGAGAATAAAAAAAAAGTATAATACACGATCATACAACGAACCTGAAATCGGCTAGACACAATGTCAGTGTCTTCAAGATACTCGGTTCGCCCAAGAGATAAAAACGCAAACTTCCACTGCAATAATAATTTAGTCAAAAATAAATAAATAAATAAATAAATAAATAAATAAATATAAAATAATTAAAAGCAGCTCAAAAGCAAAGTTGAATTATCATAAACTAAAAGTACCTTGGAAAATTCATCATCAGGAACCTGTAGTTTCTTCTGAATTCGAGTTTTCACATCTGCCAAAGTTTCATCATCATGAATTACCAGAAAGAAAGGGTCGCCAAAGTGTTGCACTTGCTGCAAAACAATTAATATGAGGATGATAATAAGTTTGGTCCAGACTACACTAAAATTATATTAAACAGCTGACTGGTTCATCGAAATCTACATACCATCTGGTTGGCCTCTTTATTAAAATGGTAAACATGGATTAACCGATCTTGGGGTCCAAGATTTTTCTCTTCTTCTGGAATCTGAGATTAGAAATAAATTTTAGCACATTGGATACACGAGATAATCAATGACAAACGGGGTTATAACTTACTTCCTCAGCCCGTAGTGTCCAGTATTGATCATTTATATTCTCAATTTTCTCATTCAGTGGGAAAACCTGCAAATATAAATCAGAAAAAAAAGGTAAACAAAGTGATAATTTATAAACCTATTTCAAAACTAAAAACTATTCCGCATAAAATTAAAACCTAGGTAACAGACCCTTAAGATCTTTTGGAAATAGTAATCGACAAAAAAAAAAACAGATAAAAGGAAAACCATGATATACCTTGTAAATCTTATGAACAAATACTTCAAGCAGTCTCAATTCAGCATCTCGATGTGACAATTCCACCTATTTGAATGTGCAATTTAGAACATCTCACATAATAAAATAACACAAATTGTATGCAAGGAAAATCAATTAGTGACAGGAGATATGTGTGATAGCTACAAAAGAATGTTACTTGAGTTTTCTTTCAAGAAATATTGCTTTGGATCATGCATGTAGACTATAACATTTGCAAACAACAAAAAAGGGGATAATTTCATATATATCCCTCAAAACTTCGTAATATTATACCCTTTTCTTGCGTTAGGATATGAGAGTTTGAAGTAAAAACAGAGAGAAGAGTAATATGGTAATATTATAAAAAGTATGGAGTGGGTATATTTAATATTAATATTTAGTATACAAGTTTCCAGGAGTGTATATGAAATTTCCTAAGAAAAAGTTTATAATTCACTAGTAAATTTTGTGCCTGGAGTGTGTGCGTTAATATGGAGTAAGCCCTACTTTGCATACAATTCCATGTAACTATATAATATTATTGAAAGCATACCTTTGTCTTTAGTTCATCAAGAACATCTCCAACGGTGCTCTGTTTGGGCAACCTAATATTGTGAATCACAGGCTGCAACAAGATATACAGCAGGATATAAAGATTAAAAAGAATAAGAATAATATATTCGCCAAAAATAAACAGCTATTGAAGTTTAAGTAACCTACCTCTTCCTTTGAAGCTGGAAGAAAAACAATCTTAAGAGTTTTCAGACATTGCAACTGTGGCAAAGGGATATCCAACACTTCATAGTATAGAATATCAGTCATCTGTGACAAAAAAAAAAAAAAAAAAAAAAAAAAAGAGTGGATTCATTAATAAGAACACAAGATGACATCATACTGCAGGCTGCATGCAACCTTTTCGGTTTTTCACCACGTCAAATATAGAAGGTGTCAATATAGCAGGTCAAACATTAATATAATGGTAAACAGAAATCAACTACTAATATGGATACTAAACTACTAATTTATGGGTTAATAATGGTAAACAGAAATCAACTTTAACAATTTGGCGTGTTGAGACTGAAACTTGTTTTATCGGTATTCACATGCCATACCTTTTTTTTACTCATTCGGACATAAGAACATTTCAGGTTTATGTTGGATTTAAACAATCAATTGTGAACATTTTAATGATTAAATCCCCAACTTTTTTGGGCTCACGAAATCCCAATTACCATTATTTGTAGTGGTTTAATCCTCATTGTTTTTTTTTTTTTTTTTTTTTGTAATTTAAATCAGATTTATATAAAAGCCTAATTGAACTCCACTACTAAGATTTCGTTTAACAAGTCAAAAAAAGTGAAGAGCACAACCACCGCAGAAGATGTCAAGAGTTACACCGCCACATTGTTGAAGGTTGGTTTGTTTTAAGTTTTAACCGTAAAAGTATATGTGAATAAACCCAAACAAGACCTGCTTCGTTCCAACCTTACTAGATAATTAACCCATTGACCTGTGGCCCAACGTCCCAGTTAGCCATATTAAACTATGACCACAGCAAAGAGGAATTTAATGAATCAAAAAGTACAGATACCTGATTGTGGTGAACAAGCATGTCTAGAAGATCCGCAACTCGGTATTTAATGTGCTGGGGCTTGGGTTGTTGAGAATAGCAGTTATGAGTGGTAAGCCTGATTTTGGACGGATCATCAAGACCAAGTTTGTAGGCCACCCTCTCCACAACATCATCATATGTATGCGACTTTGACCTATCAAATCATCATACAAAAACGGTCAACAATCAACAGACTCGTTTATAAAAAGCTAACAATAGGAACAGAACTCACAATTCCAGACAAAAATCATCCTCTTTAGGTCTATCTAGTGATCGAAAATGGACTATCTGCAAAGGACATAACCATATAATCCATAATCACTTCCTTATTTGAAAAATTCAGGATTACTTCAATTTATATAAAACTATGGATACTACAACAAACCTGACGGTTTTTCACATAATTAAAAAAGGATGGCACATCTGGATATTGGTATTTCTCTACATGATTAGTTTGTTGAAGCTTTTGAAAACAAATAATGTCACCATCTTCAATCTGAAAAGAATTAAAGAAACTAATTTCACATTTTAATGACACTTAGAATATAGGCTAACACCATCTGTTACATTAAAATTCGTTGGAATTTTACCTGGCAAGATCTAAATGAAGCACCCTTATCAAGAGGTTCACACATGATATTAGGCTCAAATTTTATTTCCTGGTAAATGACAAATTAATACTCCAAAATCATTTACAAAAACATAAAAAAATGCCGATTTTCTACATATGCCGTTTGCAGTTAGTAAAAACATACCTCATAAAGTTGTATTTCTTCATCAGAACTAAATCCAGCCATTTCTTTCAACTTTGGTATAATTTCAATCACCTTACCTGAACTCTTCACAAAAGACCTACCAACAAAACTGAAAAACAAAACTGTACTGTTTACACAAGAAACCATAATCACATATTTCTAGATAAAAGCAACAAAAATTTAGCCCGCGTTATCCAAATTGATAGTGAGGATTAACGAGTGATAAAGGAAGAGGGACACAGTATAAAGACAGCACTTTAACATACCGGAGTTCTAGCTTCTCAGGGTCGTAAAGCTTGAAGAAAAGAAGTATCTCATCTTTAGTTTTTTCAGGTAGGGGAAGAGGATTTAAATCCTGAAACATAATACAACTATGGTATAACTACTGCACTGAAAAAAATGCACAACTACAAGGATTAAATAGCAACTAGATATTATATTATATATGTTGTAAAGATGATATTACTGGTCCAAACTCTGTCTCCAAGAACAATTTCAGTTCAGCATTTTGAAGTTTATTGAAATTATCCCTCAATTGACCAACCTGCAAATTCAATAATGATTTAAGATAGTTTTGCAAATTGTCGAAAGTAAAAATAATCAACTAAATATCATGAATATCAAATAAAACCATGTGCGTTCGAAACACACAACATATACAGATATACTTGTCATTTGCTAATCACATTTTACATACCACTTACAGATTTTGTTGCACAATGCACATAACATAAAACTATTTTCTTGCGAGTTACTAATCACATTTACGTCGTTCCAGTGGACCAGTATCCATGGATACAACATGTCACTCTTTAACTAAGTACTCTAGTTTTCAAACCTTATTGTTTAACTAGAGTTGGCAAAACAGGATGATTGGGTAAAGGGTCAAGACGGGTAATTTTGTGGGTTGAAATGAGCTTAGTAAAATCAAAAAACTTTTTATCGAGATTCTTTTACAAATCTTTTTGTAAGTAGTGAATAAAAAATGATTACAAAAACTACAATATTGAAATGCTATTTTTTTGCTTTAAGAAATTACTATTATTATTATTGTTGTTGTTAAACATACACTTTAGCTAACTTTCAACCCGTTAGATAAAAAACATAACCCACACCAACCCATTCAGAACTAAATGGGGCAAAATTGCAACCTTTAGGCTAAATTACCAACTACACTTCTATATCATGGTAGAAATGTGATTTCAACTATAACTAACCAGATACATAGCATCACAGCCAACTATTAAGTTCATTAACAAAATATATTAATATATAAAAAGAGAGTTAACAAGAAGTGGAAGTATACAGTTAGTGTTTCCTCATCTGGGGTCAAAGGTCGATTCGGACGGTATGTTTGGTTCTGCCTCTTCGCCCATAACCAAAAACGCTGAAACTGAACAGGTATGTCAAACGCTTTGGCAACTTCTTCCTGCAGCCAAAAATATAGCACTATAAACATTGCAACAGTTCAATAGAAAAAACATACCAAAATTAAGAAATACAATGACCCCTAAATAGACTAAGCAAATTTAGCCATAAACAATGAAACATTATGGAATACATAAAACGTAAGAGCATATGTACCTTGAAACAGTTGAATGTCATCTGTTTCTGGATTCGAAAACTGTGAACTTTTTCATGATCAACAAGATCAAAAAACAAATCTTTCCCGATTTGTTGTGATAGATCAACTTCACGAGCAACCTATTCAATGTCATAATATATATTAGGATGATCAAACGGTTTAACTTGCAATAGTTTTAAAGGTACCAACAACCTTTATAATAGTGTATAGATGAGCCTCTGCTTTGTATCTTTTCTTCGTTTCCTTCTCTTCTTTCTCTCTTTTCAACCTTATCTACAAATATATAAATGTCAAGACTAAACAAACCAAAATTCCGTCTAGAACATGCCCATATTAATTAATAAAAGGTCGGTGTTTTTACCCTAAGATGTTCTGCAATGTCATTCTCATTCACGTCACAAACTATCTTTTCCTTGTCACTCTCACGTATATACACAAGCATGTATGCATTTGAGTATTTTGTAAATTTAAAAGGAGCGTTATTGTAGCCAGGATTTGTCTGGGGCAGCTGTTGAGAAAGAAATAAGACAATGAAAAGAATAAGTTTGCTGCTGAGAGAAATGAGACAGGTGTCAGATACATATAGGACGGTAATTCATCACCTCTTCCTCACCACCATACTGATCTTCTAATGCTTTCTTTAAATCTTCTTTTGTAACCCTTTCGTCATCAAACTTGAACCTGAATAGAAACACAATAACAAAATTACAAGATTTATAGCATGAAGAGGAAAGAATAATCATCAACGCATTACTAATTATTTAGTGAGAATGTATACAGTCAGAATGTAGCAAGGGATACCAAGAAAAAATATTCTGTTTATGAAGCTACTATTATATTGGCTTGAAACAAGAAAAGAAGATAGCAAGTATACCTAGACTTTGTGTCTAATAATGTTTGCACATTCATATTCTCCCTACTAAAGTTTTAACCATAACCAGAAATAGACCAAGAGTTTAAAAACACACACAATAAATGAAAAAGAAAAGGGCTCACCATTGATCTGATAAAGTAGGTCTAATAAATGCATAATAGTGTCCACCACTTATGCCGCCACTATGAACCAATACACTGTAAATATAAAAGATGTGTAAGTGAAGAAGTAAAGTTAAGAACACTCCTATCCACACAAACACCAACACAAATAAAATATCACACACAAGAGTTAAATTGATACCTGTGAAGAGTGTAAAGGTTACGTACACTCTTATCTGCATCAGGAGATAGATACTTGCCACCTTCCCTATCAAGATCAAGCTCCAGTGGGAATTCATAACGGTCATTTATCTGCAAAAAGAATAACGTTTTAAGTTTTGTTATAACCTCATAGACATCATTATAGATTTATCTATTACTTGTAAAAAATCGTAAAAATGTGCTTTCAAATTAAACACATTGTATATATACAAGAATGATGGAAGAACTCATGAGTGCTGAGCACATTACGAGTTAAAAGGAAACCACCCCGATATAAAAACTAGTGTTTCGCCAAAAGATGAAAATTGCAATTGTATATATAATGTGCTGGAATGGAGCAATAATGAAATGGAATGACAAAATAAGATAATGTACAAGGAATTGAAGAGAAGTGTTTCAATTCATTATAACAGTTGACCTTGGGAATGTGATATGAACTTTTTTTACATTCTAAACAAACACAATATATCTCTACTAATCCTTTATACAATATGAAAAGTTCTTATAATAATATAATGTACAAATAATATAATTTTGGCGAATTGGAATTAATTAATCCCAACTTTGTCAGGTTGGAAGGCAATAATCCCAACTTGAAAATTGGAATATAAAAGGCCTAACTTGTCTTGGTTTTTATTTCACTGGACTAACTGGGTTAAGTGAAATAAAAACCAAGACAAGTTAGGCCTTTTATATTCCAATTTTCAAGTTGGGATTCTTGCCTTCCAACCCGACAAAGTTGGGATTATTTAATTCCAATTCCCTTATAATTTTAAACATAATATAGCTTGACAAACCCTCTATTAAGTTATAAGATTGATGTTATTACATTATAAACAAATTATGAAAATCAGCTAAACAAAGAAAATTACATTCCTCCAGAAATTGTCCATTCTATTCCTCTAGACAAGACATACTAGTTTTTAATCATTCTAATAAAAATAAACTCAGAAAAGCTGAAACAAAATATACTTACTTTTACCATTGTATCCCTTGTGTAATCATATTCAAAACGCTTTAGCTGAAGTTCAAGAACGGGCGGGAAATCAGTAAACAGGACTCCCTTCCTAGCATCCTTGATAGAAAAGCACAAAAAAACAAGCATAAATAGTTCATTCATAATTCTCAATAAGCAAATGTTGGAAAAGAAAATGTATCTAAGCAAGATAAACTGTGCACACAGTAAAGTGTTAGTGTGTTACATCAAAAATTATGGAGATGTTCCATAGATCATAATTATACAAACCAGCAGAATATTGAGATACAGCTTTACCATTCAAAAATAGCTTAACTTGAAAATAAGGTAAAGAGATTCAGGGACAAAACAGACTCGTTCTTTAAATAAATAATATGTACATAATCACATGTATGAAAAAAAAAGGTTAATCCAAAGTGTAGGATGCTTATTGATAAATCCAGCACGACAAGGTCTGCAATGGCCCAATGGACTATTTTTAACCAAAACATAATTACTAAAACATGTGTTGGTAAACCTTAAACTCAATATAATTTGCAGTGTGCAATTTACAAACATGAATTGACAGCTAACCTGCAAACCATGCCCTTCAGCATGGTATTTATTGTCACCCTCAAGTCGTTCCTCTTCAACATATTTGTCAAAAGAAGCATACACATCTTTACAGCCTTTCACATCAAGTTGAAGATCTGAGATCAAGGTTATGATGTCATTATTAAAGTAGGCAGGCACATTCAAATAATTCAAGACCATTTTGCTATTTTCAACATAATTGATACCATAGAACGATTCCTTTCTGGTTGATTTGACATCCACGTTGATGCATTCAAGGTAATTCATATGGTGTCCTTCAAATAGCTTTTGTATTGTACCTTCCACAACTGTACCCTAAAAACAACCACAGAGTTTAAAAGTTCAAACCAGACATGAAGGTAGTGTCTGGTATGCAGAAAGGGGATAGGTAGTCCTGACATATAAACATTTTTACCAGATAGGAATTGATGAACATTTCACAGGGAATGCAACTCCTTCTATTTTTATTGATTTGGTACTTGTATTCCGTCAAATAACAGTTAGCAATGTAATTTTTTCCTCAACAAACATTAAAATATTATTAAATTCTTGAAAGCTCTTTTAAGATTTAATTAAAATATTTTTAATAATTTCCTAAATAACTACAACATATATTTGGATTTTGTTGAGCTTTATCATTGCAAACAAATAAAAGTTAGGTACTTTTCAGGAATACGTTCTAACGAGAAGCATTATTATACATCTAAATTTATACAGTTATACACTATGACTATTCAGAAAATTGAAATTTATTTATATAAGGTATGCTTGAGCTATATAAATTATCTTATTGTGCATGTCTTGTCTAATGATATTGAACAGAAAAACAACAAAAAAGTACATGTGAGATGCACACTGTAAAAAAACTGGAATGACCATTTTCATTTCTACATGCCAACCAAACATAACTATGGATAATGGAATGAAATGGATTATTCCAGTCTCTCACTCAGTCCATTATCTTTGTAGATTCCATCCATTTTAACAAACCCAAACAAGAATTTAAAACCATCAAATAAAAACCTTACCTTCATTTTATCTTCAAGTTTTTCACACAAAACTCTATTAAGTTCTTGGACATCATGTTGCATGAAAGAATCATATGTATCCCACCCAAAAGATTTCGTCAACTCTTTTGTCGCAACACTAGTTTCATTATACTGAAGCTTATAGAATAAGCTTTGAAGAGCCAATGGAATACTTCCAGATGGCATGTCAGTTTCTGTTGTCGGCATATGATACACAGCCTGATATCATATTTCACATGAGATGTTTCATTTAAAAAAAATCATATAAGCGCAGATGATAAATAATTACATACCTTCCTAAAATAGGGAATATGGTACAACGTTTGAAGAAGAGAGTTCATGTAACATGTTGCTCCTTGATTCTTAAGTCCAACATAGCCAGTCTCCTTTTTTGAGTCATATGACCAATAATCAATCACTTTACGTACTGCTACATCAGCTTCAATAACACATGTGTCATTCACGAGGTAACCTTTATTGGGGTCATATAGTTCACTTAAAGGCATAAAAGTTGTGAACCCCCAATCACTTTCCCTTCCGTGAAACTGGTGTTGGGCGTCTGCAAAATCAGGATAGCTTCAATATTAAGTAGAAAAAAATAGTTTTATATTATGGATCAGGATCCCATCCCTTCTGTATATAAAGCAGTCCTCACTACCGTATTCATTACTGCAAACTTATTATTTAAACAAAACATTCCATAGAAATATGTATACTTATTACTCTCAATATCATATATTTTATCTATTCCCTACTTAAGATTCTGTAACAGATAATGATTTCTATCAAGCATGCCAAATGAATCAGACCCGTTTTTTAATCCTTTTTTTCTGCAAAAAGTTATCTTTCAACATTTTCGTGCGTCTTTCCTTGAGGAGAAGCAAAAGTGAAGTTTGTTCAAAGTTAATTTTAACAAAATGCTCAGCAGCAATAATTACATGGTTCCATTTCCATGATTAGCAATCTCTTTTTCATTACTATATTTTTGTGAATTTATATTTCCAGTACAAGGTAGGCTTTACAAAAAAAAAAAAAAAAAAAAAAAAAAAAAAAAAAAAAAAAAAAACCAGTAAGGAGCTTAAACAATACTGATACTAGACCGTTTCAAAATGGTAAAACCTGTTAAACAGAAGAACATTACCAATCTAAAAGGTTGATGTAGATAGCCAAACGGTCTACCTTTGCTAGGATAACAGTTTAGGAGACATGGATGGGGGTGGGGGTGACCTCATTTTGATACAATATCTTTACAGAATCACTTCCAACTTCATCATACAACATCTCTGTAGGGTTTCTAAAGTGTTCTCAAACTTTTTTCTTATTTTAGATACTTGATCAATAGTGGATATTTTTTATTACATTATATGTCAAAGTCATTCACTTTGTTGGGACAAAGAGAGTACCAGTTTCAACATATCCCACAATTCACTTAAAGACTAAGCTCAGTTTTTATACCAGACCACATGACTTTATTAAAAATAACAGAAAATTTTCCCCTTATTTTCAACATACCCAGATGTGTACTTACTACCGGGATTCTCTTACTCAAAAAAAATGTAACAAGAAGACAGTCTCTCAGTCTGCCATCACAATACCCAAGAGGCAAAAAGAGTTACATACCCCCACCACTACACATATAAAAAAAAGACGCACACAAAGAACACAACACTGTTCTCTACTGAAAGCTCATCAAAGTAAATCAGCTTCATGAAAAAAAATTTGTATCAAATCCACTAATTACTCTTTTTAAATATTCAAGTGCAAAATTCAAATATACATATAGTCACATAACCAAATGCATTACTATCATACATAATACATACATTAACATGATGATGATCCATAAACAAAGGACACGTAATGTGACTACAACTAAGAGTTGTCCGTGATCAACGCAAATTTCATCCAACCACAAGTCTCAAAAACCCAAAACATAAAGGATAAGATACCTTTTTTCACTGTGAATTTACTGTGAATCTGATTAACCACAGCCAAGCTAAAGAATGTGTATCTACTCCAATTATACGGCAAGGTCGCAAAATCAGCCACATCCAGGTACATTGACAAATGTTCCAAATTATTATTTCCCTTTGGAAATATAAGCACACGCCTGCAGAAAGATGATCAGCTATGAAAGTAGAAAAAATAAAGAGCATCACAGGACACAGGTAAATGTAAACCTTAAGTATGCAAAAGATTATTATTTACCATTTATATCCCCCAACCACAAAAACATCAGAGTAAAGCTTTTTGCTGTTCTGTCGAGAGAAATTCTCGATCACCCATGTAAACCTAGATGCCTGAGTTTCATTTTCTGCTTGATTCTCTGTCGTGCTAACAACTTCCGCTTGGCCATCCACTAATAAATCCAAATTAAAAAACTTACAACTTAGATATGTAATAAAGAGCAAAGCTACCTTCATCACAACAAGACACACATACAATTAATAATTACAAATAAGAAGCCTTTAAACACGTGCAAATCTTGGTTTTAAAAGGTGTGCCTAGGCGCAAGGCGAACTCATGCACATGCTCTCTCACTTCTAGCTACTTGAGGCGCCAAAAGCGCACAAAAGAGTAGCACGCCTTTTGTACTGGGGCTGGATTTGTGCTTCAGGATGTTGTACAACAGGATTTTTAGGTTGTACATGTCGGTTATTTAGATAGTAAACCATATATAGAGCTTATTTGTGCCTAAATTTTAGGCAAATGATGCTACAAAGCCTATCGGAAATACATCCAAGTACCAAAAGAAGTGACAGACACATTTGCCTTGGTTCGTTTCTCGCTTTATAAAACCAAGGTACAAATGGTACTATATTTGCCCGAGCAAAGTTAATTAAGCCAGGAACTTTTAAATGTGGAAATCTAAAATTAATAAACAACAAACCTTCCATTTGCTGAGCAGCTTCAACAGGTTGAGTACTATCCAAAGCATTACGTTCTTCCACAACTTCATTGTGCGGCACAAGCATCTCTTCATCTTCTTGCTGTTCAATTGATCAAAACAAACTGTAAAACACATATTTTCAACCAAAAAATACACAAACAACTAAACGCCTAACTGTTCATGATCAAACTAAAACCCTACTTCATCCACCACATAAAAAAACTAAAAGTAACACTTCAAAATTGCCAACTAATCCAGAAACATACAAACAGCTTTCGCCTAACTAATTTTGATAAAAAAAAACCCTAAATCATCTGTCACACATAAAAAAACAAAAATTAACACTTCAAAATAGCCAATTAATCCAGAAGCATGCAAAGTTACAAACAATTTTCACTCAACTAATTCTGATCAAACTAAAACCCTAATTCACCCAGCACATATAACACCAATTCTGATCACACTAAAACCCTAATTCACCCGCCACATATAAAAATCCCTAAAATTAACATTTAACACTTCAAACTCTCCGATTATTCTAAAAACATACAAACACTAATTTTGATCAAACTAAAACCCTAATTCACCCGCCACAAACAAAAAAACCTAAAATCAACACTTAAAAACCGCCGATTAAACTAATAACAATAACCTAACACGACCGCACCTCATTAAACCACATAAAAACCTTCAATCAAAACAAAAACAAATTCTGATCATACTAAAACCCTAATTCACCTTCCATAAACAAAAAACCTAAAATCAACACTTAAAAACCTCCGATTAAACTACACTACCACACTCCACACGCTAATAACAAAAACCTAACACGATCACAAATTCACACCTCATCAAACCACGTAAAACCTTCAATCGCAACAAAAATACATCACTTCAACACGTCGTCTGAATGTTATCACTACAACAAACTAAAACAGTAAAACTTCACACACACAGAGATACAGATACAGATATAGATACAAGGATATGATTATAGAAACGTACATCCAACGGTTGTTGTGTAATCATAGTCATGGCTGTGAAACAAACGCGATGAACGCCGTCCGATCAGTAACCACAACGAAAACCTAGAGAGAGAAAGTGATGAGAGAGGGAATAATTGACGGCAATTGAGAGGTTTTTATAGGCTCGTGAAGGTTGAGACTGTGTGAGACGCGAAGGAGAAAGGGGGTTCAATAATAATAATAATCGAAGAAAGGAGGGATTTGTTATTTGTAAGCATGTAGTCTGTTGTACAAGTTATTGTTGTAGTGACGAATGAGAGGGTGACACGTGGATTTTTATTTTTGATTGTTTTGGGCCTTTTGGAGTTTTGGCTGTGGGGATGGGTGACTTTTCCTGGTACTATATAGTATTTAGTTAAGCTATTGTGTGTAATTGGCCCATTTCGACTTGGAGTTTTAGCTATTGATGTAACCATGTGAGTCTCTTTTCAATTTACTTTTTGGGGAAATGGATTTAAATATTCTCAACTATCGTCTGTTGACGGATATCACTCTTAACTTTCACTTTGACCAATAGCAGTCCCAACTTTCAACTTAGTTTGTTCCATCACCTACAAACTAACGGAAGTCTAACCTGATTAGTTTTCGTGGCCAAAATGTAAAACCTAAACTTAATGGACAATGTACATGGCACAAATATAAAAACGTAAACTTAAAGGACATTTTTAAAACTTTATTTATTATTATTATAAATCCCCCACCACCCACCCCCCCCCCTTCCACCCCCACCCCCTCTTTCTTCTTCTTCTTGTGACAGACCTCCACCGCCATCCTTTTATCCTGCTGGTACTAAATCAATATTTTGCTGGTACTAAATCAATATTTTGTTAAATGAATTATTTTGTTAATATGCGACATATGATAATATAACCAATCTTAAATGTTGCAGGTGAGTACGAGTATGTATATGTCGTAACTGAAGGTGGGGATATAATAATAATCGATCTACAATAACCACCGCCTCCATATCCATCCCCAAAAAACAGAAGGTGAGTACGAGTATGTATATGATGCTTTTGATAAAGAAAAAAAGGAAGAAGCTGTTCAACGATGGCTTAATTAACTCCAACATCTAGCTTACGATATCGATGACGTACTTGATGACGTGGCTACCGAAGCTGTTCAACGATGGTTGCAGGTCGATTGGTGGTGATAGGTGGTCAATTGGTGGTTGATTAGGGGGTTATTGAGGTCGATGGTGGTGGTTGCAGTGTCGATTGGGGGTTATTGAGGTCGATGGTGGTGGTTGCAGGGAGGTCAATGGTGGTGGTTGCAGGTCGGTGCTGGTGGTTGAGGTCGATGGTGGAAGGTGTGGTTGTGGAAGATGATGATGATATTAGATATGGTGGTGGTGGTTTAGAGAGAAGGGGGGATTTATAAAATTTTTAAAAAATAATAATTTTTTAATAATAATTTTTTAATACATTATTATAATAATAGTTTTTTAATAATAATAATAATAATAATAATAATAATAAAATGTTTCAAAAATGTCCTAAAGTTTTGGTTTTCGCATTTTGGCCACGAACACTAACCAGATTAGACCTCCGTTAGTCTGGGAGTGATGAAAGAAAATAAGTTGAAAGTTTGAAGTGCTATTAGCCAAAGTGAAAGTTGGGAGTGATATCCGCCAATAGGCGATAGTTTGGAGTATTAAAATCCATTTTCCCTTACTTTTTTGCTTGTTTAACTAAGATGTCGGGTGTGGGCATCGATACCTACGGTGTGAGGATGTGGAATCGGTAAGGGTTTACAACGGTTTAGAACTAGACTGAATCAATCCGAACTGGAACCGTTTAATACTAAGTATAAAAACTTGAACAGAACTGTATAAAAATCTACCGGCTTGGTTCAGAACTGAGTTAACGGTTCTCGTGTAAATGGTTCTTGTTGGAATCGGTTGTCAATCTAATCCTAAAATTAACAATTAAATAAAAGACAACTTAAGCTATGGTGTCATACTTATATTAATTAAGGACATATGATACATGATTCGACCGATTAACTAAGGTTGTATATATGATGGTTATGAGACTAAATTATGGGTAGTTCTTACATTTGTTGGCGTATTTTAAGTGCACAATACACATTATAAGCCAATTTGTGCACCTCATAAATGATTTTGTATGTGTTGGTTCTCTGTTTTAGCTACTTTAGTTTTCTTTATCAAATTCCATATATTTTATAAAATTTACATAATTCAAATGGAACTTGTAACTCAACAAGTTTGTTAGATGTTATATAGTTAACATGACCTGAACAATTTATTTATAAAGATTGAAATGGGAAATTGAGAATGGTAATGGTCGGCCTACAAACTGCTTGAAAAAGCCCACTAAATTAATAAGGTTTTCAAATATAATATTTAAAGTTTAAACCCAACCAGTTTTAGCGATTCTTTAAACGGATCCGTCGGTTCCAAGTTCCAAACCACATCGAACCGATAACCGTTTTCACCCAAATTTAAGAACCAAAACCAAACCCTAAATATAAGAATACGGTTCGGATCTAGCTGTTCGGTTTCGAGTCTCCAGATCTAACAGTGCGGAACCGTGAATTGCTCGACCATAGGAACCGGACAATTAAAAGAAACGGTGTGCCGGAATGTGCATGGTCACGACGTGGATACTTCTATATGCGTTGAGGTGAGGATTATAAAATGGGAATTGGATGTAAGCAATAACTTTTTGTTACTTTTAGTGGGTGTGGAGCTTGGATGTGAAAAGTGAAACCATGCCCCCATATTTCGAAACAGTATGAGGATGATGCGGCACCTACGCAACAATTTTTGTGAAGTGGAAAGTGTGACCACACCTGATAGTCTTATAGATTAAATTATAAGATTTATTATCTACTTTTACTATTTATATTTACTTTTAGTCGCAGTGATGTGAATGAGTCAAAAGTGCCAAAGCTTAAGGTTGGTTTCTAATATTTTGAATTGAAGTGAGCTTAATGAAGTTCTGGTTTAAATTTTAGATTGGGTTGAAAAGTGAGCTCCAGCCTAAACTAAATGATTTGGGTTTAGTTAAGCCTGCAAGCTTAAAAAACTTATTATATAGTATAAAATAAAGTAATTTTATTATTACATAGGTATAAATAATAAAAAATAGAGTTAACTACAATTTGCATCCCTGTGGTTTTTAGGTGGAGGCACTTTGCACCCATTTTTTATAACCCTCGCAACCTGAGCCGCTATCCTTCTATGTTCTTGCACTTTGAGCCCAACTTTTAACTTTCCATCCAACTTAACGTTAGATGCAAGGGCAGATATGTAACTTTCCATCCCATTAACCTTAATCCTTTACCATTAAAGTTATGATTAAAAAAACCCTAACCACGATTGAAAAACAACAATGGAACATTAATCTTTCAAAAAACCCTTACCTGGTTCGATTGAACAACAGCAATGGAACAACAATTGTTAAGGATTCGTAAGGATGGTGATGCTTTCAACCCAAACGCCATTTACTGTAAGTTTATCAATCGTTTTACTATTAATTGCTGAATGATTTGATTCAAAACAATCGCAACTTTTTAGTTAAATGTATATGATTTTGTTGACAGGTGACATAGAGAATCGGTTTACCCTAAAAAAAATCATGGTGGGGAGTTTTCTGACTACCCGGGTAGAGAATACATCAATGGTAAGTCAAATTACATTGATTTTGTTGATGTTGGAATCAATAAACTGGAAGAAATACTCAAGGGATTTGGATATGCAGTTGACATGGTTTATTATTTTCATTATAAGGAACCTTATGTTTCTTTGGATTTTGGTCTTAAGTCTTTGGTTAACGACAATGATTTTGAAAGCATATTGCATAGTGTTCGAAAGGGATATAAAGATATTGAGATATATGTAGAAAATTGGCACTCACGGGTCTTTATAGATTCAATGTATATAGATGGGATAAAAGCGATTGATCCTACTTATGAGGTGGATTTAAATACTCCTAACTATCGCCTGTTGGCGGATAATACTCCCAACTTTCACTTTGGTCATTAGCACTCCCAACTTGCAACTTATTTTTTTCCGTCACCCCCGAAATAACAGAGGTCTAACCTGGTTAGTCTTGGTAGCCAAAATGTAAAAACCAAAACTTCTACGTGGCAAAAATGTAAAAACAAAAACTTAAGGGGCATTTTTGAAACTTATTATTATTATTATAACCCCCCTCACCCTCTCTTTCTTCTTCTTCTTGTTACACGTGAAGAGCTTGAAGGGTACTGAGATTATATGTTATGATGGTGGTGAACCCTACCCGAGCAGCCACCATCTCTACCTCCCTCTCTCTGGCTAGGTCTGGTGACAGATTATTAATATTAATTGTAGTCAAGCCTGAAATATTAGAATGTCAAGATTGTAATTTGAATTTAACTGATGATAAAGAGCAGAGCAAAACACTCAAAGGACACAAACTTTATATAATCAACAAAGTTGATTAAAAAAAAGCAAAAACTCAAGCTCAGATATCTAAATAGCCAATAATAATCCAAGAAATCAAAAACCCATTAAGCAAAATCCATGATACAATCACCATACTATTACAGTAATACAAAATTTGACTAGCCGAAGGTCAATAGTCTTCCAAGTCATCCTTTGGAAACAGGAGGAACCGGTAATTCAACAGCAGGAGGAACCCTAGCTTTGTCGGGACTAAAGGAAGACGCCATGGATGATACTGAAGCACGAGTTATTAAGCGAGAAGTAGTAACGGTGACCGGATTGTGAAGAGAGTTGGTTTTAAAATCAGTGAGCCTGAAGTTGCGTCGAGTGTAAGAAGGGAGAGTTGTTGACAAGAATGAAATTGATCCACTTCTAATTTCTTTTAGGCTGTTACTTCTGCCAAATTCTCATCTCTTTTACGCTGTTACCTCACCCATTCACCTTGCTGCTATCGATGGAACCCTTTTCGACTGTCTGACTAGCTCAAATTTTCATCTCTTTCTCTCTCTTTGGCTAGGTCTGGTGACAGATTGTTGGGGGGTTTTGTTTGAATTTGGGGTTTTGTGGCGGTGGTACTGGTGAATATAGCCGGTGATGGTGGCGAAAAGTCGGAGGTATGGTTTGTTAGGAATGGTGGTGGCGGTGGCGGTGGTTGTGGTGGAGATGAGGAGGAGAATGGTGGTTGTTAGGAGGAGGTTATTGTGTGAACTTCATCATCACTCACTGATTTGTTGTTTGTTTATAAGGAAATAATAGTAATAGTAATAGTAATAATAATAATAATAATAATAATAATAATAATAATAATAATAATAATAAGTTTCAAAAATGCCCCTTAAGTTTTGGTTTTTACATTTTTGCCACGTAGAAGTTTTGGTTTTTACATTTTGGCTACGAAGACTAACCAGGTTAGACATCCGTTAATTCGGAGGTGATGAAAGAAAATAAGTTGCAAGTTGGGAGTGGATTAGGTCAAAGTTAAAGTTGGGAGTATTATCCGCCAATAGGCGATAGTTGAGAGCATTTAAATCCACCCCCCCCCCCCCCCAAAAAAAAAAAAAAAAACTCTTTAATATATGTATAACGTTTTTTTGAACGGTCAACTAAATATTACCTGAACTGCCTGTGGGTTAGCACTTGACAGCCAAGTCCACCAAGCCACCAATTCGGGGAAAATCCGCCGCCCGAAGACCCACTGCAGTAAAACCCCTTTGGATCGGATTCGAACTTAACACCAAATGATCTCAAGCTTTTATCTTCATTTCCCTGTATCAGTTCACCAAATAGTGGGTGGTAATATATGTATAACGTTAATACCTTTTTAGTTGAACAAGAAAATTGACAAATTCCAAGTCTCTCATTTGTAACCTTTATAATATTAACGACTTTGAAATTATGCAAATTGATTCATTGACGGCACTAAAATTCTCCATTGGAGGGTCGGAATAAATTGTTTAATACATTCATTTGAAAATGTCAACTTGTAAAAATTGCATTGTTAACTTATATAAAATGGATTTACAACCCTATACACCAAATACATAAGTTTTAGTCTTTAGACATACCTTTAAAGATACAATTTACAAAGTTTTGACAATTGGTTAATTTATGCTCACCATAACCATATCATAGTCCACTTAACCTTATAGAAATTCTTTTGATAGTAAAGTTACCAAAAAAATAAACAGCATATAACAACACAAAAACAAATGGTTCGCGTAGGCGTCATATGCTTACGGGTGAGTCACCGTAAGCATATGGTGGCCTTAAAGTGTTCTTGCATGATTTGTTAAAATGCACTAACACTGAAAATGTTACAAATATAAACTCCAATTATCATATAATGCTAGTCTTTTTTTGAACAACTAATGTAGCTGACTTTGAAGACACCTGCTACCTCCTTCAAGGCGAGCAGTGGCTTTTAAACTCTGCCTAGGTTCAAATCCTCCCAAAGGTACTGAAGGGGTAGGGTACCGCTTTCAGGCGCACCCTACCCGCCATACAAAAAAGCCTCCGCTAGAAGTTCTAACACCCGCGGGAAGAATCACTTCCAGGAGCACCACAGCGCCAAAGGCGCAGGGTCACCAGTTGGCAACACCCAAAGACACTCCCCTTGGACACCAACTTGCTTCCTCCCGTCAGATGTCAGCTGACAAGTGGTCAGCTGTCTGACATCTGACGCCCCTGCACACCATCCACAGCACGCCACGTGTGTGGTGGACGAAGAACCTCCCAAACTGCCAACCACGAGGTGACACGTGGTCCAATCAGAAGAAGCCCTCCCCAACTTGGATCACTTTATCTAACCAAGGGTTAGGATCCAACTAAGGGGGCCTACTACTTAACCGGCCCGGTCCCCAGGCCCGGCCCATTAAGAGATGAATGGGCTCCAGAATCCTTGGCCCATGCATCTCCTATAAAAGGAGGACTCGACCTCCTTTCTCTCCACGTAATATTTTAGCCAAGAAGAACGAGCACATTTGTACTTCCACTTGTATCGTTATTCACACTATACATTAATAAAGATCATCTTTCACAGTGGACGTAGATCTTACAAGATCGAACCACTTATATCTTTGTCCATGATTGCTTGTCATTCGTGTATATAACCATAGATCAACCATCGTTGTGAGCGAAGGATTATACCCTGCTGCGAACACGAGTCGTTACCTCATATCCCATTCAAACCCCATACCTAACCCCGCGTATACTCGTTGTTTCTTCATTGGCGCCATCCGTACCGGCTGAAAGACTCACAAAACTTTCAAAACCACATCTTTTACTCACAAAATGACTGATTTAACCCCTGTCGGATCCAAGGGAGCGACCCCCTCTACGGTCGTTCAGACCGCCAGAGCGGCAACGCTCCAAACTCCGGATAAGGACACGCAGCCAGCAACCATAAGGGAGGAAACACCGCCCCGCGCGGTTCCGGCCTCAGAATCCTCCGAATCAGACGCACCCAACACACCCATGGACCCCGACGAGTGGCTCTTTAGAAAACAACTCAAAAACACCAAGATCTACCAGAATATGCTGGCAAAAATCCAAAACAGCAAATCTAAAAGCAAGGCTTCCCCCTCCGCCAAACACAGCCGGAAGGGGAAGGAAAAACAAACCACGCGTCCAAGGTCTCAGGGTGTAGGTCGCAGCAAAAACGCGCGCGACCAGGACCTAGTAGACTCCGCGTCGGAATCCGACGGCTACCAACCCACCAGCGATTCAGACGCAACAACCTCAAGGGCCAAAAGGCGGAAGCTAGAAAAAACAAACTCGGCGACATCACACCACAAGGAAGATGACGACCTAAACAAACCATACAGGCCTAAGTCGTTCGCCTTAAGTTCAAAATTCTGTCAAAGAATAGCCACCGCACCCATAGAAAAACAAGCAAACCTCCCTAGCAGCATCGGCAGATACGATGGCCTGCGAGACCCCACGGACCATCTGCATGATTTCGAGTGCGCCGGAACCACAGTCCTCTGGCCTGTACAGGTCTGGTGTCACCTGTTCGCACAAACCCTTACCGGCGCAGCCAGAGTTTGGTTCGACAACCTCCCCATCGGGGGCATCTTAGATTTCGATGACCTCATCCAAAAATTCAAAGATCACTTCTCCCATCTCAGACGGCATAAACGAGATAAGGCCCACATCCTCCTTTGCCAGCGCACAGACAACGAGTCAATAGACGACTACATCGTGCGCTACAACAAAGAGGCGCTGCAAATAGGTTGTGGGGAAGAACTAACCCGCGCAGGCTTCATCCACGGAGTGCGCAGTGAGGACTTGATGAAAACCCTATCCGGGAAAACAGGTGTCCCTGATTCCTGGGAAGAAGTCATCAAGGCTTCAAAAATATACGCATCCTCGGAGCGCTCCATCAAACAACAGCGCGGATATAACCAAACCAGCAACTCCAACAGAAACAAGGGCAAGCAATCCGTGTGGTCCCGCATTTCAGGACCAACAGACGAAGGCAAGTACTCGCCCTCCATAGATGCCCGCCAGACAATCACAAACAGGCAATCAAGGGACCACAAAGCCCAACCCAAGAAAACCACCGACTGGACGCCGTTAACCAAAACTCCCTCACAGGTACTCAAAACAGAGCAAGTCACTTTCAAGGAGCCTAAAGTGTTAGGCAAACGAAAGAACGTGGACCACACCAAATACTGTGAGTACCATAACGATTACGGCCACCTGACGGACAACTGCTACAGCCTAAAACTAGAAATCGAGGCAGCACTGAAGACAGGCCAACTGGGTCACCTTGTCAAAAACGTTAACAGGGGCGGGCGCAACAACCAAGACGACAAGCATGAAGAGCCCGGAAAGAAAACAATCCGGAACCTACAAACAAGTTACATCAGGCACACTCCGCATCATCATTGCAACATGACCTCCGACGCGGGAAAACGCCAAAATAAAGGAAAGCGCCCAAGAGAGATCGATGACTCCTGGAAAGAGGTGGACGTCCTCCTCCCTAGAGTACGAGGTGGACCTTCCGCCACCGCACCATTAATCGTCACCGGCGTCGTAGGACATTACCGGACACAATCAATGTTCCTAGACGGCGGAAGCAGCACTGACATCATATATGATCAGTGTTTTCAACAACTGGACGAGGATGACAAAGCCCGCCTCGTTCCAGTCAACGCACCAATATCAGGCTTTATTGACAAAGTCATCATGCCGCGCGGCATCATCACCTTCCCGGTTACCCTAACAGATGGTACCCACGAACGCACAGAAATCTGTGACTTCATGGTCCTACCAGTCACTTCTCGCCACGATGTCCTACTAGGGCGGGAAGGCTTGGCAAAGTTCAACGCCAACGCCTCCACCCCACACCAAATGGTAGGTTTCCCAACCCGAACCGGCGTAGCAATAGTCCGCGGCAACAAACAGTGCCACGCGATCGACGTGGCAAAACCACAAAAAACACAAACCCGATCGGAACCGGAAAACTGGGTTCTTAACCCTAAATTCCCAGACCAAACGGTCATCATCGGCCATGAAATCTCCGACACCATACGGGCGCACCTCAAACAACTACTAGTAAAGAACATAGACATATTCGCCTGGCAACCATCTGACATGATTGGCGTTCCAAGAAATATCGCGGAACACAAACTCAACACGTACAGATCAGTGGAGCCAGTTGCCCAAAAGATGCGCAAAATGGGACCGGAGAAAACAAAGGCGATGAACGAACAAGTCAATGAGCTATTAAACGCTGGCATTATCCGCCCAATACGCTACCAAACATGGGTCGCCAACCCGGTTATGGTAGGAAAAGCGACAGGCGGATGGCGCATGTGCGTCGATTACAAAGACCTAAACAAAGCTTGTCCGAAGGATTGCTACCCTCTCCCAGAAATCGACTTAAAGGTAGACTCCCTAGCACCATTCCGCTTCAAATGCTTCCTCGACGCCTACAAAGGCTACCATCAGATCCAAATGGCAAAGGAAGACGAAGACAAAACGGCATTCCGCACAGGCACGGGCATTTTCTGCTACACCAAAATGCCCTTCGGTCTGAAAAACGCGGGAGCCACATACCAACGTCTCATGGACAGCGCTTTCATGTAACCTCGAGTATTTTTATGTAACTGAAATTCCCATTCTTACCTAATAAAACCCCATTATTCTTCCCATTTAATGTATTTGTTTAGTTCTAATATTATTGTAGTATTTTATAAAATTAAAAAAAAACTCTATTTTAAGTTTTCATTTAAAACATTTTTACGTATATACTTAATCTTATTATTAATGATTATTAACAAATGTTATTTTAAAGGGATGCATTGAAATTAATACTCCCATAAAGCTTATATGTTGGTGGATACTAACACTTTATAGTTATCAAATTTGGTGATATAAACATTTCATAAAAGTCCCTAAACCTCGGGGGCTGATTATGAAATTTTGCCAAACTTAAAATAAATTCAACCATAACCTTTCCTTCTTCTCCGGTTAAATGCCGAGATTCCAGGCGACCAAAATTCCACTACATAATCTTGTTTCAAATTATATTCCAATTTAATCAAAATCATGTTTTTTTTGGAATGCTTATAATTTTTTTTTTGGAATGCAAAATATTAGGAGAAACCACTCTTTCACAACATCATGTGATAATTCATAACATTTTACTCACGCGGTTATAACCAAAAATTACGCACTGATGACTCGTAACAAACCCACCAAAATTACGGACTTTAAACTCACAATAAATACATGAGCTTCGATGGTAGTTGTTGATATAAATCAACACAGAACCATTAGCCGATCCGTTCTCCGCCACACACCATCTTTCGTTATCAACCGACTAAAACTTCCAGTGGCTCGTTAACAGTCACCATGGATGTCGACACCACCATCGACGCCACCACCGCCGTCTCCGTCAGTTCTCCATCTTGTCAGAGTTCGGCCGACACATACGCACACCACCGCAGCATTCGCGTTGTCGATTTAACTTTCATCGTCCACTGAGGTAGCCGTCTACTCTTTGTCTCTGGTTTGTTTCAATTGTTCGAATACGTGTCAACGAACTCAATTTATTCTGGCGACTAAACCGTAAACGTATTGAAACGATATGATTTTTTTTTTTTTTTTGTTCTTATCGGCGTTCCTACATATTTTGTTTTAAAGAAAAGTGTGTGATATGTTTATATGTGCTTTTATATTAAAGTTTCTTTTTGAACAATGAGATCACACACATGGACGGACATTCATTAATAGCTAGGAACGTAATACAACTAATGTTGTTAGTTTAATCAAGTGTTTTTTTTTTTTTTTTTTAAATTTAATAATTTCTATATCTTTTACTAATTGATAAATGGAACTTATCACTTATTTAAGATGTTGTAGTCCTAATCTTTGTTTATTAATTTTTATTATTATTATTATTATTATTATTATTATTATTTTTGAACGATTAATCATATTTTTTTTTTTGAATGGAGTCCTAATCCTTATAACTAGAGGTTTTAATCATTTATTTACAAGCTAGTTATATATTAATTTCTAATCATGAATTTCGTTTTACAAGCTCTAGTGATTAAATGATGTCTTACCCACAAACTTGAGAATAATCGTTTTGGGGTTTTGGATGTAACTAATATGAATCGGGTCTTAGTCACGGGAAATTTTAATGAACAAGTCAATCAATGTTTTTATTTATTCTGTCCTAAAATTCATTTAGGGTATAACGAGATTATAGCTTCTTGAGTGTTCAATGACGCTTTGATTCGTTGGATTTGCTTGCTTTTGCCAAGGTGAGTTTTACATAGCCCCTTTTCTATTTATCACCGTTTTTGGGGTGAAACATGTTACAACATTCTATATGCAATTCAATCATCAAAGTGTCTATGTGTTTTTCTATGTTGCATTATGTCTTGAACATGACTAGGGTAAGCACAATTCTAGCATAATCATTAACATTGATCAGCCGACGGTATACAATGATAGATCTATTGGACTGACAATCCCACCCGGATACGTGCCTCCTACAAAGGTAGCGTGGGTGATTGTTATCGCATAACATATTTGAGTGAACCATGAGCGTATGGGATGTACCACATTATAACAGTCACAAGGGTTGATTATGCACTCGATTTACTTCTAGTATGTTTTCACATATGGACTAGACTTGCCATGACACTTGAATTGCACAACATTTTTATTCGATTATCAAAACCTATGTAATTCTCACCAACTTTTGTTGACCCAAAATATTTTAAAACTTAACATGTTTCAGGTTATAGCTTGTTTGAAGATTAGAGTTAATGCTTGAAGATGTGTACTTAGTATTATTCATATTGATGTACAAATTCTTGTAGAACAATTGTATGTAATGTAATTAAATCAATTATTGAAATTTATTATTTACCATGAGCTACTGAACAATCATCAATACGTGACATCCCGATGTTTCCGCCATCGGTTGGGGTGTTACAGATTGGTATCAGAGCCTTGGTTATAGGGAATTAGGTTATTAGAAAAATAATCTAGTCTATAACCTTAGGACTTTAACTAGTACTTGCTTCAATTGCTTGCAGCTCTACCTTATCCTTATCTCTATCTCTATCCTCCTCCTAATTCTTACCCTAGCTTGGTCTTGTCTACTCTTTCTCACTTGCTGCAATCCTAATGTACTCCTAGATTATTAAGGGCAAATTCCTTAGGCTTAGATCTGATATGTCTTGATAAGTTAATGTTTTCGTTTATACGTGGATAAACGAATACAATCTTTGTGTTTCATTTCCATTCATACCCCCTCATTCTCATTTAAATTCTAAGATTTGAATCTCAAAATTTTTGCAATTCAATCCTATTTTCTTCCTTATATAATCCTCTCGTTGGCCTAAATTGCATGAATCTTTTGTGGATCTCACAATTATATTTCATTTTACAAACCTGTAATATTACCCGCTTGTTTAATTATTCTCAACATCTAACCCAAATCATATATTTCTCTTTACAACATATTACATATTTTACTTCTTAAATCGTATTACCTTCGGGCCAATTTTGATTTTAAACCTCTCCCTACATTTTTTTAGGCATCCTCAACCATAAAATTTCATCATATTCAAGATTTTAAAACCCTTGTTCAAACTATGATCTCATAACCGTTTATAGGAGATACTCTAGCACCAACACTAAAGAGTACTAAACTTTTTTCAAATATTCATCACCTTAGAATTTTACAAACTATAGCAACTAAATATTTTTGTCAAAAGCCTTTTATCCCACAAACTTATTTTCTAAATTTCAATTGTTTGTGCAACAATTTATTGGCGTAACAAATGATTTTTGATAAAAATGTTTTAATCTATTAAGAATCACTTCTTTTATGGATTACTCGAAGTCTATTAAACAAAATGTCTCAACAAAATCTTGATTTTCGAAATCCAACATCGTGTTTGAAATCATTGACTCACCGAAATATTCTAATCTAAATCCAGTTAGTTTGTACTAATTGCAAAAAAAAAATGTGTTAATTAACCATCCTTGCTTTTGCCGAAAACCAATTTTGAAAGTAATATCTTTCCAACCACGGGAAAATTTAACCATTCGAATTCTCCATTGATCCTTATTGTTTTAAATCGGTTTGAACTTTTACGACTTTGCGTTTACCACAATCATGCTTTACGTTGTGAAGATTCCACGTTTTCTCTTACGTTTGATTATAAACATGAATTCGAACCTCATGGTTCACCCCGTATTTGTTACAACGCGCTATCTAATTACCTATGTTTCATGATCTCCTTAGTTTTTGTGTTCCTTTTATTTGAAAACCTACTAATTAAACTTCAAATACTTGAACCTTATTAAATTGAAAAACTATTGATTTAGCCCTAAATTTCTATACCCAAATTTTTGTACAAGGATGACCCTTATTACAAAACCACCGACTACTGTTTTCATCGAAATTTTCACATACTGTACAAACCACCACTATTTTTTTTTTTTACAAAATCTCATCTAATTATACAAACCTACCCCCCCCCCCTAATTTTTTTTAATTGCATTTTGATCGGCATACTTACACAAACAAAATTATTTCCAAACAAATGATCAGGGGTTTTCGTACCAGTTGCTCAATTAAACTTAGAAAATCTCTCGACTCCTTGAAATATACAACTCCGCTCGATTGGTTGCATCCTCAATAAATCAATTACGCTAGACTTATTTAAAATTCGTCTTTAAATATGGAATAATATCCTCTTTAGAACACAGCCCGCAATCTCATTTGCCTCAATCTATGTTGACTATCCACGTTTTTAATTTATCACGAACATGTCTGACTACCTTCTTCCTTTTCTTGACCTATAAACTAACTTTTATCAACTATTTTTACATCCACTATTCTATGCAATTTAATTATACTATGGACTTTCACCATTCTCTCAATGATTAAATGTATAATCTTCGTCTTTTCAAACCTGAGCTTGATTTTCATGATAACCAAACCATTGAAAGCTTGGTACTTGATTATTTATTTTTTTTTCTAAAATCATGATTGCTTGTTGCATGAAACTTGATTATTAGTGATACATGAGGATTTGATTATCTACTATATTTGAACATATGATTATTCACAATACTTGAAAACATGGATAGCTAAATATGGACTATTTGCTATAATCACACCTAGACCCATTAACCTTGTCTAGGGCAACTCTATTACAACTCGCATGCTAAACTTGATACTTAATGCATTTACAAACTTGGTTACATGTATGTATTATCAATTTGCAACTTATGTGTTAAACCAAAAACAATTGTTACACTTAATAAAACAACTAGTAGAGGATGAAGTACTTACTCAACAGTTGGTAAAGTTTCTAAAAACCTACTCAACGATTGGTAGAGGTCATCATGCCTGCTCAACAGTCGGTAGAAGTTCTAACAACCTGCTCAACGACCGGTAGAGGCTATCAAACCTTCTCAACAATCGGTAGAGGTTCCTACTCACTGACTCGTAGAAGTCTTCTTGCCTACTCAACAGTTGGACTCATTTTTGGATACATTGAACATGCAATTTGATACAAAGATCCATTAGACTTATTGAAAACGCAAGGTTGTTCATTATTATACACGTGTGTGTAGTTTAGAGTCATAGAAGGACACAAAACCTCAATGTAAGGTAAATTGGTTATTGCGGTCCGGAACGTAATAATGAATTTACAGGTACGTTGAGGTGGTGTGAAATTCTACTAGGATTGTTGGTAGATACTCGGTACAAATTCAAAATATTAAAGGCATGGTAGGGTTAGCTACGGTACACCCTATATATAAACATTAATGGTGCATCGAAGACGCGACTAAGGGTCGGACCAAGGACTAACTCTAGTCAAACCGACCACTACAATAAGCCCTGCACTGAATCTAGACATAATCATTCAGTTAATAATTAAAGCATATAAACATTTATCTATATTACTCAAAAGCTTATTACCCATCCAAACTCAACAACTCAGACTATAACCCTTACGTTCCTATTATTCCCCGTGTTAGCAACCGTACATGACAGTCTTTTCTAAATCAATTTCGAGACGAAATTCCCAAAAGTAGGGGAGACTGTAACCTCGAGTATTTTTATGTAACTGAAATTCCCATTCTTACCTAATAAAACCCCATTATTCTTCCCATTTAATGTATTTGTTTAGTTCTAATATTATTGTAGTATTTTATAAAATTAAAAAAAACTCTATTTTAAGTTTTCATTTAAAACATTTTTACGTATATACTTAATCTTATTATTAATGATTATTAACAAATGTTATTTTAAAGGGATGCATTGAAATTAATACTCCCATAAAGCTTATATGTTGGTGGATACTAACACTTTATAGTTATCAAATTTGGTGATATAAACATTTCATAAAAGTCCCTAAACCTCGGGGGCTGATTATGAAATTTTGCCAAACTTAAAATAAATTCAACCATAACCTTTCCTTCTTCTCCGGTTAAATGCCGAGATTCCAGGCGACCAAAATTCCACTACATAATCTTGTTTCAAATTATATTCCAATTTAATCAAAATCATGTTTTTTTTTGGAATGCTTATAATTTTTTTTTTGGAATGCAAAATATTAGGAGAAACCACTCTTTCACAACATCATGTGATAATTCATAACATTTTACTCACGCGGTTATAACCAAAAATTACGCACTGATGACTCGTAACAAACCCACCAAAATTACGGACTTTAAACTCACAATAAATACATGAGCTTCGATGGTAGTTGTTGATATAAATCAACACAGAACCATTAGCCGATCCGTTCTCCGCCACACACCATCTTTCGTTATCAACCGACTAAAACTTCCAGTGGCTCGTTAACAGTCACCATGGATGTCGACACCACCATCGACGCCACCACCGCCGTCTCCGTCAGTTCTCCATCTTGTCAGAGTTCGGCCGACACATACGCACACCACCGCAGCATTCGCGTTGTCGATTTAACTTTCATCGTCCACTGAGGTAGCCGTCTACTCTTTGTCTCTGGTTTGTTTCAATTGTTCGAATACGTGTCAACGAACTCAATTTATTCTGGCGACTAAACCGTAAACGTATTGAAACGATATGATTTTTTTTTTTTTTTGTTCTTATCGGCGTTCCTACATATTTTGTTTTAAAGAAAAGTGTGTGATATGTTTATATGTGCTTTTATATTAAAGTTTCTTTTTGAACAATGAGATCACACACATGGACGGACATTCATTAATAGCTAGGAACGTAATACAACTAATGTTGTTAGTTTAATCAAGTGTTTTTTTTTTTTTTTTTTAAAATTTAATAATTTCTATATCTTTTACTAATTGATAAATGGAACTTATCACTTATTTAAGATGTTGTAGTCCTAATCTTTGTTTATTAATTTTTATTATTATTATTATTATTATTATTATTATTATTTTTGAACGATTAATCATATTTTTTTTTTTTTTGAATGGAGTCCTAATCCTTATAACTAGAGGTTTTAATCATTTATTTACAAGCTAGTTATATATTAATTTCTAATCATGAATTTCGTTTTACAAGCTCTAGTGATTAAATGATGTCTTACCCACAAACTTGAGAATAATCGTTTTGGGGTTTTGGATGTAACTAATATGAATCGGGTCTTAGTCACGGGAAATTTTAATGAACAAGTCAATCAATGTTTTTATTTATTCTGTCCTAAAATTCATTTAGGGTATAACGAGATTATAGCTTCTTGAGTGTTCAATGACGCTTTGATTCGTTGGATTTGCTTGCTTTTGCCAAGGTGAGTTTTACATAGCCCCTTTTCTATTTATCACCGTTTTTGGGGTGAAACATGTTACAACATTCTATATGCAATTCAATCATCAAAGTGTCTATGTGTTTTTCTATGTTGCATTATGTCTTGAACATGACTAGGGTAAGCACAATTCTAGCATAATCATTAACATTGATCAGCCGACGGTATACAATGATAGATCTATTGGACTGACAATCCCACCCGGATACGTGCCTCCTACAAAGGTAGCGTGGGTGATTGTTATCGCATAACATATTTGAGTGAACCATGAGCGTATGGGATGTACCACATTATAACAGTCACAAGGGTTGATTATGCACTCGATTTACTTCTAGTATGTTTTCACATATGGACTAGACTTGCCATGACACTTGAATTGCACAACATTTTTATTCGATTATCAAAACCTATGTAATTCTCACCAACTTTTGTTGACCCAAAATATTTTAAAACTTAACATGTTTCAGGTTATAGCTTGTTTGAAGATTAGAGTTAATGCTTGAAGATGTGTACTTAGTATTATTCATATTGATGTACAAATTCTTGTAGAACAATTGTATGTAATGTAATTAAATCAATTATTGAAATTTATTATTTACCATGAGCTACTGAACAATCATCAATACGTGACATCCCGATGTTTCCGCCATCGGTTGGGGTGTTACATTTCATCCACGAGATAGGGGTGCGCTTGGAAGTATACGTTGATGACCTCGTCATCAAAAGCAAAGACGAAGGCAACATGCTGGAAGACATCCAGAAAACATTCAGCCAACTGCGTAAGGTGCGCATGAAGCTCAACCCCAGCAAATGTTCCTTCGGCATGGAAGAGGGAAGATTCCTAGGCGTTGTAGTCACGCGTGACGGTTTCCGCGCAAATCCAGACAAAGTCCTAGCAATTGAAAGAATGCCTTCACCAACAAGCATCAAGGAAGTACAAACGCTAATGGGGCGCCTAGTCGCTCTTAACCGCTTCCTTTCAAATTACGCTTCAAAGTCTTTTCCATTTCTAGACACTCTAAAAAATTGTCTTAAGAAAAGTAATTTCCGCTGGACCCCTGAGGCGGAAAAAGCTTTTAAAGAAATGAAAGAATGTCTTATGAATTTACCTACTCTCACAGCACCATTACCCAAAGAGCCGCTAACCCTATACCTCTCTGTAACAGAAAGGGCAATCGGCGCCGTACTTTTGGTAGACCGCAAAACTGTACAAACACCCATCTACTACATCAGTAGAACCTTGTTAGACGCAGAAACTAGGTACTCCACAATGGAAAAGTTAGTACTAGCCCTCATCCACGCTTCGCGCAGATTGCGCCGGTATTTCCACGGCCACCCAATAAACGTCCTAACAGACTACAGAATCAGTGATGTCCTACGCAAGCCAGAAACCTCGGGACGTCTAGCAAAATGGGCAATCGAACTAGGTGAACATACTATCAACTACAAGCCCAGACCCGCAGTTAAAGGACAGGTCCTCGCCGACTTCGCCACCGAAATACCAACGGACAAAATCGCGGAGTGCCTCGCAGAGCAGGATCCCGCACAACCAACGCCGGAAAATGAAAGGTGGAACCTTTACACCGACGGTGCGTCAAACTCAGACGGCGCAGGTGCGGGTTTGCGGCTGATCAGCCCTAATAACAAAGAATACACATACGCCATTAGATTAGACTTTGCCGCAACAAACAATGAGGCAGAATATGAAGCGCTCCTAGCAGGCCTACGCATCGCACATCAAATGGGAGCCTCACATATCGAGGCGCATGTCGATTCACTACTAGTGGCGGGCCACATCAATGGCACATACGATGCAAGGGACGCCACAATGGCCCTATATCTACAACAGGCCAAACTACTCATACGCAAATTCGTCTCCTGCACGGTCATTCACATCAACCGCAGCGAGAACAAACCCGCCGACGCCCTAAGCAAGATGGCTTCCACAGTCTTTGAGCACATGGCCAAAAACGTCCGTGTCGAACTACAAGAAGCCCCATCAGTTCCTACAAGGCAAGTCAACGTCATCCAAACAGGAAACACCTCTTGGATGGCACCACTAAAGGCTTACTTCACATCCGGAACGTTACCCGATAACAAAGTGGAGGCACAAAAGCTCCAGCACAAAGCCTTGCACTATCAGTTAACGGACGGAATCCTCTATCGACGATCATACCTCGGTCCGCTACTGCGATGCGTCGACAAAGAAGACGCCTCTTTCCTCATCAGAGACATCCACGAAGGCACATGCGGACTACATGCAGGACCCAGAATGGTGGTGGCCAAGCTAATGAACGCAGGCTATTATTGGCCAGGCATGCACCCAGACGCAGTGGCAGAACTGCGCAAGTGCGACTCTTGCCAGCGCCACGCGCCAAACACCCTGCGCCCTAAAAACGACCTAATTCCCGTCACAGCGGCATGGCCGTTCCAGAAATGGGCAATAGACCTTGTTGGCCCATTCCCCACAGCACCAGGGAACGTAAAGTTCTTAATAGTGGCAATCGACTATTTCACAAAATGGATCGAAGCAAAGCCACTAGCAAAAATCGACGGCGCACACACCAAAAAGTTCATATGGGAGTTCATCATTTGCAGGTTCGGTTTGCCATATCAAATTGTAAGCGACAATGGAACCCAATTCACCGACCAACACTTGCAACAATGGTTGGCGCAAATGGGCGTCCAGCAGATATTCACCTCAGTCGCCCACCCCCAAGGGAATGGCCAGGTCGAAAGGGCAAATCGAAGCATCATCGAAGGCATTAAAAAGCGGCTGGGGACCAAACGAACAGGATGGGTGGACGAGCTTCCACACGTCCTATGGGCAAATCGCATACTCACCAAAACTAGCAATGGCGAAACTCCCTTCAGCCTGACCTATGGCTCTGAGGCTGTCATTCCCGCCGAAATCGGATGCCCCTCCGCAAGAGTACTCATGGCGGAAAAAGGGAAGAATGACAAAGAGCTACGACTAAACCTTGACTTGCTTGAAGAACGAAGAGAGCTCGCCGCCATCAAAGAAGCCAAATACAAAAGTCAACTGGAGCGCTACTACAATCAAAAAGTTAAGTTACATAACTTTAACATTGGAGATTACGTTCTCAGAAACAATAGCGCTTCAAACGCGGAAAAGCAAGGTAAACTTGCCCCAACATGGGAAGGCCCCTACAAAATACAAGAAATTTTGGGCAAAGGCGCCTACGTGTTAGAGAAGCTCGATGGAACGCCTGTCCCGCGCTCTTGGAACGCGGCACAATTACGCTTCTGTTACATATAATTCTTGTAAACACTTAGGCTACACATGCCTAAGCCACTTTTCTTTTTTGGGAATCCTAAGAAAATTCTATCGCCTCTTAAAGTGTGCAACATCGGAACTTGGGTCTTGAAGGCATAAATATCATGTATCATTATCGCCAGACTCATTAATCAATCCAAAAACACACAAGGTAACAAACAAAAAGTTTCATTCATATAAACTATCAAAAAGAGGCGATCAAGCTGCCTCAAGCTTTACAAAGAACAAAAGAAACATAAACACATACAGAGGAATCCTATTCCTCACCAGACTCCCCAAAATCAACTAACTGTTCTTCAACATCCTCCGGGCGCGTCCCAGACGGACCTTCACCACCACCCGCTGGCTGCTTCCCCTTCTGCTGCGCCTCCGCACCCAAACGGTCGGATTCTTCAATATAGTAACGGAGGGCGCCAGCTGGATCAGCATACTGATTACAGTCCGCAACTGTCTTCAGTATGGGGAACTCGACCTGCTCAAATTTCAGAAGCTCAGCTTCATACTCCTTCTCCCTGGGTTTACCGTCATGCGCACCCTCAGAAATGCACCCTCCATTCAGCGCATGGTAGAACCCAGTGTCGAATCCCTCGGCCTCTCCAGCAGCGCGCGCAGCAGCAGCGATAGCAGCAACCTGATCACCGAGATTGGGCTCGTTCCAGAACCGCTTGAAAATCTGCATAAAAACAAGGATTAGAAAGAAAATACACTAAGGACAGTAGAAAGGAGAGAGAAGTACTTACACCGGCGATACCCTCGGTCATCACCCAGCGGATGGACTCCTGGGACTTCTCCTGCGCAACAGTGGCCTCATCCAAGAGAGCCTTGGCATTTTCAGCCTCTGTTTGCGACACGGTCAAGGACTCCTCCAACGAGGCCCGCTCCTCCATCAACGCCGCCCTCTCCTTCACCCAAGCTTCCTTCTCACCCGCCAACTCAGAAAGCTGAGAAGAGGCAACAACAAGTTCATCATCTTTGTTGCGAAGATCAGACCTAAGACCCGCCACCACGGAGTCCTTATCAGCCAAAACCTTGGCATGGCCCTCCGCGGTGTCCCGAAGTTTCGCGTTCTCATTCTTCAGGGTCTGGATCTGATCTTTCAGCTTCATAGTCTCCTGGTTGGTCACTTGGCATGCATCGACCCACCGCTGATGAGCCAACGCATGCTCCTTCTCCAGCTCCTTCACTCGGTCCTCAGCTTTATAGGCCCTATCACGGTACCTATCTACCTCCGACTTCATTTTCTCCTCCCTCTGCGCCTGGCTAGCCCGCCGAGCATTGAACTCCGCGATATCCCGGGCATACTCCTGATCACGCCGCTTTAGAGATTCAATAGCGGCGACTTGGAGCGCCTGCCTGACACAGATATCGGTGATCAACTGCGACCGGGGCAGGCTATCTTGATACTCCCTTTCCTTGGGAGGAACAACTTCAGAAATGAACTCCTCGGCCGTTAGAGGGTTGGCAAAACGGGAGTTCTCCCGGATACTCCAGTGCGGACGCCAAATCACGTCGCCCGCGAAGTAACCCGGGTCACTCCGGTCCACACTGGACCTCCCCCCAACAGGTCCACCTCCAACCCCCCCAGGGGAACCACCAGAAAAAGCTTGAACACTAGCGAGCTTGGCGGCCTCCTCCTCCGCCCTAGCCTTGGCGGCCGCCTCCTTAGCCCTTGCTTCGGCTTCAGCTTTTTCCTTCTCCATACGCAGCTTATCAGCTGCCAATCTCTCTTCCTCAGCTTTTTTAGCTGCTTCCTCCAGACGCAGCCTCTCCGCCGCTACCCTCTCCTCCTCCTCCTTGGCGGCAGCTTCCTTGGCCCGTTGCTCGGCCTCCGCTGCCTCTTTCTCCGCGCGACCCTTCGCTTCTTCCTCCTCCCGCCTTTCCCTAGCAACCTCCGTCTCACTTGGCTCGGAGGCAGAACCAGAAGCTCGCGGAGAAACAACTGCAAGAAAAACAAAACACTTAGGAAAATATCAAGAAAACGGCAAAAAAGCAACACAGAGGCGGAACACCACTTACTAGTAACCTTCTTCAACGTCTTCTGGATCAGAGGACGACGCTCCGGCGGAGGGCTAATCTCCATGGAGAACGGTGCGGAACCAGACTTGGAGGATGCAGCTTTACCTCCAGAAACTTTACCCAACTTCCGCTTCTTTTTCAGCGGACTGACCGCTGAATCATCTTCAGGGGCGGAAGAGGACGATTCTGCACGCCGCTCGCGTTGACCAAAGAGAGGCCCTTCACCACCTACACTCAAAGGCGCAGACTTAGCTTGAGACAAGACCTTATGCTTATGAAAGCGTGGCACGCTCTTCTTACGACCACGCAGAGGCGCTGGATCCACATCTCTACAGAAGATCCAGTGGATTCCTCATCAGAGGAAACGACAAAACAAGGGTTTACCCCCGCATGACGCACAGAAGATATAGGGTCAGGGTTTATAGGATGCTCACGTGAAAACAGGAGGACGGTTGGCTTGAACTCCAGATAGGGAAAATAAAATCGGCCCACCATCTCGTCAATGACGGACATCCTACCACCCGCAGGATCTCTCCACTCAAGTGGGGCCTTGTCCCTCAGCAGGAACGCCTCAAACTTCGACATTCCTGAGCCCAAAAAGACAACTTTATTTACACAAAAAAAAAAAGAAAAAAGAGAGGTCAGGAAAATAAAATGAAAGAGACTTACCAGGGACGGTAACCACAGGCTCTTTTCCTTCAACGATCTGAACCCTACTCATTCCCAGCAAAGCCAGCATGGCTTCAGAACACATACCCGTGTCAAACGGGGAAGCACGGGCCACAAGCTCTTTGAACCACTCCTGGTCCCTGAAACCCTCCATCACAGGATGGTCACCCACCCGTTGACGCTCGGCAACAACTTTCCACGGCATGTCCACCGGAATCACACCCCTCTTGACATAGAAAAATTTCTCTTTCCAGTCATGAAGGGACTTCGGAGCAGTAGTCCCACAGGGAGGGACTTGAGGACGAGGGACAAAGTTGAACCATGAACCCTCCATGTTCAACACATAAAAGACATTGAACCGTTCGAACGACGGTTCAATATCCAAAGCACGGCAACAAGCTTCGAAGTGCACCAGACGAAGCATCCCAAATCCACTGACCTGGGTAACATGAACGCCATATTGCACCAAGGTGTCCACCTGGAACTTGGTGGCAGGTAGCCGGAACCCACAGAGGGCAAGATGAGCCCCATACAGACTCATCTTCCCGGTGGGAGGAGCCAAGGCAGTGCCCTTGTTTGACGGCAACTCCACCTCCCACGAAGGATCGAACTCCATGGCCTTGACAAATTTCGAAAAACTTTTCTCACCCCATTTACAGGTGGTGTTGTGAATCAGCTTCTTGGACTTCTCGGTGGCCTTAGCAGGGTTACCACCAACGTCGGAACCCTCAGACATAGTGCAAAATATATGCAAAAAGAAAGAAATTTTTTTTTTTCCTAAAAGGTCACCGGAAAACTTGAAGATCAACCGGAGAAGATGAGAGAAAAGAAGAAGGAAATTGTGAGACAAAAGAAGGATAAGAAGGAATTCAAAAAACCTCCTCGGGTATTTATACCCATCGCATTTAATGCGATAGACACAGCTGGCAGATGACCCTTCATCTTGCCAGGGAAGGACACATCTGGACGCAACACGTGGCATAAAAGCTGGATGAGCAGTTACTCGTCAGCACGGGAAGACACGCGTCTGCCCAAAAGGACGACTTCTCACCTGCCCAACGTCAGCATTCAGACTGACAGGCTGCACCACTCGCGCGCGTGAACGGCCACTCGCCTGACACACGACTGATAACTCCCCACCCACGTGCTGACGTGACTGACAACTGTGCAGACATCCTTTCTGCACTCTGACACGTCCACCAAACCGCCTCACCTTCCCAAGCACGTTTCCTAAATACAAGGAGACCCTTCAAAATTCAAAAATTAATTATAAGGGTAACGTACTCAGTACACCAATTAATACCAAGCCATTATGACTGCCACGTCATCTTCTGCCGCTGGCCCAGTGCCACGTCATCACTTGGCGATGGGTTGACGTAAAATCCAAAGGACGTTCTCCGCCGGATTTTACCCTTTCACACCCTAAGTGCCACGTCATCACTTGGCGATGGGTTGACGTAAAATCCAAAGGACGTTCTCCGCTGGATTTTACCCTTTCACACCCTAAGTGCCACGTCATCACTTGGCGATGGGTTGACGTAAAATCCAAAGGACGTTCTCCGCCGGATTTTACCCTTTCACACCCTAAGTGCCACGTCATCACTTGGCGATGGGTTGACGTAAAATCCAAAGGACGTTCTCCGCCGGATTTTACCTTTTCACACCCTAAGTGCCACGTCATCACTTGGCGATGGGTTGACGTAAAATCCAAAAGACATTGTCCGTCGGATTTTACTTTTTAAACATCCTAAAAGGCAACTGCTTTACAAAAGAGCCATGTACAAAGATAATGGGACGCCAATATCTTTTCACATGACACAAGAGTTGCAACGCGCACTCTTTCGCTCAAAATAAAGTAGTTCCCCCATCACAACAAAAAGGGATACAAAGGAAAAATTTTAGTCCAGCGCCCCACCAGCCCTCTAAGCAAGAACAGGAGACACCCTGGACTTGGGGGACTTGAAGGGGTAGGGTACCGCTTTCAGGCGCACCCTACCCGCCATACAAAAAAGCCTCCGCTAGAAGTTCTAACACTCGCGGGAAGAATCACTTCCAGGAGCACCACAGCGCCAAAGGCGCAGGGTCACCAGTTGGCAACACCCAAAGACACTCCCCTTGGACACCAACTTGCTTCCTCCCGTCAGATGTCAGCTGACAAGTGGTCAGCCGTCTGACATCTGACGCCCCTGCACACCATCCACAGCACGCCACGTGTGTGGTGGACGAAGAACCTCCCAAACTGCCAACCACGAGGTGACACGTGGTCCAATCAGAAGAAGCCCTCCCCAACTTGGATCACTTTATCTAACCAAGGGTTAGGATCCAACTAAGGGGGCCTACTACTTAACCGGCCCGGTCCCCAGGCCCGGCCCATTAAGAGATGAATGGGCTCCAGAATCCTTGGCCCATGCATCTCCTATAAAAGGAGGACTCGACCTCCTTTCTCTCCACGTAATATTTTAGCCAAGAAGAACGAGCACATTTGTACTTCCACTTGTATCGTTATTCACACTATACATTAATAAAGATCATCTTTCACAGTGGACGTAGATCTTACAAGATCGAACCACTTATATCTTTGTCCATGATTGCTTGTCATTCGTGTATATAACCATAGATCAACCATCGTTGTGAGCGAAGGATTATACCCTGCTGCGAACACGAGTCGTTACCTCATATCCCATTCAAACCCCATACCTAACCCCGCGTATACTCGTTGTTTCTTCAGGTACTTACTCCCGTTATGTTACAATTTTTTGCACTTAGTAAGGATTGAACTTAGAACATTCTCAAGAGGAAATCCTTATGAGCAAACCCCCTGACCACCCCACCAAAGTGCTTCCTCTCACTATGTTACAAATTTTTGCACTTAGTAATACTAGTCATCTAAGGGGAATATAAGTCTTTAATTGTCTACTTACACTGGTGGGTGTGGGGTTCGCCCCCGGTTCGTCTTGGGTCGGCTGGAATGTCTCACACCGCCCCCGCCAAGCCTGGGTCTAGGGCTGTTCAAATCGCTCGTCGCTCGTGGATCGCTCGCCGCTCGTTCGGAAAATGCTCGAAAAATGCTCGCTCGATCTTCCGCTCGGTTGTAAGTGAGCCGATCGGCTCGGTTTGGTTTGTAAACGAGCCAAGCACGAGCAAAGGTCCGCTCGGCTTGGTTCGGCTCGAATAAATTATTATTTATCTATTATTTATATAATTATATATACGCACAAACAATGGCGAAGCCTGACCTGAAGGTTCGGGGGGTCGGAAGTCACCGGGGGGTCAGAAGTCACTAGTTTTGGGGGGTCGAAAACCAGTTTCGGGGGGTCGAAACCCTATATTTCCAAAATTTTCTATACGAATACAATATAATCGGATCTTCTGCGCGAAAATTCGGGGGGGTCGGCCGCCCCCTCCCGCCCCAACTAAGATGCGCCCCTGCGCACAAATTATAGTAATATTTATAGTTTTATACATAACATTTGGCACAATATATGCAAATAAAATACGACTAGTCTGTTTTATCAAATAAATATTTAACACAAGATTTAGTAGTAAAACCGTAAGTCGTAACGTGACAGCCTTAACGTCTTTATGTTATTAGTCGTCCATCCCTAGTCGTCGCTTGATATCACCCTACGCCACAATGCGACAATTCTTCTCTGTAATATGCTCATTGCCTCAACCTAAGCCTCATTCTTGAACACTCGAACCTCAATATTAGTGTCCTCATCGGACAGCTCCACCTTAGTTGTCACTCGACAACGAAACATTGAAGATAACATCCCAATTTCATGGTTGTCTAAATTAATCTCCGCTCGTTTCTCGCTCGACGCTTGCTCGAAAAAATTTGCGCTCGAAAAACGCTCGTTCGCTTTCAGCTCGGTTGTAAACGAGCCGCTCAGCTCGGTTCGGTTTGAAAATGAGCCAAGCATGAGCAAAGGTCCGTTCGGTTCGGCTCGGCTCGTGAACAGCCCTACCTGGGTCGGCCAAAACGTCCGAATATAAACGATGAAGACGCACCAATGCGTGTGTATGCATGTATCTACTAAAAGGGGGAGGACTAGCTAAGGAGGATCATCCCCAGACCCTTAGCTAGTCCACTTGTGGAGTATTACCCTCATAAAGGACATGGCAGTTGATGTGTCGGGTAGTCCTCCCTTGAATTGATAGATAATTTAACTTTGACATAACTAGTCACAATTTCCAATTACAACATCTATCCGCGGGTAACACTCATCCAAATATTGGGAAACATTGTTGAACACTAAAAGCTAAATTACAATATCTATCCAACAATCGAGAACACTAGCCCCTAATAATATAAATTCCCCAAAGTGTCTTCGATGTTAATTCTATTTCTTCTTGATCCGTGACTGATACATCAGGCAAAAACAAGAAGACGGACTTTTGTTTCTTTATTTCCAGACCGGGCATTTCAGTTTTGACACTCCAATTTTGATTCACCATGTTATTCTCATGTTGATCATTAAAAAAATCATGACAAACACTAACCCATTCTACATTGATATCTTTTTCATGTATATCATTATAAAGATCTAACAAGAACTTGATTAATTTCATTATCTTTATCATTTTCCGTTACATCCTCACACTCAAATAATTCTTGAATCTCATCTCCCAACTTGTTCATTGAATCATCACTTGAATCTTCACCTATAACATTCCCAAACATTTCATTTACATGCTCTTTTATTCCCTCCTCTACTTCACTAACATCATCATCTTTTTCACTTTTTCTTAAATCATTGTTACAAACATCATTTATTTCAATTTCATTTTCTGAATTTGTAACTTCCTCATCATCCTTTACATTTCCTGAAATTTCAACCGTCGCAATAATCCCCAACCCATTCATTTGATCAGACACATCAATGGTTTCTTGAATCACATTTCTAAAACTACCAGGCGTTTCATCAAACACCTTGGGTGCAACTTTATTATCATTCTTATTTTCACTAATAACACCAGTTTCTTGAACAATCTTATCACAAGTTTCTTGAATTTTCCCATTCCTAAACCACTCATTATCTTTCATCATTTCCTTAAGAGTGATGCTAATATCAAACTCCAAATCTTTGTTATAGAAAGAAGAATTAGGATCAAATGGAGAAAAAGAATATTTCAAGCCATTAGAATCAATTTTTAAAGCCAAAGAAATCACATCTTCCACCTCAGTGACGATTTTCCTAATTCCCGGTTCTAAACCACATATGAATAGGTATATAGCATAGAATTCAGAAATTTCTTCAAGATTTCTAACCTGATTGAGTAAGATTTGAAACGAATCACAGTAATCTTTAATGGTACCTTCCTGATTGTATGCCATTAACTGCTACATTGCACTTCTTTTTGTTGATTTTTTAGAAGAACAAGATCGATTGCACGGTTCTTGAATTTTTTTTATAGTGTTGCCCTAATTTCCAAAGATGGAATCGTCCTGCTCAGAAAAATTTGAAGTCTGACTGTTATTGTCTAACCCACAGTCGAGAGGATTGAAAGCTCTGATACCATTGTTACGGTACAAATGGAGATCAAGAGATACAAGAGCTAAAGATTAGAGAAGAAGAGAAACACAAAGAAGAGAGGTTAAACCCAAATCAATAGCTACCCTCTCATTACGTTCAATTCATGTTTAAGTACACCACTCACTAACAACTATCAACTAACTCCCTAGACTATGAACAATTACAATATAAGTCCCTTTATTATTGATACCTAACATGATGCCCATCTAAATACATTACGATCAGCCCAAAATAGATAAGGGCTCTAAATAATGTAATACCAAATAGTGAATGGGACAAAATTCAGTTTCAACTGAGAAAATAGACTCACCTAAAGGCTTGGGATTTGCTAAACGTCATTGTGTTTGTGATTTGTGAGACGATGCAACTTATTGCTTTTCATATATTGGGATGCTTCAGAAGTCAGAACATCCACTAGCACCTTCATTTACATTTATAGATTTTAGTATTTTACTAACTGATGACACAGTTTTTTTAAATAACATTATTAACTATATTTTAATAGTAACACGATATGAATGCGACAAAAAATAATAATCAGTTTTTGGCATGTTATATCTAACACGTTTAATAAACGTGTCATGTTTGGATTGATCTCTTTAACCCGTTTAATTAAACGGTTTAACCCGCCAATCCGTTTAATTAAACATGTAAACACAGAGTAACCTGTTTAGCCATTATTTACATCCCATCAGTCTGATTAATTCATTTACAACTTGATTACTACCCACCAACCTGTAAACCCATGTGACGTGTGTATAGAAATGGGTTAAACAAGTCGTATTAGGTTTGATGTTTTTATCATTTATTAATAAATATATGAGCCGTGTTTGGGGTACGAAAACTCAATTCTCAAACCCGACACGACTAACACGCCCTAGACTTTCACCACCGGTAAATACATATAAACTTCCAAAACCTCTTAAAAGTATCTCACCACATGGAGCAGCCTTCTAGAGTAAACTCAATCATTCTCAAGCTAAACTCCATTAGAATGCAACAATCCCATTGAATTTGGTACAACGACATTGCAAACTTTTATTCCACATCATGGTGCATTCAAGTTCCTTGAACTTTTAATGTTAAGCTCCTACCTCATGGGTCATGGCTATGATTAACCTTAAGCATTAAGTGGTATCACAAGGCTTGAACCTATGATCCCTCCATCTTTTAACTCCTTTCTTCTAGGCCCTAAATCAAACCACATAAAGATGTTTAAGCTTGTATTCGGACTGACCGAGTATTCCTTGATAAAGATGTTCAAATATGTAGACGTTGATGTGCTTTTATGAACAAGTTATAGATCAAAAGATCGACATATGTAATGGAGTGCCTTGTATGGTGATCAACATTATCTTCTGCAACATAATCAGAAGCGCAACACTATGAATTGTTTGCGCCCTTTTGTCACATGATCATTATATGTAGCTATTTTCTTATAAAATGTTCACATATATTGTGGTGCTTTTGCTGCGGAAAAAACTTGGTTATAAACTTTTTCATTGAAAAGCTTTGCTATTAGTAATAATTTTACAGATACGTCAAGGCTAGGTGGTGTTAAAAGTGTAAAAAAATTGTTGAAGTGTTTGAAATATTATTTCTTTTGCTAGAACTTTCACTGTAACTCTAATATGTGTGATTTGTGGCTTTTAACATCTGAAATATTATTCTTTAAGAGAAATCGTATAAAAATACACATAGCATATTTTTATATGTTAGAAATCTTAAAGATATAATATTTCTTTTACCGAAAAGGGTCCAAATTTAAGAAACCATTTTGGACCAGTAAACGACTGTGGAGCATTATTGTCTTTAGGGAGCCTTATTCCATTGCTAGCAGGGGCGGACCTAATGAAGACGCAGGTATCGCGTCCGTTGCGTCTCAACTTCGCGCGCGTAGTGGAAAATTAGTGGAAAATTTGGTTTTTTTACGAAATTTGGAAAATGTTGCTACTAAAATGAAAAAAATAAAAAAACGTTACTACTGAAAAACATTTCTGTATCCGCCACTGAATTTGCTAGTATGTTATTAAAATGAGGTAATAGAGCCCTCTTTTGACGTGACACTGAGATAGCGCCATAAAGCCCCTAGATGTTGTGTTCCATACCATATATCCTTAATGTACCAGAACGAGGTGTCAGTTTTCATGAGATTCATGCCAATGAAAGATAGCCAAGGATAAAAAAAGGTTGGATATAAAGTGTACGCCTTTTGATCATGTTGAATTGGACCAAATGCTACCTTTTCTAATCACTAAACTGCATTATTGCTCCTAATATTACGTGTTTGATTTATTTTTTAGGTTCTTGTTTTTACATAAAATGATTAATTTACTGTTAAGTCAACGTCAATTTTTAAAATGTTAAAAGTATACTAAAAAGGGTTAAAATATGAGAGGGGAAAAAACTCGCAATTTTTTAGAAAACCCTATTTCCTGAACTTATTTTTATCTGAAAATTTTAGAGCAACTAATATACATATTTGAGTAAAAAAATAAAAAAATGATGAACCACTTTGTTTAAAAAATATATAAGTTTTCCAATGTTACATATGTTACACATGTAACACTGGAAAATTTATTTATTTAAAAAAACCGCTCGGCTTTTTTTGGCTCAAAACTTTTAAAAACATGCATAATACATGCCATAAAATTTTCAAATAAAAAAAGTTAGGGAAGTAAGGTTTTCTCAAATTTTTGAGATTTTTCTATTAAACCTTCCCCTTATATGAGCATGAACTAGAATTAAAACATCTTATTGTTACTATAGTAGCTTAAGAAGATTAAAAAAAAAAATGTAAACAAGTCTAATAGTCCATGATTTACTAGGGATTGGCTTGATTAAAACTTGAATTGAGCCAAGTTTGTCCTCAGAGCTGCGATCCAAGGTGAGTATTTAATACACGAGCTCAAGTATAAGATGGAGCTCATTAATAAAACGAAGTTGAGTTCGAACCTTATATATCGACCATCCGGTATAATCATGTATTTTGTTTATATAGTGAACGTATATGGCCCCAGCCCATGAAATCATCTGGGCCAAGCCAAAAAGCCCTAAAACAACCAAATAAGCAAGAATACGCCTGCACAAGGTTCCACGGCTCCACGCGCAATACTTATGTGCCAACGGAGGCTACCCGCGAACACCTCTCCGCAGGGAAAGCCTTGGTACGAGCCCAAAGGGGGACTAACGGTACAAATGATGATCTCTAACAAGCCAATTACAGCCAAGGGACGTGCAACCAGGTGCCTCTCCAAAGATGAGGCAGGAGGCGCACGTGACAACATAGGCTGGCCGATCAGAAACCACCAACAGGCGTGCCAGGTGTCATCCCTAGTGCTAAAACTGTGGGAGCTAACAGTAGGTACACTTGATAGTGACATCCGGCCAATCGAAGCTCGCCAGCGCTTGTACTGAGCATCAGCTCACGATCGCGCATGGGAGACAAGAAGTATAGTGACAGAGTGGCTCATCATTAAATTCCACTAATGGCTGCAAACAGAGGAGAAAACAACACATCCCGAAAGCGACGTTGGGCCAATTGATGGCTTGTAGTCAGGTCTCCACCTCTACGGACAACACGTGGAGCCAATGGGATTTTGCCATGCGTTGCCCCAAAGGTAAAACTCATGCACAACGATCCATACCTCTGGATTTTTGGAGGGCATGCATGCCCACATGTCATGCGGGCGTTGGTTCAAAAGTTTTCCGGACCAAGAACTTGTTTTTGCATCCCCTACGTGCGGGTAGATTCTCATTTTTCATTCCTACACCAATGTAGAAAAAAGAAGTCTAAGTGACTTACGTTCACACTAAAATTTCAACAAAAAATTACTACAATAACTTTTTGTACGTAGTTTACACCCTCTTTCTTGGATTGATCCCATTGGCTTTCAAGTGATGACCCAATGTAAAAGCTGAGTGAAGCGTACCGTAATCATTCAACATTGGCTAAGTTACACATTGAGTTGGTGACGAGGAAACTCATTATAAAAAAGACCTTAAATTTAAGTTGAAAACTTTATTTATTATAATAAAAATAAAATAACCCTTTGTTCATTGAAGAGAGAAGTTCAATTGTTGTAAAGAAAAAATTAAACTACTTTTTCATCCGCTAAACATTGGTACATGTACAAAGCAAGAGATGTGTAACTCCTTAAAAGAAAAGAGCTTACTACACAAGTTTAACAAGTGATTCACTTAGTGTGGAGAAAAACTAAAATTGATATCTACGCTGAAACTTATGAATAATATGGTACATCAAATAGAAGGCACGGTGTGGACTCATGATTTTTTTTCATCGACCGCTCGGGATTTTTACATAAAAATAACACTATATATATTTTTTTCTTTCATGGGGTCTGCTACCCCATGGTTTCTTACTAGGCCAGCCTCTGAGAAGGCACTCTCAAGCTACAAATGGTCCCATGAACAGACAAAACAACCAAATACACTTCGATATCATGAAGCCAAGGAAACCAAAATATTGAAATCAAGGATACCTACATCCAAGACACAACAAATTATTATATTGACTAACACATTTAAATGATATACTTCTAATGGTTTAGTCGGTTGGTTTTTGTATAAAAACCAAAACCATTAGAAAACCAAAAGACGGTGCTTGCATGCTTTTAAGGAGCCCATGCTCAGGACTTTTTGATTGTCGTGCCTATTGAAGGGCTTGGGTAGTGGATGTCTGTAGTGGAATATAGAGCTGTTCTCAAATACCAGCTCATAACACCTCTTTTCCCTAGGATGACCATGCCCCATTTGCAAAAAAAAAAAAAAAAAAAAAACCTGTCTGGGTAGATTTGGCGAGCATGCACAAGACTGCAAAGAACTGCTGGGTTTCAAGTAATGCCATGACTTGGTTAGAGATGTTTTATGGGATGTGCTTCGACGTGCTGGGATCTCGGCTAAGAAAGAAGCACCAGTTAATTTTTTGACTGATCCGCGGGAAGGGAGGTCTACCTTGCAACCTGCGAATGTTCTTGTGTTTGGTTGGGTGGGGGAAAGCATGCATGTGTTGACCTTACTGGGGTATCCATCTTGTTGGGTTTGCGGGATATCGACTTTGTACCGGGGCAGGCGGTGTTGAGAGCGGAAGCTAAAAAGGTCGCTAAGCACAAAGCAGCATGTTTAGAGAATCATCACGTGTGTTCTTGCCGTTTGTTTTTGACACATTTGGATCCATGACTCTTGAGGAAATGCGTTTCTTGGAATGAGTGCAGAAGGTGGTTCACAGTGACTTGCAGAGCCTTAATAACCAAGGGTTTGTATTTAGCAGGATAGGCTTTGCGATTCAAAAAGAGATAGTGGCACAACTTGTTGTCTGTTTACCCACCATCTGGATGTAACTTGATCTTATTTTAGTGAAAGTAAAAGAAAATGTGATTTATTTATTTAAACCAAACTGAAATAACTGATAATCGAATTTGCCATCAATTTTGGTTACAAGGAATGACTCGAAAAGCAAACTTTTGGTTATTGACAAGTGCACAGCCCTGATTAATTCATTTGTCAAAACCGGAAATGGAAGTTGGATGTGTATCAACTTTTATAAATCTATAAAAAAGGCTTTAGATGATATAAAGGGGTTATTGGTCCATACCACTCTTTTAATGTTGATAAGGAAAATGTTTGCTTTATTTCTTTCATGCATACGTGATGGAGTATGCTATTAAGTTACAATGCTTTTACAATTGTTACAAAATTATCTTAAACATTAATTAAGTATTTTTGAAAATCAAAATAGTATAATAGGGAGCCCCAAATTTCTCTATAAATACACATAAACTCAATTCATTTCTTCCACCACTGAAACAAAGGTCACAAAGGTGATATGGAGGCAACAAATGGAAGTAACGAGACCACGGTTCAAGCGACGGAGAGAGACATGAAAACAATGGGTGATGGGGAGGATACGGTGGAGGAGAAGACCGCGATGAAGATATGGATAGCTGTGGATGAGAGTGACGGGAGTTTCTATGCTCTCGAATGGGCTCTCAAACACCTCTTCGCCCACCATGATTCTGAAAAGGAGTCCCCTTTCGCCATCACTGTGGTTCACGTCCAACCACCCTTTCAACCGAATTACACTGCCCTCCCTGTTGGTCCTGGTAAGTGATGGCACTTAGGGGTGTTCATAGTTCGGTTTGAAACTGTTCGAACCGGTCATTGGTTTCGTTTTATATCTTTTTTTTTTTAAATTTCGGTCGGTTAGCCTAGAAATTTCAAACTGTACCGAATGGTTTTGGTTTACTCGGAAAAAGTTACCAGAACCATAACGTAGAATTTTGGGATATGTAACGTTTTATATTTTACTTGAGCCTTTTTATCTTTTTGAGTTAGAATATGCATATCACTAGACTTGCTTAATAAGTTTTTGTTTTAACGGCGAGTTTCTAGATTTGAGTGCGAGATCCCCGCACCCTCCAAACAGGGGGCCCTCACCCAACTCTGACCAGACTATGTTGTCTTAACCGGGTCCACGCTAGCTTTAGAGTTTGGCTTACGGCGATCCCCTAATAACGCAAAGACCAAGAGTCGTTTTTTAAGTTTTAATTGTCGGAATATTACCACTTCGTTAGTTTGATCATATCTTATGTCTTTTTTTAACTCATCTTATTATAAAGGCCAATAGGCCAAACCTTGAAACCAAACCAAAACCAAATCATATCTTATATCTTATGGTTTTGGTTTATTTTAATTTTAAACAGTTGGTTTTAGTTTTTCTTTACAATGGTAAAAAAAACGTTACAACGGTTTGGCTCACTATTTAACCTAATAAAAGGTCAAAATTGGACCTTGAACACCCCTAGTGGTGCAAGATTTGCTAACTTGATTATCAACGTTTGAGATTGACAATTAAAACCATTTATCTACCTATGTGCGGCGAATGCAGTTTTATTTGCAACATCCGGGATGAGGGACTCCGTGGTGAAAGCTGAGGAAGAAAGTGCTGCTAAAATCCTTGCTCGTGCTTCAGAATTATGCGACCAACTTAAGGTTAATCGTGGTTCTTGTTCGTCCTAAATTTCATATAAATCGTCCTAAATTACTATCACTTGCACAAATCTTACAGATAAAAGTAGAATACTTGGTTTTAAGGGGAAATCCAAAGGAAATGCTTGTTGAAGCTGTAGAGCAAATGGATATTGATCTCCTGGTTGTTGGCAGCAGAGGTCTAGGCCAGATCAAAAGGTAACTTAAAAGATTTAACTATTATTAAACACATTTAGTTAAATACAAAAAAATGTGAATATGTTGTGATCCATGTAATTTCAGGGCTGTACTCGGAAGCATTAGCGATTACTGTGCACATCATGCCAAATGTCCCGTTCTCATTGTTCGTCCCATGAAGGCGTAATTTCTGATACAATGAGAGTAATAAGTATGGTGTTGATTGTGTTATATAATTCAATGATTGTAAACCATTTATATGTTGTGGTAGTAAATTAAGATTATGTTGTTGTAATCTTATGTTCAAGATGATGTGTGAATCTTTGAATTACTAGTTATAATGGGGTTTCTTCTCCGTTTTGTCTTCTTCTCGTTCATTGTGTTATAGTATGCACGTGCGCTTTATAAATATGTTATTTATGTTTTTTTTAGTCTACATATGATTTAACTTTGTCCATTGTGTTTTTAGTATGCTTTCCATTGTGTTTTACGCAAATGAGTTTTGTATTTAAGTGTACATTGTGTTTTATTATGTTGTTCATCAGGGGTGGCCTTTAAGGGGTGCGGGGAGGACTCCCGGCCCGGGCCCAATTTCTCAGGGGCACATTGACCCTCTGACAATCCAAGTTTTCATAACAGTGATGTTCTTAATTCGATGGGTTTTTATATGTTTGAGCCTCAAAATTGTTAATCAAGTATTAATCAAAGTGAAGGATAGTTTATATAAAACAGAAAGTAAAGAAATGTTGAGAGATGTTAAGAATTAAAGAAGAAAATGAAATTGTCTGAGAAAAAAAATTGCAGATTTATTAATAAGTGTTGGACTAGAGAGGATGAAAAAAGATAAAATGAAGAGGACTCACAATTTTTTAACTTTTATTTTTGTTATGAAACAATTTTTTTTAATTGCCAAACTTTCACCCATTTATATTTTCACCTTTTGTGGGATTCGAACTCCCAACCTCCCCCAAGAGGGCTTGTTCCATTTATCGCTAGACTACAACCTAAGTGGGAAAATAAAATTTGATCCATCAATTTGATATTACTTTAATTGTAGCTTAAAAAATAGTTTATATTATTTATTTCGTTAAGGCCTAATGCTAAGGGGCACAATTTTTGTAGTTCGGACCGGGCACCTAAATTTTCAGGACCGGCCCTGTTGTTCATTGTGTTTTAGTCTTCTGTTCATTGTGTTTTTAGTATGTCGTCCATTGTGTTTTATTAGACTGTTCATTGGGTTTTATACCTTATTGTTCATTGCATATTTAATTGGTACTTATTGTGTTTTACATTATCTCCATTGTGTCTCACACAACTGGGTTTTCAACTTTTTTTTTTTTCAAAAGTATTCATTGTGTTTTAGTCTTTAGTTCATTGTGTCTTTATTATGTCGTCCATTGTGTTTTATGCAAATGGGTTATTGACTATTTTTTCAAAAGTATTTATTGTGTTTTAGTTTTCTGTTCATTGTGTCTTTAATATGCCATCCATTGTGTCTTATGCAACTAGGTTTTCAGCTTTTTTATTTCAAAAGTATTCATTGTGTTTTAGTCTTCTGTTCATTATGTCTTTAGAATGTCACCCATTGTGTTTTATTAAACTGTTGATTATGTTTTATACCCTATTGTTCATTGCATATTTAATTGGTGCTCATTGTGTTTTACACCATTGTGTCTTACACAACTGGGTTTTTAACTTTTTTTTTAAAAGTATAACAATATGGTACACATATTAAAGATAAAAAAACACTCGGTTTTATGCTATATATATATATATATATATATATATATATATATTTTTTTTTTAAAAAGATGACGTATAAAAAAGTTACGGACGTTTAAAAATGAAGGTGGAAATGGCATATGACTTGCATGTGCATATTCTTTTTTACAAAATTACCCCTCCCACTTGTTTAATCCTTTGGACACATGTCATTTTCTGGTGGCTTCTCACCCTTCTCATTTTTTGTAGCCTTTGGGTATGTTTGGCAAAACTAGCTGGTGGCTGATAGCTGATGCCCGGAAGCTTGTTAAATATATTTTGGTGTTTGGAAATTTAGCTGGAGCTTTTAATAAAATGTATAAAATGACCAAAATGGGCATAATTAAAAGCTTGTAAAGAAGGTTTTTATTTTATTTTTAAAATAGAATGGACATTTGTGTCATTTACTAATTAAAAGCTTGTAGCTAGTAGAATTTTTTTTTCTTAAACGCTAGTACTAGTAGCTTTTCACTATAGAACTTTTTCTCCAACCTAAAAGCTTCCAGCTCCTTCAACCAAACAATGCTTTTAATTGAGTAGGAGTTTTTTCTTAAAAGCTTGAAGCTCCTAAAAGCTCTTAAAAGCTCCTTGCAAAACATACCCTTTTGTAGAATTACTCAACCATATATATATATATATATATATATATATATATATATATATATATATATATATATAGGATTTGGTTCAAATGAGAACGTACCTTTTCCCAAATTGAGAACTGAGAGAACCATTCTGGACCACAAATTTCTCTAAGGAATTTTTTTTGCTTTAATCGTTGCTATATATGCAAGATTTTTTTTTTATTTTTTGTATTTTTTTTTTCAATATACACATGTGTATAATTGGAATAGGATTTGGATCATTTGAGAACCACCATTTAGGAAGAGAACCAAGAAACCAAGTGTGAACACAAAAACCCCATTCACCAAAAAATAATAAAAAATTATATAACCTAAAAAAACAAAAAAAATTAAAAAAGTAAAAACACCAAAATGTTTTTTAGTGTTAATCTGTAACACCCCGGTTATAGGCCCCAAATCTCTCGTGTCTAAAAGTGTTATGACAAATAAAATAATTAAGTATAAACGAATACGAAGATGAACTGGTGAGTTACAAAATTATTTTAACGAGGGGAAAATAATTTCATACGCGTTGCGATACCGGACCGACACCCGTTAACGAGCTTAAACCCGGACCTGAACCCATAATGGCGAGTCACCAAGGGGGGACACATGTCCTCCCCTTGTGGTGACAACACACCACAAAAAAAACCATTTAGAAAGTTAATGGTTTTAATAAAACCATTACCCAAGTATAAATATAAACTAGGGTCATTAATGAACGCGCGTTGCGCGATGTGTCTACTGGTTTCTTTGTTGTTTTGGTACGCATGGTGTACAAAATTGTGGTTATTATACTAGTGAGTATCAGTTAATAGGTACAAAATGTTTATATAAGTACATTGTATATGTATTTGGATAACATACAGGGTTGTTCAAAATTTGAGGTGATATTGCTGTTATTTGATGTAGGATTATGTTAATAATTCTGTTCTATTTTTTATGCTGCCCCCTTGTCCATGGCTTCGCTTTCATCTACAGTTTCAAAAGGGATGTTGTGGATTTGGTATATTTATCAAAGGAATACATGAAACCACTTTTTTTAACACAAATGAAGGCCAACAAAAGTTACCTGCTGTCAGCACTAACGGCCTCTTGGCTAGTAGTGGAAGGCGATTTGTTGGGATGGGTGTTGCTAGTTGTGGAGTGCCTGACTGACTGATGCTTCTTCTTGGGGATGATGTTGAAGGTAGCATGCTTTGTTAACGACGCAACAAATGTCGTTGTCTTTCTTTTCCTTTTTAATTTGGATTTGAAACCGTGTTTGTTTGTTCTCAATTTCAAACAGCTCTTTGTTTGGGTCATTCATGGCTAGCATCTGGTCACATGTTTTGTTCAGTAGCTGATTTGCTGATTTCATTCCACTGGCGACTATGGTCAGCTTTGTCACACCCTCAAATTCCACGTGCGGGGTTTTACCGCGAGGCGCGTGACACACCAGGATCTCGGTCAACGATCACAATAAACATACAACAAACATGCATTCATAATTATATTTAAAACCAAAATATCATGCTTTGAGCTGTAAACCAGCAGCGGAAGCATTCTTGTTTACAACCAAAAGACATATCATTGTTTACAAAGACTTTGTTTAATATGTTTCCAAAATAATAGACGCCGTGCATGACCTCGTGCGCCTAGTCCGACAACCGCTACCTTAGCGACCTGAGAAAACATGCCAAAAATGTCAACATATAATGCTGGTGAGTTCACAGGTTTTCTTTCATAAAAGTGTTGTTATAAGTTCGGTAAGATCATTTCCCGTTACTACTATGTTATGAGAACGTTAGCTAGACGTTAAGTGTTGCTACTACTGCGGTTGGGAATCCATTACTAAACCGGTATAAGTGTTGAAGCCAGCCCAGACGGACGGGATTACCGATGCCTCGGTAACCCCCAAAGTATTAGAGACAATATGCACCCGCCCGGCTCCCAGCCGTCGGGTGGGGTTTGTAAGGCCCAATAGATCTATCCACATTTCCCCCGTTGTGCATCCCCGCACATTCATGGTTCCCCCTGGGACTTTCTGTAAAAGCCGCATAGTACGTAAAGTAACCATAGTATAACATGATCTATGATGAGTAATCAAATAAGTAGCATGTTTCTCCCCCGAAAGTAAAACGGTAAAAGTGGGGCTGTGACACTCACCTTGGTTTGCGTTACTTGAAAACAGTTAAGTAGTTATGTTATGATAGTCCCAAATAGCGGCGACCTATCATAAGATGTGTATAAGTATTGGACTAATAACCCGCAGGCTAACTAGTCCCCGTATGTCCAGACCGTGACCATAAACGTTTGAAAACACCTTTAACTGTTAAACCGACCGTGCCCGACCAGACCCGACATCCCATTGGTGACCCGACATCCCACGTGTTAGATAAATGCAAGACATCATGCAACATATGCAATTAAACACTTAGCACGCGCAACAATTCACCTAGTCTAGCATAATGTCCAATTAACGCATAAACAGGTCCGAACACGTCTTACTAAGTCATTGGGTGTATCCCGGGGTTCCTAACATGTTCCTAGGTGTCAAATCGTGTTCCGGGATGTCAAAACGCGTTCACGACAGCAGTACATGCGATTAGGAAGGTTACACGCGAGTAGGCATTAGCCTATAGGCGATTAGGGGCCTAATCGCCTGATGTATCAGGCGAGTAGGGTCCCAATCGCCCCTAAGTCTGCATAATCGCCCTTAGCTCAGGCGATTAGGATGCCTAATCGCCTGCAGCTGCTGTACAACGAGTTTTCGCGCGTTAAACCCTCCAAATCAGATCCGAAACATGCAACAACACCCAATATCAAACCTAAATCATTTACCAACCCATTTCAAGCAAAAACCCCCAACATATCACTGATCTAGCATGTTCTATGCAATTATTTCCTAAAATGGCAAAGTACTAGGTTTCTTCTACCAACCTTATCTTTCCTTAAATGGAAATAATCAGATTTCAAACTCTACAACATGTAACTCATAAAATCTCTGATCTAACATCTTCCTAGTGTGAATCCTAACAACATTGCATCAACAATCACACCATAATCATCCTAAATCCTCAAGAACATACAAATGGGTCAAAATATGCATTTTCTTCAAAACACCATAATAATGGCTAAGATTCTAAGACAACCTTCCCAACAACCTCTACATAACAGAAGTACCATCATATCTTGAAAACATTCATGTTAAAATCACCAATAAGACCAACATATGCATGTAAACTTCACATATAACAAGCATTAAGGTGTAAACTTGGTTTAAGACTCTTTTGAAAGGTTTTTAAAGACACATTTGGTAAAACAAGGTCTGGAACTTTAGGGGAACTCAAAATAACAACTTTACAAAGGTTAGGGATGAAGAACACACCTTGGGTTTTGCTAAAGAAAGGTGTGTAAGCTTAGGGATGGTGATTTTTGTAGCAAAATGAGTTCCAGAGGTGTTTTAAGGTGTGTGGGCGACTTGGGAGCAGCTAGGGTTGTTCTAGAGGTGTTTGGGGAGTTAAGGGTTCTATTTATAGGTGTTTTGACCCGAGCCCTGCTGTATACGCGATTAGGGACCCAGATCAGGCGAGTAGGGGCCTAATCGCCTCTATGTACACGCGATTAGCCACCTACTCGCGAGTAGGGGCCCTAATCGCCACTATTCACGCGATTAGGCACCTACTCGCCCCCACTCCTCTTGTAATCGCTAGATGTTCATGCGATTAGGAGTCCCCCAGGCTCCTAATCGCCTATAAGGTGCTGGAATGGGTTTTTGGCGCGTTAAACACTATTTTAACATATTTAAACACGTATTCACATACCGATAAGTCACATAATGATTCCAAACATATAATGCATGATATCCAACACGTTTGCATCCGTTCACCAATTCCCGGGACTCGAGACTCGTGTGTGCGTTAGACCCGGCGATTCCACGAATCGCCGATCCTTGTACCCATAGTTATGGACCGACTCCCGATGACCCCGCGGATCATCCTAACGACTCCCGATGATTCCCAGAATCATCATACCGACTCGACTGACCCCGTTAAGGACGTAATATGCATGACTCGCTAAGGTAGACTTACTAGTTTAGTCAACGTTACTAACCTGAGTTTGCCGGGTGTCACAAGCTTTGCCGGCAACGGGTAAATTTTTTGAGTGCGGATCCGAAGATGAGGAAGGTTACCGTCTCTCTATCCACCATTCTTGACAACGATGGTTGTTACGACCTACATTTAAAGATGGCGACGGTGATGATTGTGTTGTGCGCTGCTACTGTGACATCCGTCACCCTCGTCTTTCATCTAATTGACAATAATATTTATCTTATTATTATAACTATAGTTCTAATAGTTTAGGGTTCTTTAAAATTCAAACTAAACTAAAAGGGTGGTTATGTATAATTCAAGATAACCCAAGGGCTAATATGTAAAGCTTGAAATTAATTCATGAAGAATCTTCATCTTCCTCGTCCGTTTTCCGTTTCAAAACAACAAGAACTAAATAAAATTTATGATTGAGCTAAGTATTAATTGATTCGTAACTGCTAATTTTATGATCTTCATAAACAAAACCCACCCTAATACCTTATAAATAGTAGACATTTCGCTCAGTTTTAGAATCGCACCGCACCTCGAAACACTCTTCTCTTCTCACTGTTCAGCACCCGACGAGGTGCCGATCGTTTTTTTTGGCTTTCATTTGTTTATCCGACCACCACTATTCCGACAATCCAGCAAACAAGCCGAGTTACCTCTACAATTTTCCGTCGTCTGGTACCGCTTCAATCGTCGTTACAGTTCCCGCTTCACTCGATTTACACACTGTGACGTTTCGGTAACCATCATCCGTTTTTGAAATATTTATGTGAATTCTGTTGTGCGTTTCGATTTTACCGGCGGCAAGAGTTTTTATAATTTAGAAATATAAGTCTTGCTCATTGTTGTTTAGTTCTTGTTGGTTGGTCCATGCCTTAATTAGTAAAAAAAATCCAGTTGAGAAATTTTGTAATGTTTTTTTATATATAAGTATTTTGCAATATGGATTCAAGTAAGACATTAAAGGTATGATAGTTATTTATTAATTTGTAACCGACCAACAAGACGATGAGGTATAGACATTATCTAAACAAAATGTATGTTATAATGAATCAATTTGTTTCCAATAAAAGATATATATATATATATATATATATATTTGTAGTTAAAAGGTTATGTATTATTGTATATCTTACCTTCCAGTTTTGATTGTCTTTGTGTTAGTAAATATGTGGGACTAAACTTCTTTTAGAATCATGATTGTATTTGTATTAACCCACTAAGAAAATTTGGGTCAACCGCCGTAAAAGTCTTCGTCGCCGGAAAATCGATAAGCCAACGAATCTAATGATCAACTTAGTCATACGAAAATTAATTCATAATAATGAATATATAGGTTTGCGTACTCATTGAAGACTAATTGATTAGTTGGTTTTACTAGCCTCGCTAAATTATGGATAATTCTTTGAAATTCACTCAAATATTTCTACAAGTGCTTATGCTCTAAAGTTAGCTATTTATTAAGGTGAGTATATCTTTCCCCTTTTTACTATTTACTCTTTTGGGGTGACTCATATACAATTATTACTAAACTTATGTGTATTATTTACAAAGCAATGTGCTCATTGATATGTTTTGTGTGAATTGTATGAACGATTTGTCAAAGTCATTAACCTTTGGGCCGCACCTAACAATGAGTAGTACTACGAATTATATCCCTTGTTTGACTTACGTTGTGACACCCGACATATTTGGCATAAACATTTTAGTAACATCTAAGTCTACCTTAGCGGGAAACGTTTATAAACGGACTTAACTGGGTTAGTTGAGTCGGGTCAAGTTAGGATTGTCCAGGGTTCAATGATCTGGAGGATCATTGGGAGTCATTTTGGGAATATACTAGTACCGGGTTCCGTTGTTGGTGACATTACATGAACTAATTAAGTATATGTGTAGATTATGGGTCGTGTGGTGGATTATATACATAGATGTGTTTAAATGAGGTGTAATGATTATCCGTGCTTAAATATGTTAAACATAGACTAAGGTTGTATGCTCATATGTTAAGGTATGTTAGAATGCGTTAAACACGCCAAACTGGAAAACTAGATAAACATGAGTTCTGGTTCGACCACTTCGAGTGGTCGAAGGAGAAATTTTGTGTTGGTTCGACCCTTTGTAAATGGGCGAACCTGGGACGTGGAATTGAAAGAATTCCCTTCGACCAGGACAGGGCTCATTCGACCCTGTGGAAGGGTCGAAGGAGGCTACCTTCGACCACTTACAGGGGGCGAAGGAGGATCAGTATAAATACCAAACTTTGTTATTTTTCATCATTTCACAAACCCTAACCGTCTCAAAACACTCTCAAATGATTTTAACCACTAAGGAAGGAGTTTTTGCTCTTTTTTTTTCATAATCTAACCTATCTACAACATCTAAACAAGAATCCAAGGTGTGTTCTTGATCCTAAATCTTTTTAAAGCATTTTAATTCGTTTTCATCTAACCCTAATTGTCCGGATCTGTTCTAAGGGCGTTTTCATGATTAAAAACCTTTTAAACATCTTTCTAAACCAAAACCTTATCATTTAAACATAGGTCTTCATGATGATAAACATATGTGAATTGTGTATTATGTGGTGTTATGTGTTGTTCAATGATTTGCTGCTGTATCTATGATAGAAACATGATATAGGATTGTTATTGATGCTAGGTTATTGTTGTTTAGGGTTAGGATTGGATAGATGGTGATGTTATGGGTGTTTTGGGGGTTTTAACGAATCTAGACTTGATAAATGATATTGATGATCAATAGAACTAATAAGGAGAAATCGAACACTCGATAAACTGAGCATTTTAAGTTGAATATGGATTGATTTCAAAAGTTTCCAAATTGGGTAAAGAATCCATGCATGATTGTGACATTTTCATAATTCTTACCATTTTGGGAAAGGGCTGAAATGGACGTATTATCGGGAGAAATCGATGGGGTTTTGTAGGGATAAGTTATTCATGCTTGACTGCTGTGTTTGATGATGTTTCGAGGTGTTTTGAATGTGTTTGAAGCGTTTTTAGGAAAATTTGCACAACAGGGGCGAACCTGGACTCCTTCGACCGATCGAAGGTGCGAAGGAGAGAATCCAGGGTCGAACCTGGGTTATGTTTGGGCGAACGTGGTAAAACGGTCGAAGGAGACATCAAATGGTCGAACGAAACATAAAACGGGCGAAGGAGACTTAAAACGGGCGAAGGAGACTTAATCTGACTGGTTCGACCGTTCTAATGCAGAAATGAGATTTTTGATACAAACTAAGTGTTTTATGCTTGAACCTTGCGTGTAATCTATGTGTACTTGATTAGTAAGGGTAATGAGTCACCAACGGGATATCGGGTCGGTCTAGTGTGTCGGTTAAACATTTGAACACGTTTTAAAACATACTTGGTTACGGTCTGGACAATCGGGGACTAGATAACCTTATGGTTATTAGTCGGAACACTTATGTCAACATTTTGATAGATCTCCGGTAGAGGGATTATCAAGGGCTTAGCATTTTTACTTGTAACCGAAGAACGCTATCTAAGGTGAGTTCACGGCCCCACTTTTACTGCTTTAACTTTTGGGGGAGAAAAACATGCGCTAAACTATTTTGGTAACATATGTCATACTATGGTTTTTAACTTTGTATTGCTATACGATCTTTTGGAAGTCCCGGGGGAAACCATGAATGTGCGGGGATGCACAACGGGGGAAATGTGGATAGATCTATTGGGCGTGACCTGCTCCACTCGTCGGCTTGGAGGGTCGGGCGGGTGCATGTTGTCTCGAACAGGAACATTGGTATCATGCTGAACATTCGGGCTGCTTAAACATATGCTAAACATTGCTAAACGTGTCTAGTAATGGTTTCCAATCGTAGTAGTAATAAAACATACGCCTAGCTAGCGTACTTGGTAACATTGATATAGTATGGACATGGTAACATTTTGGTAACACTTGGTAACATATTGAACAAACCTGTGAACTCACCAGCATTTTATGTTGACGTCTTTTGGCATGTTTTTCTCAGGTCGCTAAGGTAGCAACAAAAGGGAACTAGGCGCACGGGTCAGCATTGGCGTCTAAGTTTAGTTCATGTTTTGTAATAAACACTTGGTACATTTGGGTTCATGGTTTGTAACTTGTCTAATGCTTTCGCTACTGGTTTTGAGTTTATGAAAACTATGTCTTTTGAAAGTTATGTATTTTCATATAGAGTTGTTTATTGTGACCGTTGACTTGGATCCTGGTTTGTCATGCGCCTTGCGGTAAAACTCCGCAAGTGGAAATTTGAGGGTGTGACAGATTGGTATCAGAGCCAATGGTTATAGTGAATTAGGACTGCATATAGAGTCTGGTCTATAGCCGAGTCGCACACACTAGACGGTCACATACTTTGAGTCTATTAGTGGGATACGTACTAACGTTGTCGAGGTGTCCTTACATCATCATCATGCTTCTCCGTTACATCATCCGCTTTTATTTGGGTTCTTACCTACTCTTGTCTTCTTCTTCTGGATTGAAGAAGGAGGGGTTGATATGTTGGTTCTAGCACACACATGCCTTCTTACACTTGCACCTATCGTAACACGTTACTAGGCGACGATATTCAGTGACCGGAGTCCGGATTAGGGGTACATCTGGAGGACCATGTAGAGCAGTTTATCATTTCGGGTGCACACGAAATAATAAACTGAAATGCATGAAAATCCTGATGGACTCCAAGTTTGGATGTATAGTCCTGGATTTGTCCCTAAGTTAACTCTTGTAAATTTCTAGTGGTTGACACTAGAAGTGAACCTGAATCCCTCGATTTATTGATTTGTTAGATCATGTCTGGTGCTCGCGATAAACTGAGCATTTTAAGTTGATATTTATGATCAATAGAACTAATAAGGAGAAATCGAACACTCGATAAACTGAGCATTTTAAGTTGAATATGGATTGATTTCAAAAGTTTCCAAATTGGGTAAAGAATCCATGCATGATTGTGACATTTTCATAATTCTTACCATTTTGGGAAAGGGCTGAAATGGACGTATTATCGGGAGAAATCGATGGGGTTTTGTAGGGATAAGTTATTCATGCTTGACTGTTGTGTTTGATGATGTTTCGAGGTGTTTTGAATGTGTTTGAAGCGTTTTTAGGAAAATTTGCACAACAGGGGCGAACCTGGACTCCTTCGAGGAAAATATATATATACCTAATTCATGACGTACCTAGGAAAAAAAATATAAGACTATATGGTGTGCCCCCCTTTTCCCCCAACTCCCCCAATTGCTACATCAGCGCCACATCATTTCCCCCATTTTCTCCCCCAAAGTTTGGAAATGGTATTCCCTAATTCCCCCACTCCCCCTTCATTTTTTATTATATAAAGTTTAATAAAAAAAAGAAAAGAAAAGAAAAGAACCAATCAGGATGCAAGGGGAGAAAGGGGAAAATTCCCCCAACTCACCGAAATTTTTTAAGGGGGGGGGGGCGGTGTTCCCCTTGGGGGAAATTGACATGTCAGCTCCCCAAGCTCACTCCCCCAACCCACACCAAACAGTCTAACAACGAACAGTGAGATGACACCTGTCATCCACTGTTCAATCCCATGAGATATAAATATATTTGAACTAGTTTTTATCCCGGGAGCGTCCCGGGTTGAAATATCTAATATGACATAATAAAATATATTATTATTATTATTATTATTATTATTATTATTTTAAACAAATCACTGCCATAAGTTATCATATTCAAATATAAAAAAAACGAATCTCTGCGTCGGGGTATAAATCTAGTGTCATTACAAATGAATTCGAAAGTTTGTAATCGATCATTCTAAAAAAAACTAACATGAAATAAGAAAAAAAAAGTTAATTACTGAAATATCGAACGCATTAGTCTAAGGGTTATGTGATGCGTTAAAAAATTCATGGTTATATGATCGGGTATATAGTTCAGGTATTTGGGTATGTTGTTTCGGGTAATCGGGTCGGGTATCACCTAATCCCAGACCCGACCCAAACCCACAATTTTTTTAAACTAATCCCAAACCCGACACAATACCTGTCGGGTTACAAAAAATAGTCATTTTTTCTCCGTTTTTTATATAGCACTATGGTACTCGTTGGAAAGATAATAAAACGCTTGTTAATTTGGTGTAATTTTTTTCTTTAAAAAATCTCGTATATAAAAGATATTAGCGTTTAAAAGTTATGGGAGGAAACATGAGAGAAAAAATAGTAAAGTTTTAATATTTAGATTTAGTAGATTAGTTATTTAATAGATTAGGTTAAATCATATTTATTCCTTTTTTTTAATTGGTTTACACTTGCCACATCACATCCTATGTGGCATCTCTCAAAGGAGAGATTGCATAATTATATGACATGCAGGATTAATCCCTTTGCAATATATATATATATATATATATATAGATATAGATATAGATATAGATGAATTGAATGAATAACCCAACCCAACCATTCCCTAACCCTCTGATGAACACCGAGATACACACACATGTATGCTTAGAGAGAGAGAGAGAGAGAGAGAGAGAGAGAGAGAGGGAGAGCCGGACCAAGTGGAGAGTTGGGCGGTGGCCCTTGGCCGCGTATGGCGGAGCTCCGGCCACCCTATCCGGCGGCTTCGTTCCCCAACAACACACATACCCATACCATAGAACAGAGAGAGAGAGAGAGAGAGAGATGCGAGGGAGAAAGAGATCTGGAAGAGAGAGATCGGGACAGAGGAGAGAAATAGAAAGGGGGGGGGGGCTGAGATCGAAGAAGAGAGAAAAACAAAGGAGAGAGAGACAGATGAAGAGGAGGAAGGAAAGACGACGACGATTGAGGGTGGTGGTTCACAGCAGAGACGGCGATGGTACCATTCGTTACCGGTTGTCATCAATTACAGGTAATCCCAACAAAACCCCCTTTTGTCTGATAATTATAGAGCCATTGAAGCTTTGGTGAAAGTGATAGTAATTAGGTGACGAGTAGTTATCAAATGGTGGTGATTCACGGTGGATAGAAACTGAGGGTACAGGGATCTGGTAATGAAGATGATGCTGGCTATGGTTGTACAGGTGACACTGGTGGCTGTGAATGGGTTACAGGATGGATGTGGGAGATGGTCGGTTTGTTTATGGTGGGAGAACGATTGATGGTGATGGCGTGGTGGTTACGGGTCAAGACCCGAGTCAACCGAGTTGACTCGGTCAACAGCTGGCCAACGACCAGTTAACCCGGTCAACACAGGTCAACAGAAGTCAACCAGGTCAGCGGACCAGCCAACCGAATAGGATCCGAGAGGTATAGGATGTAAACTTGAACCATCATAATATTTAGTATTATCATTTCGGCTAACACGCGTGGGACTCGACTAACGTTTGGACCAACTTGACAAATCGACTAACTAAACATTTAACTAGTATATGAGTATGTATAACCTTGTAGGAGAATTGATTAAACAAGAGGTAAATATTAAGTACTTGGTTGTGATGATATTAGAATACTTGACTGTTATGGCGATAGTGAATATTTGGATACTAGAGGACGTATATGGACCAGACATGAGACATTGTATCATAGTATGGATATATAGGACAATTGGACTTGAAGAACATAATATGGACAATATATATATTTAGGACCTTGGACAATAGGCGTAATTTATATGACTATTGATTATGATGTCTTCAAAAATAATTGACATAATGGAATAGGACGCTTGAAACATAATAGGTAACTTGATATTAAGAACCATTTGACTTGGAGCAAACCATCCAATGACTTAGATGGTTTTGTGGACTTTTGGACAGTTAGTGAATAACCCGGAATTGATATAAGTTAAGACACTAATGACGAAAGGTCCTAGTCGTCCAAACGTGTAACCACGATACTCAGTTATGCGCATTAATACTTGTAAATCATGATAGGACTTTTGCATATGATGGATAAACAGGACTCGAGACCGTAAGAACCATACAACCATGTATGCTACGTGCTATCAAGGTGAGTTCGTGTACTTCCCTTTTTTGTTTTACTGTTTTGGGGTGAACATATGTTTATGTGTGTAAAATTACTTGATGTGACAAGGGCTCCCGAAACCAGATTCACACTCATTCATTAACCCAAGGGAGTTGAGCCACTTAATATATAGGTAGTACTACTTGGGGAATCCCCCACGCACAGTGGATCCGGAAGCCCGGAAAACCCTCCACTAAGGTCTGCGGACCGTTGTGGCATATATTCTACCATGGGGAATCCATAATGGAAGTAGATGGATTCAGTGTTAAGATTGAGGTGTGATACTTGTACATCACTATGTTTAGAACTGTGTAAACTTGTTTTCGAACTATTAAACTGTTTTGGATTTACTTAACAACTTACACGGACTCACCAACATAATTGCTGACCCAACTCTTTTTAAGCATGTGTTCAGGTACTGCATTCGGAATATTATGAAGCATACGGATTATGTTCATATGATGCGGATTATAGGTGATGTTTGCTAGATGACTTTGATAGAAGATTCGGCTATAAGGGTTGCGAATTAGAGTATTAAAGATAAGCATTGGTAGAAGTATGGAACGATTAGTGGATTACACTCCTCAACTGCTTCAACGACCGCCACGATTCATCCCTGCATAGATATTAGATTATTTTATTTAAGTTGTGTATTTTATTTTTGGATTAGAAATTGTATAAAACAATAAATATTAGTTATCGTTGCTTCCGTTGTGCAAGTTTGTTACCAATCTGTCATTTCGACCAGGCCCCTCCGGGTCGGGTTGTTACATAATCTTTCTAAAAAAAAGGCTTATATTACGTCATATTTACTTCATGTCTGATGCACATGTGCACACACTTTTGAATGAATTGTCAATTACCATAATGAAATGGTCATAAAATGGACGTGATATGATATATAAGGTGGAATTTTTTTATTCAATGATCATTAAATGGACGCGAAGTGCATTTCACTATTATAGTTAGGTTTTTTTTATGGGGTTTGCTTTAGGGTTTAGTTTTTAGGTATTGTATTGGGGGGGGGGGGGGGGTTAGGTTTTTGGGGGATGGGGTGGGGGGTTTAGGTTTTTGGGTTGGTGGTGAATAAACTTAAAAAAACCTCTATATAAAACTATAAAATAAGACAATTGTACTACATGCACATATGCATTTCACTATTATAGTTAGTTTTTTTAAATGAGTTTAGCTTTACGGTTTATTTTTTAGGCATGGTGAGAGGGGGGTTAGCTTTTTTGGGAGGCGGGAGGGGGGGGGGGGGGGTTAGCTGCACATGTGCATTTCACAATTGGGGGTTGTGTGTGGGGGGGGGGGGGGGGGGAGGGGTTGGTGCGGTGTAGGGGGTGGTTTAGGTTTTTAGGGGGTGGGGGTAAGTGGGTTTAGGTTTTTAGGGGGTGGAATTGGGGTTTTTAGGTTTTTTTTGTTTGTGTTCATATTGATTACTTGGTTCTCGCATGAACCCTACCCTCTCTCTCTATATATATATGATGTTCTAATGAAAAACTCATTTTATTAAGAGAACTAACAAAACTCCTAACTAAATGCAAAGTAATAGTAATAATAAAAAAAATCACAACTCAAAATTTAAGTAAAAAACAATAAAATTAGTTCGGAACTTCTCTTTCACATGGCATCCACGTTTAGAACAAAAACCTAAAAAGCGATACTGCATATGTGTAGTATAACCCAAAAACCTAAACCCCTCACCTCAAACCCTACCACCACCCAAAAACCTAATTCCATCCCACCCACCCACACCCACACCCCGAAAACATAAACCCCACCCACACCCCTAGGGATGAGCTCGGGACGGTATCGGTACCGAACCGATACCGATCCCGACAATACCGATACCGATCCAAAAAATCAATACCGATACCGAACACATACGGTACGGTACCGGTATGGTATCGGTATTTTACCTTAAAATACCGATACTATACCGATCCCGTACCGATACCGATAATACCGAAACCGAAAATCCATAAATATGGGTACCGATACCGATCCCGAAACCCTTCGGTTCGGTATCGGTTCGGTACGGCATCGAGATCGGGACGGGACAGGATCAGTATTCGGCCTTGTATGCTCATCCCTACACACTCTCATCAAAAAACCTAAACCAACCCCACCCACTCACTGCATATGGGAAACCTAACCCCTACCCAATAAAAAAAAAGTAAATCATCATCATCATACTCAGTTAATCCCACCTATAGCAAAGCTAAGGTAGGGTCTGAGGAGGGTAAGATGTAGACAACCTTACCTCTACCCTTAAGAGTAGAGAGGTTGTTTCCAATGAGACCCCCGACTCAATGTGGTTTGGTATCAAGCCTTGGACATAAGGCACAAAACACATAGAAATCGGGACAAACCCGATCAGTGCATGTACCCCTTTGTCTTTTGGCTATCAACGCCACCACATGATGCATGATTAACCGTTCGTCGTTTTTAACGTTATTTTCACGAAATTAGTAAAATAACGTTAAAACTAGTGCAACTTTACTTTTGCCCCCCAAAGGGCCACACATATATACATTATATGCGCACACCGTAAGTGGGACGTAGTAAAAAAAAAAAAAAAAACCTAATGACAATGACTGATTATATTCTATTGCAAGTTGGCTAATTCTATAAATAATGGCCATAATGTCCTATCAACTAAAGAGGAAGTCTGCTAATCAATATATATAATTTTGTTCAAACGTAGCAGGTGTATTCATTCCGTGCTTTCTCATTAATCTCCTGCATAATCAACACATTTTCCACTTTAAATAAATGAAATCAGGACTTTTGAGCTCTTGATATATTACAAATAAAATCTGGGTGTGAATAAAAGAAAACAAGAAAAAATAATGGTGACATTTTATATAAAATTATGGTCTATACTTTGACATGTTATTTAAAGAGTACGATGCTAACGAGGGGATAATATACTTGGTATAGGTTTACGCCTCTTGAGTTACACGGTGTAGGGGTGTAGGAGCAGTGAGGGATCTAGAAATAAAGTTTAGTAGTAACGTTCAATTGCACGAGCTGGAGATACGCGATGGGGTTCTCATCATAGAACACTTATAAGTTTGCTTAAATTATTTCCGGAAGTTGTTGACGTATTTGCTTTTATTAAAGATGAATGAGAGAGTATTGAACAACAATCTAATGCAAGACGTATTTTATCATATTTTAAGAAGCTTGAATTTGTGTTTTATATACACTTGTTAGATGATATTCTAGGCCTCACAAATGCTCTATCAAAACATCTTTAAAAAAAGAGTCAAGATTTATTAGAAGCAGCTAAATTGATAAACAGAACAAAGCAAAAATTGAATAATTTAAGACAAAAAGGGTTTGATCAAATGGTGGCAAAGGTGACATCTTTTTGTGAAAAAAATAAGATTGAGATTGTAGAAATGTCAGAAAGTTATGGTAATCAAAGAAACCAAAAGAATACGGTTACCAATCGACATCATTTTGAAGTTGAAGTTTTTAATATGGTTTTGGATTTGCAAATTCAAGAACTTGGAAATCGATTTAATGAGGTATCAACTACTTTGATAGAAAATACGTCGGGTTCATATTCTTGTGATTTGTTTTTTAAGTTTGACATACCTAAGATGCTAGCATTTTCTGAGATGTATCTGAATGATTTTAGTGAAGAGGATAGACAAATTTGCAAAACTAATGGAATGTGACCGTGCTCGTGTAATGGTGGAAACTGGAAAACATAAACTTTTTCTTTGGTTTATCGGGTATTGAAGTTAGCATTGGTTTTGCCGGTTCCAACTGCAACCGTTGAGATGTGTTTTTCTAAGATGAAGCTTATCACGACGGATTTACGCAATAGACAAACACATCTCAACGGTAAGCTTCATCTTAGAAAAACACATCTCAACGGTTGCAGTTGCCGTTGCAACCGGCAAAACCAATGCTAACTTCAATACCCAATAAACCAAAGAAAAAGTTTTATGTTTTCTGGTTTCTACCATTACACGGGCACGGTCACACATTCCATTTAGTTTTGCAAATTTATCATCTTTCTTTACTGTGTGATAAAATACCGTAAGATCACCCGAAAGCCACCATCTATCCTCTTCACTAAAATCATTCAGATACATCTCAGAAAATGCTAGGATCTTAGGTATATCAAACTTAAAAAATGAATCACAAGAATATGAACACGACGTATTTTCTATCAAAGTAGTTGATACCTCATTAAATTGATTTCCAAGTTCTCAAAACCATATTAAAAACTTCAACTTCAAAATGATGTCGGTTGGTAACCGCATTCTTTTGGATCCTTTGATTAGGACATTTATACTATCTCAATCTTATTTTTTCACAAAAAGATGTAACCTTTGCCAACATTTGATCAAACTCGTTTTGTCTTAAATTATTCAATTTTCGCTTTGTTCCGTTTATCAATTTAGCTACTTCTAATAAATCTTGACTCTTTTTTTTGAAGATGTTTTGATAGAGCATTTGTGAGGCTTAAAATATCATCTAACAAGTGTATATAAAACATAAATTCAAGCTTCTTAAAATATGATAAAATACGTCTTGCATTAGATTGTTGTTGAATACTCTCTCCTTCTTCTTTAATAAAAGCAAATACGTTAACAACTTTCAAAAATAATTTAAGCAAAACTATAAGTAGTTAAGTTTATTATTAGTAATAGTATTAAGTTTAATTATTTGTGAGGAGGACGAGAGTAAGCTTGAAGTGTTGACTCCTTGATAGAGAAATGGGGCCACTACTGAGTAGTATGCTTAACCTCCCGATGCGTGCCCTCATGAAGGTTCACCGATTGAGCCTTGCTTTCACAGGTGCTTCCCAAACCGCGATCGAGTTTTTGGTCCTCTAACTTATCTTCTTTTTAAAATGGAGGCTTGACTTCCGACCTGGAACACCTTACACTTCCTTTAGCTCTCGCGTTCTGTATCGAAGGATCTCTCTTTAGAGTCAGTCCTGGCAACATCGTATCCCTTAAGTAGGTTAACGACCATGAAGGCCGAAGGATCTCTCTTATAATCAGCTTAGGCGACGTGTATCCCCATTGGTTAACGGTTTTGTACTAACGAGACCTAGATATAGAATTCTTGTTTTATTTATCTTAAATGTGACACTTTAATATTTATTGATCAAGTAAATATAAAGTTGGTTCATTGATTTATGACTTAATTAACCCAACCCCTAACCTCCTGAGATTAATGAAATCCTTGACAAAGGTGGAACATAATCTTAAAGGTGTGCAATCCGAAGATCACTGATGCACCCGTAGGGAATCCTCCCTTTGCCAAGAAAATCATTCATTTATATGGTAAAACCAGAAATGTGTCACTCAGATCTGGTCCACTTTAGAAGCCATTGCTTAGAATCTGGTTTGGATATCAGAAGCCCGAAGGATCGGCCTCACTACCGGTTTCCTCACCTTGAATCTAGCTCGGGACTACCAGAAGCTAATTTAACCTCTTGATAGTTTATTAATTAAGTTAAGGTTGATTTAAGTTTATTAAATTAATCACCAATTGAACTTGTCACAAGATAAACAAACAAGGATTAGAAAGAAGATAACACTATAAATAACTAAAAACAAACTACTAGTAATAATAATAAAAGTCTACAAATCGAAGTGGGTTCGGAGATCTTAGAGAGATACAACTATAAGAATGATCAACACATGAAATAGCTGCTCATAGACAAGCCTTCCATCTCCTAGTGCTATGTATCTAATGCAATCCTCACGACCCTCGACGTTTTATTGCGTGAACTACTCTACGATCCCGTTCTTGGCCAAGATAATCAAGGTAGGACGAGGCCTAACCTTGGTGGGATGTTAGGATGGCCTTAAGGCCTCCCACAAGACCCCAAGATCTCTAGAAGAAGCTTGGAAGTCAGCCTAAGAAAGCACAAGAAGGGATGCCAAATGGTTGAGGTGAGCTTGCTATTTATAGGCAAATCAGGGTAAGCATGGGCATGCTAGGGGTTTAAGCACGGGCGTGCAACCCAGAAAATTGTCAGATTTTGTTGGTTGATGCCTTGGGGAGCACGTTTCAGCTAGCACGGTTGTGCACAAGGTATTGGCACACCTGGCAAACTAGAAATCTGACTTTTTGCCTTCCGTTGACTTGGAAATATTGACTTGTTGACCCGGGACAGTTGCACGACTGTAAGCATGGCCGTGCTGCATCTGACATAGCTTTTAAGTCTTCAATTCCTTCCCAAGTTTGCTGCTTTGTCTTCTAGTGTCCCGGACTGATTCAATTATCATTTAAGCACATACAGGGATCATGCTGCAAGTCTTGTATCCACAGAAATCTCTGTTTCTTAGCTGTTTTTACCCGAAAATCACTTATTTTTGGTGTGGAGCTCCAATTTCCTAAAACATACAAATAGGAACGATTAAGTAGCCAAAATCAGTAATTTAAGCCCCAATTCTGCCCTATTAAGACTAATTATGCATGTTTTATATGTTATAATCAGGACACATCACTCATCTTATATCATTCTAATCAATATGAGTTGGAATTATCTCACCCAAATAGTCCAACCCGAGCATATTCAGCAACAACGTCAACCACAAGTCACCCATCCATATGTTGTTGCAAACGCTATGAATCCTCTAGAGCAAGCAAATGCTGTTACACCATTTTGTCCATTCTCTTCCCCACCCCAACAACAAATACCCAACTCGACGAGTTCTTGGGCGTTGGTTTTTGCGACAAGTCAGGTATAGAGTATTCATCAAATGATGCAAAGCGACAACGAAACGGGAAGCAGTAACAAGGCTCCCAAGATGCAACATCTAAATGAATACCATTCTTGGAAAGGAAGGATACTGTAACATTGCAAAATTTTTCAAACTCTAATACCTATATTATATTTTTCATGATGTGCCTAAGCCCTTATTTTACTACCACACAACTTATATATTTATATATATATATATACATATAAAAAGGTTTATAAAAAAATGATAATAATAATAATAATAATAGTAATAATAATAATAACCTAGATCCATAATTGATTTGTTAATTAAACCCATCCTTGAGCCCAACCAAGTCCAAACCCAACCACCCTTCCCTTTTTCCCTTATAGATCTCGGGCTGGGCCCTGCTGAGCCCAAGGGGGCCGGCCCAAACCAACAACCCCTATATCCAGCTTTTGTTCTTAAAAAAAAAAAGAATGAAAAACAAGGTTTCAGCCGGGTATTGAACCCGAGCCAAACACACACCACACAAGCACACCAACCACCCGAGCCACACTTGTACTTTGTTTTTAAACCAGTTCTATTTATATAAATACACACATAACCCCTTCCTTTTTCCCTTCCCTGATCCACGAACAGCAGCAGCAGCAGATATGGTATGAAAAATCTCACCTTTGACCAATCAATTCAGCTTATTAACGCGTAAATGACCAGGGTTTGACTCGGATTCGTAATTATCGGCCTATAACGAGTCTATTACACGTTTAATCCTCATCAATTCATACCAAATTAAGCTTAATCACGCGTTAGTTTTAAAGTCGAGTCAAACCTTCCAATCGTGCAACCCAGATCCTATCCCTATAAATTGGACATTGCAATTCATTGACAACTCGCCGAAATCCTTCCCTCAATCCTCTGTTTCTGTAATAATTCATCCTTAGAAGTGTTCTTGTTTCGCGTTTGACTTATATGTTGACCAAGCAAATACACACGCTTCATGTTTGTAAGTAATGTTTTTCCTTATGGGTTTTAATCTTCGGCATATACACAACAATAACCCTAAGGTTAATTGGGTTATTGTTGTGTAATCTGATCAATTGCAAATCTAGGGCTTGAATGTGCTTATTGGGGAAGAACACATAATCGCGTTTAGATATAAATATTTAATGCACAGAATCCAAACACAACCACAGGTCTAGACCAAGTGGTTGTGCTTGGTGGTTGCAAGGCTGTCCACGCGGGTTCGAAACCCAGCAGTGGCAGTCTTTTTGCTCTTTTTTTTTTTTAACAATCAATAACTATGTATAATATATACATACTTTTATAAATTCGTTTTTAAATATTAGAACCTTTTTATAAATTCTAAAAAAAATTATATTTATCAAATCTGAGATAAAAGTTTTATTTACAATTTTTAGTTTTCTGAAATTCATTGATTTAATATTTATAATAATTAAATCAATTTTATACTATTATATTTATAAAAATCCATTAAAATATCAAAACAATTTTATTAATTTCTACAAAAATTATCCTATGTTTGTACAATGGTAAACTTTACTGAAATGATTTTTAATTCAGAAAAATCATTTATTTTATATTTTTAATCAATTTTTGTTAGATTTAATCATAATTAAATCGTAATAAATTCAATTTTTATTATTTTTGCACCAAAATTTTATACAATTTATTTTTAAATATTTAGAACAGAAATATGATTTTTAAAATAATAATTCTTTAATTTTAGTATTTTTGAATATTAAAGTTAAGTTTTGACAATTTGTAATAAATAGATTTAATAGTCTATTTTAAATAAAATAATTTTGTAAAAATTATTTTTATACTTTAAACACATTATTGTGACCATCCTAAATTTAAATTTCTTAAAAAGATTTTTGGTTAATTATTTACTAAATTTCTCTCAATTGTCGAATATTTTTTTATAATAATCAAACAAGCATTTATCCCCAATTCGAAGCCCTAGAAACTTATACATTTGTAGATTTGATAGACTTAGACATATTTATTACTTTATTATAGGGTGATACTTGATACATTTGGGCAACACAATTATCCAAATTTCTCAACAGATATAACATTTTACCAAGGTGAGTTTTATATAGCCCCTTTTCTATTTATCACCGTTTTTGGGGTGAAACATGTTACAACATCATTTATGCAATTCAATCATCAATGTGTCTATGTGTTTTCTATGTTGCATTATGTCTTGAGCATGATTAGAGTAAGCACCATTCTAGCATAATCATTAACTCCGTACAAGCCGACGGTATACATTGATAGATCTATTGGACTGACAATCCCACCCGGATACGTGCCTCCTACAAAGGTAGCGTGGGTGTTTGTTATCGTATAACATATTCAAGTGAACCATGAGCGTATGGGTTGTATCATATCATAACAGTCACCAGGGTTGGTTATGCACTCGATTTATTTCTAGTATGTTCTCACACAGGGGCGGATCCACTCAGAAGAGAGGGTGGGCATGTGCCCACCGTACGCATCGACGGAACTATGTCCGGTTACCCTTTGGCGTTTCATCTAATATGAGTTTTTTCAAAGAGTTTTTTTTAGTTAAACCTTTACAATTATATGTTGTGGTGTTGTTAAAGTAGAAAAGAGGAGAAAATAGGGAGCAGAGAAGAGGGAGTAAAAAAATCGAATTTTCCGGTGGCCTGGTTTGCTATGAAAATGGTAAACTTTGAAAGAGATTCAAAAGTATTAAGATAAGATGAAAAGGCTGAAAAAACAATTAATAAAAAAGAACTAGTGCACAGTTATAGGACAGAGGGAATAGGTGGTTAAGTACAAAAATACTTTTTTTATTTATCTTTTGTTTTATAATACACTTTTTTTTTTAACGGAATTTTATCATACACTTAAATATTGTTTTTAATTACTTAATTTTCTTACAATATAATAAAGATTTTACACAAATTCAATCTTCCTTCCACTATTTAAATACCAATGAATCTAATGTATTTAAATGCATATGTTAGTGATCTCATTTTACGTTTGTAAATTTATTAATTATTGATATTAAAAAAAACTTATGTTTAGTGTAGAAAAAGGAATCTAATTTTTTTATTAGAACATTCCAAAATTATTATTTTTATGTTAATATTTACTTACTATTAGTTAGATAGTTGCATTTTAAACAATACAGAGAACATTCCATTTAGTCGTAAATGGTTAAATTGAATGGATAAGCGTTGTTTTATGTTGTAAGATCATTCGATTTTTATGTTAATATTTACTTACTATTGTTATTTTATAAGTTTTTATTTTTATTTTTCCAATATTCTCAAATTTATGGTCTTATTAAGTAAATAAGTATTAGTCTTACAATATCATTAAGTGCAATAAGTATAAATTGTTTTTACCAAACCCATTTTGACCCGACGTGTTTTGACCCGTTTTCTTTGCCTCGACCAATTTGTGCCCCCCGTCAAAAAAATTTCTGAATCCGCCACTGTTCTCACATATGGACTAGATTGACATGACACATGAATTGCACAACATTTTTATTTAATTAACAAAAACCTATGTAATTCTCACCAACTTTTGTTGACCCAAAATATTTTCAACTTAACATGTTTCAGGTTCTATTTGCTTGAAGATTTGAATTGATAGTTGAAGATATGTGTATAGTTTTATTCAATTCGATGTACAAATTCTAGAACAATTGTATGTAATTCATTTAAATTATTTAATGGAATTTATTATTCACCATGAGCTACTGAACAATCATCAATACGTGACATCCCGATGTTTCCGCCATCGGTTGGGGTGTTACAGATTGGTATCAGAGCCATGGTTATAGGGAATTAGGTTATTAGAAAAATAATCTAGTCTATAACCATAGGATTTAACCAGTACTTGCTTCTTTTGCTTGCTATTCTCTATCTCCTACTTCTTATCTCTACTTTCATCCCTACAAGAAGGTTGCTCTCCATCACTGGATCCACTCTTAGACTAATAAGGCAAAATCCTCAGGTTTAACCTGAACCACCTTGAGATCTCGTCGAAGTTCTAGATTTTAATAACGAACACGTGCAATCTGGAAGGGTGAACGCCTGTATTCTGAGTCTTCTGTCTAGGCTGGCATTGCGCATATATCCCAATCAGACGAGGGACCCGGATGCCTACCTGGGAATTCTCGGGATGAGTGTTCACTTATAGGCTAAAGCATGTCTTCATATGTTATTAGAATCTGGAATCTTTGATAAGTCAACGTTTTCGTTTATTCGTTTTAATTAATGAATAAATGATTACATTCCTTATATTACCTCATTCATTTCATGCCTCATTGATACTTCATTGTGTCCCTTACAGATCATGTCTCCACGCCACAGCACTCGCATTAACAGTGGTGACAACCATGAAGAAGAGAGCAGCAACCACAACCACAACCACAACACTAACCACAACAATGGAGGTGATGCCCAACTAGCTGCGATTATTTCCCAACAATTGGCGCAACAAATCACAACTCTGGTTTCTAACTTGTTGGCTCAAGTCATCCCAATGAATGGGAACAGCAATGGAAATGGAAATGGCGATGGAAATCACATGAAGAACGGAACCTTAGTTCGGAAAAGCGAGAAAACAAGTATTGTGGCCGCGGTAACTACCAAGAACCAGAAGCGTAAGACCAGGAATCCTAATGTAAACCTCACTACACAAGCCTCTAACAAGAAGCCTTATACAAGAAACTTTCCATTGTGTAACACATGCAATCGACATCATCCCACTGTTTCAGCATGTCGCGTGTGCATCAATTGTGGTAGGTATGGCCATTTGGTCAACACATGTCGCGAGACCCCAAACCCTAATGCCAATCAACCTACCAACCCTGCTCAGGCTGATAATCCTAATCGATACAACTATGGTCAATGCTATGAATGTGGGGACCCAAATCACTACCGTAACCGATGCCCTAAACTAAACCGAGATCAAGTCCCTCCAGCTACTTAACAGCAAGTTCCACCATTTAAATGTTGTTTGCTTTTAATTCTATGTAATGGCGCTTTTGATTCAAGTAATAAATTCAAGTATTGTCATAACATCCGTGCGCATGCTTGTTTGAATGTGAACTAATTGCTATATCTATAATCATACTTGCTTACTTGTACAACAATTAGTTGACTACCAAACACCTACTTAACGATTGGTAGAGGTCATCATGTCTTTCCAACAGTCGGGGGAAGCCCTACCACCTGCTCAACGACTGGTGGAGACTATCAGACCTGCTCAACAATCGGACTGACAATCCCACCCGGATACGTGCCTCCTACAAAGGTAGCGTGGGTGTTTGTTATCGTATAACATATTCAAGTGAACCATGAGCGTATGTGTTGTATCATATCATAACAGTCACCAGGGTTGGTTATGCACTCGATTTATTTCTAGTATGTTCTCACATATGGACTAGATTGACATGACACATGAATTGCACAACATTTTTATTTAATTAACAAAAACCTATGTAATTCTCACCAACTTTTGTTGACCCAAAATATTTTCAACTTAACATGTTTCAGGTTCTATTTGCTTGAAGATTTGAATTGATAGTTGAAGATATGTGTATAGTTTTATTCAATTCGATGTACAAATTCTAGAACAATTGTATGTAATTCATTTAAATTATTTAATGGAATTTATTATTCACCATGAGCTACTGAACAATCATCAATACGTGACATCCCAATGTTTCCGCCATCGGTTGGGGTGTTTGATGTGTTGCAAAACACATCTCTTTTCCTATGTATTTTGTATATTATTTGGTCATGTTTTTATTCGTTTCGTGTTGTTTTAATTATGTATTTATTTATTTTATTATTTTATAGGTGTTCGTGAGAAAGGAGTTTAAAACAGTGAAAAATAATCAAGACGCGAGCGCCTGGTGTTCATGAACGTTGGAGCGTAAACGAGCAACTTTGTTTAAGGCAAGAACACCCAAGTCTAGAGCTTGGAGTATATTACTACTACTACTAATAATACTAATAATAATAATAATAATAATTCACTTCTTGTCAAATGTGAATTGACGTAAAGACAAAATAAAATAAAAAAGAACTTGGCCCATATATGAGAAAAAGGAAATAATTAAACCCTAAGGGGGTGATATAATATAGATATTTTTTGGGTGGACAGCACTTGAGGGGCATATCATCGATTAGGAGAGTCAGACAAGAAGGGTCGGCATATTGAGGTTGAACAAATCTCAGTAGCAGCCAAAGGCTAGAAGGATCGAACAGCAGCAGCTATAAAGAAAAAGGGGAGAGGAATTGAAAGCCAGCAAGGCACGGGTCAAGATTGAAGCTACGAGTTCGGTTACAATAATTTCTTGGTTTATATTTATTTACTCTGTGTTTATAAATATTTAGGTCATGACTATATATTATTTTGAACCTATGTCTTTATCTTGTTCCGTCGTTATGAATAGCTAAACATTTAGGCTACCTAGGTTGGTATGATGAATACTTAGCATTTTTATCACTTTCGGATTCGTTTAATTATATAATTGGCTTATGTTTTGGTAAAGATTTAATTGTGTTTGGCTATGATGCGTATGCGTATTTAAGTCTAATTTATTATCTTTGATAGTTCCACATGTGTCTTGTTGAATGTCTTTCAGTTATAGATGCATGTTAGGTTGCCTGCTTTGTGCTTGTGACTAGTTTATGGTTTTTGACGTCTAATTCCATAGGAACTTGATTTGAGAGTTTAGAGGACTTAGGTATTCTGCCATTCCTTGAGACCGAGAGGTGATAGGGTGTCGGGTTGTCTAGATCTTTAGGTATCGGGTAGAGGTGAGACCGGGAGGTGATCCTTGCCTAGTGTGTCTTTAGATTCTTGTAATTCCGAATTATTTCCAAACCAATTAGATTACTCCTTCGCATTTTTGGATGTGTTGTGACTAGCGAGACCGGGAGGTGAGCGAGTCTTTCGAGTACCTTAGCATTCCCTAGTGAGGTGAGACCGGGAGGTGATCCGAACTAGTAACCAGTGATTCACACGTCCCTTAGGATTTTCTGAGAGGTGTTAGTGAGACCGGGAGGTGATCTAGCATGCTTTAGGGGTTTCCTGGGTCGGGCGTATCTTTAGAAAACCTGGTAACCAATCCATTATTTGATTCCGAGAGTTATGAGTCTGCGGGTAGGATTCTAGACCTAGGTAGTTGCCTTCCATATTATCTGAGTTTGATCTAGTGTCCTTGGTTTGCTGTTTTCGTCTCTGTGTTATTTATTTTAATTGCTTTTATTTTATTTGCATTTAGATTAAAATTAATTCTTAAAAAACCAAATTATTAGGCTAGGAGTCGACAAAGGTTTAGTACCGAGAGTCGCCATATTGTGTCCACGGTTCGATATTCCGGACTTATTTGCTCTGCTACACTGCGACCGGTACACTTGCCGTTAGTGTGTGGTTTTGTAGGTTTTTCCATTTTTAAAACTTGACCGATTTATTTACTACACATTTCACACATCAAGTTTTTGGCGCCGTTGCCGGGGATCGAACCCGGGTCACCCGCGTGACAGGCGGGAATACTTACCACTATACTACATGCATGTTAGGTTGCCTGCTTTGTGCTTGTGACTAGTTTATGGTTTTTGACGTCTAATTCCATAGGAACTTGATTTGAGAGTTTAGAGGACTTAGGTATTCTGCCATTCCTTGAGACCGGGAGGTGATAGGGTGTCGGGTTGTCTAGATCTTTAGGTATCGGGTAGAGGTGAGACCGGGAGGTGATCCTTGCCTAGTGTGTCTTTAGATTCTTGTAATTCCGAATTATTTCCAAACCAATTAGATTACTCCTTCGCATTTTTGGATGTGTTGTGACTAGCGAGACCGGGAGGTGAGCGAGTCTTTCGAGTACCTTAGCATTCCCTAGTGAGGTGAGACCGGGAGGTGATCCGAACTAGTAACCAGTGATTCACACGTCCCTTAGGATTTTCTGAGAGGTGTTAGTGAGACCGGGAGGTGATCTAGCATGCTTTAGGCTTCAGTGTTACAGATACAAAGGCACATAGAGGGGATAGATGCAGAATTTTGTATTGGGTTAAGCGTCCTTTGGTTAGAACTCTGCAGGAGAATTCGCACATACTAGTGGAGATATCACAGATGAGTGATGAAGAGAAGAAGAATTATAAGAATGAAAGGAATGCGTTCTCAATTCTTACCCAGGCGTTACCCAAGGAGATTCTTCACCAATATGAAGTTTGTGAAAATGCGAATGATTTGTGGGCGCTGTTGAAGAAGAGTGTAGATCATTGGAATGGATCGATTACAAGAATGATTAGATCTATCAAGGTGCGGAATCCCTTGACCAACCAACCATAGTCTACACCCCCATGCAAGTTATTTATACTTGCATGGGCCGAACCTATCAATTCACGAAGATACCACGAAGATCCTAAAGGCATCTTCGCCTAACATTTAACTTCGTCCATAACTATCTTCGATCAGCTACTATGTTCGCTAAGGTATAACAAAAAGACTATCATATATGTTTTATAACACCAACATATATGTTACATTTAACCTATCAAAAAGAACATGCATCAACAAAGAGATGTGAAGGGGATGAGCGAGCTTTCAAAATCAGGCAGGATCAACTCAAGATGGAGTTCGAGGGGTTCTGCCACATTGGACAAGAATCGCTGAGAGACATGCAGTCTGGATATTATCATCTCATGAATGAATTACGTAAACATGATCTTAAATATATTACTTACGAACTGATTGGACGTTTTGCAGATTCGTTGCCCCCTCAATGGATGCATTATGTGGATGTGATTAAGGAGCTCGGTCAATATGAGAGTTTGTCGGTTGGTGAGTTTCTGATCATGCTGGAAAATCAGGAGATAAAGGGGACCTAGAAAGCTAAAAGAATACCACTATCTCAAAATCTGGAGGTATATCATGCCAGTACTCCTTCTATTTCCATTGTTACATCTAGTTCCCGACCCCAAACCGCTTTTGTTTCTTCAGTTGTTAATGACCCATTTGCTTATAACCCACTTCCACAAACTGTTCCAGATTCTATGTTTAATTATTCTAGTGCTTATATTTACACCGCACCTCCTTCCATTTCCCCCACATACTGCCCAACTCCACCACAACCTGCACCCACTTATATTCATCCAAACCCATCCACACCCCATCAATCTGCTTATGTATCATCCAACACCATGATGACACAACCCTCAACCAATAATTTTGGAAATGTGACCCTAGAAGTTGCAAAAGAGCGTGTTGCACTTCTATATGCTTTTGTAACTTCGTACAATGATCTGGTGGCTGGTTACATTGGGAATGTCAACTTGACCAAGGAAGACTACAATCAAGTTGATAAGGATGAGATGGAGTTAATGGATATTCAGTGGCATTTTGCCAGTGTTGTCAGGAGATCCGAAGATTTTATGGAGATGACAGGTTGTATTGACTGGCAAATGACCAAGGAACAAAGTTTGGTTTCAACAAATAGAAGGTTACGCGCTTCAATTGCAGAGTACCGGGACACTTAAAGAGAGAGGGTGACAAACCGATACAATAAGGAAACCAGTATCCGTTCTGAACTAACAGAAATTAGAGACAACAAAATTCCTTCCAGCAGAGACCTCAACAACAAGCACGGGTTCGTAATAAGGAATGTGCTATTGTTCCGGTTAGCAACCCACTACCACAACATGCACCTCAAGTCAATAATCAAGCTAGAGCTATGGTAGTCTAGGTTGATGAGGGAGTGGGTTGGAATTTGCAATTGGGTGGAAATGGAGACGTGAATGTTGGAGGAACTGCTTATTATGCTGAAATTATCAAAGACATGCAAAGGGATGTAGCAGGATCATCATCTAATGAGAGCTCAAGCAAGGATGAAGGTTTAGAAGAGTCTTTTGGTCAACAGTCAGGATTCTTAGAGGGCAATGCAGATACCCTAGATGATGATGTAGAATGTCTGTTAGCTGAAGCTGACTTCCTGACCAATCATGGAACACAATACCAGTTTGGTATGTCATCTAAGATCTTGCACTGATGCAAATGCTGCTTTGAAAAACAATGAAAAAGAATTTAATCAGACAATAATGTGGTTGAAGAAGGATGTAAGAGAATTAAAAGAAAACTGTTTTAAACAAACAATATGTTATCAATAACTATATCATTGATTTGCAACAAATTAAGAAAGCATTGGCAGCTGCTCAGTGTGATTATGATGCTATGAAGAAGAGGCTTGACAGTTACTCTAACTCCAGGTATGTGCTAGATCACATAATTGATATGCAAATAATTGAGAAAAATGGGAGTGATTTGAGTTATAAAGCTATTCCTAGCTCCTTGTGTGACAATTACTCCAAGTCACCTATTTCAGGTCACAACACCTCTTGTTGCTGACCTGACCGAAATTAAGAAAACAGAGGTTGTTAAAGATGACAACTACTATTTAGTTGAAACTGATAATGAGGAAACCGATGAGGAGGATAGTAAACTAGGGCTTGGTCACAGAAACATGATCCTACTAGAGAATCACATTGGGTGTGATCCTGATTCTAATTCTGATGAGAATATTCATCAGTCATCTGCTGACTTTGGTCAATATTACATGATTAAAGATTCCACTAAAGTTTATTCTGATAAGAAGTTTCCAATAAAAATGTCAATAAATCTTTAATCACACATAGGGGTGCAAACGAGGCTCGAGCTCGAGCTTGATTAACTTATAAGAGCTCGAGCTCGGCTCGATTCGAGCTTTGTTTCCAAAGCTCGAGCTCGGCTTGTTGTCAATTTTTCAAGCTCGAGCTCGGCTCGGGCTCAGCTCGTTTATTATCAATTAGTTAATATATTAAATAAAATTAATATAAATAATAGTTCCTTTAGGCTCATGAGCTCGAGATCAGGGCTCATTTACTAAACAACTTTAAATGATTGGTAAATATTATTGAGTATTAAAAAAACTAATAATACACTAGGCTCAATAATGCTCGACGAGCCTAACGAGCTTCACATTCCATGCTCGAGCTTGGGCTTGATAAATAAATGAGCTTTGTTTTAGGCTCAAGCTCGGCTCGAGCTCGATAAGGCTCGGCTCATTTCGAGCTTTTTACCGAGCCGAGCTCGAGTAGCTCACGAGCGGCTCATTTGCACCCACACATGTTTTTAAGTTTACACCTGGTATAAAATATTAACCAGAAATTGTCAAATGTTTCAAATGAATCTGTCGCACCAGTGCAAACTCCACAGATCAGTAGTCAGGGTGGTCAATCTAGTCAAGTTAGACAACCACCACCTGTTCCATCAAGGAAACCAGTGATTCCTCCATATCCAAAACATAAGGATATCCAATGTATTCCATTCAAAAAGGCTAGAAGACCAAGACCCGGTCCCCCACCAAAGCCAACTGTGTTTGTTAATTCTATCGGACCTGATCAAGTGCAACACTTTGAAAATACTTCCAATTTAACTCATTTTCAAAAAAAAAATATCAAAGGAAGTTTGTACCTAGATCTCATGATCATGAGGCTAGTTCCTCTAAGACTAGTGGTTGCAGTTGCAAGGCTGCTAATAATGTTCCTAGGCAGTCACAACATGTTTCTCACAACCAACAAAAATGGAGAACATGTTTTGAATGTCAAGAGGTCAGGCATATTGTGTCAAACTGTCCTTACTTAAGACCTCATAGGGGACATGCTATTGAGAACACTAGATCATCAGTCAACCAAACTCCTAAATCGCCAAAGCATGCAGCTTAGGTGAATCCTAAACAGGATAATGGGAAGCAAAAATTTAACGAGTGTGCTCCACCGAAACTTACCAAGGTCAACACTCCCAAGGTAAACCCAAAGGTTTCAACACCTAAGGGGGGAGCCTAAGAGCAAATCAAAGGCTACTATGCAGGCAACCCAACCGGTTAGACCACAGAGTCAGCCCATGACAAAACCCCAAACTCTTATGCAAAAGCCTCTAAAGGCTAAGCATGAACAGATTTGGAGACCTAAGGTGAGTGAACATAAATATGAGAGTTGCACTAGTTCAAGCAAGCCACAAAAAGTTCAAGCTGTTGTAAATGGTACTCCAACAACATCAAGTAATTGGATGGAGATTCTGATGCTTGATGCCAATGGATGACCCAAGACCGTACGTCAAGGCTTGGATCCCCTTTTCCAACTAAAATTTGAATGTTTGTGCAGGGTGTCACCATAGGGCCTATTAGCAGTCTACGGATTGCTGATAGTGGGGCATCCGGGCACATGACGGCGACTTATGTGTGAGACCCTCTGTGCAAAAAACTCAAACAGACGCTCCCCTACAAAACAAGGTAGTAACAAATGATAAATACAACTACAAACAATATGAAAAATTGAAGACAAATAGGTAAACTATACATTACCTACAACCAATGCCATGCCTCCGTTGCCATCACATAAAACATCCTTCCCTTCCCTCACGCCTACACGGTTACCACCAACCAGTCTCAACATTCCCTCATCATAGTGTTCAAGGTTGTCCAACCTGCTCTGATAACCCACCAACATCTTGAACCACTCCTCATCCTCAAAGTCTTTCACCACCTCAAACGACGGAGGCTTCTGACCAGCCCTCATGTTTAACCAACCCATCTCGACCGGTTTAATCTCTGTCCTAACATAGAAAAATATACCATTTCCAGTCACGAAGGCTTTAGGGGAACTTTTCATGTAGCCACTACCACTGTCTTCGATCTCTCAGTGAAGGATAATCACTCACACTGCTGCTGCTGCTGCTGCTACTACTACTGCTACTACTACTGCTACTACTACTACTGCTACTACTGCTACTGCTACTACTGCTACTACTACTGCTACTACTGCTACTACTGCTACTACCACTACCACTACCACTGCCACTACCACTACCACCACTATTACCACCACCACCACCACCACCACCACCACCACCACCACCACCACCACCACCACCACCACCACCACCACCACCACCACCACCACCACCACCACCACCACCACCACTACTACTACTACGGTGGAGGAGAGAGGAGATGGTGAGGAGAAGGAGAGTGGCGGTGGTGTTGCAAGTAAGTAGGTAGGTTAATAGATGATGGAGATGATGATGGTTGATGATGAAGATGGTTTTAATATATAAAAGCAGGTTATTAAATTTATGTTAAGTTAAGAATGGGCCCCACTAACTAGTGATGTGGAATTTAAAAAAAGAATACATATCAGCATGCCAACTCAGTGCCACATCAGCATCAACTAGACATCAGCAAGCAACTAAACTAACTCAGTTAGTCCAGACTTAACGGAAGTCAATTTTTGACACACACATGTACACCTGAGATTATCCTAATCCAACGTTAAAATTTGAATTATTATTGTCCAATGGTCGAAACTTTGGATTATTAAAATCTAGTATCTTTCTAAATTACTTCATTTAAAAAGCATTAATGGTTGTATTTTGGACTTTTGGTACCGCATGCGAGTGCGAGGACAATTGTAGTCTCACTTTTGCGTCACCAAGTTAATTTAGTCAAAGGTTATTTTCTAGAATTTGGTGGTCAAAAGAATATATTTGTAATATATTACCTACCTTATGACCATTTTTATCGACATTAAATAATTAAGCCATCACTAGGGGCTTTTTCTTTGAGGTTTTTTTCATGGGAGGTCTAAGTTTGATACTATCAAGTGTAAAATTTGTATATCTTGGGAGTAATCACTGGCAGAATTCGAGGATTCAAACTTGAGCAGGGCTTAAGAGCCAGTGCTCGTTATGAAGGAGGTAGTGGATGTCTTCGAAGCCAGCTACACTATCTGTTAAAATGAATTAAAATAATTAACTTTTAATTGATGACATGACCAAGTGACACTAAAATAATATTTCACAAAAAGGAGGGGAGGTTGTCTAAGACTACACAGTGTGCAGGCATTGAAGGGGTGTGAACCCCCTTCACGCCACCAACATCACCCCATATATGGCGTGAAAGCTGGCATGGAGCAGGTGGGGTTGAGTTTTCCACCGGCGTGAGGTAAAAGGTAAGGGTGATGTTGATGGTTATAGTTGTAGTTGATTGTTGGATGATAAATGTTTGTGATTGGTTGTTTGATTATAAAAAAAGAGAAAAGAAAACCCCTCCACACCACTCTCCCACACCACCACCACCCTGTGGTTTTTTGGAGGCTGGAGAGGAATTGACGTGGCTACCACATCTTACTCCTTGCCCCATTCACCCATGATCACACCATATAGTCTAACGCATACGTGTCTTTCTAATTTCTATATATACACAACACGCACCATTTATAATTGGTTATATCCCATTTGCGTTCATTTCTTTCTTTCGTTTCTTAATAAACAAAAAGCATAATGTCTTCTTTTGACAATAAGTTCGATCACCTAAAACTTCGTCTCATAGACATACAAGCCGCTACAAACAGTTTTGCTGATGAAAATATAATCCGACGCAGTGAATACGGAAACATCTACAAGGGACAACTCTTAAGTTCTGGAAAACCGATTGATATTGTCGCAAAGAGGTTTGATCCTAAAGGGCAGCAAGGAATCAAAGAGTTTCAAAAGGAGATTATGGTGCTTGGTAGTTTGAAGCATCAAAATCTGGAAACCATAGTTGGGTTTTGTGATGATAATGATGAGAAGATTATCATAAACAAGTATGAGCCAAAGGGAAGTCTTGACCAATATCTAAGTGACCATGTTACACTCACTTGGACTCAAAGGTTGCACATATGTCTTGCTATTGCACATGCACTAGGTTACATCCATCATGACAAGCAACATGGTTTCAGTATCATACATGGTAATATCAAAAGCTCTAAGATTTTATTAGATCACAAGTGGGAAGCAAAACTATCAGGTTTTGGGAGTTCCACAATGTTACGAGCAACTCGAAGGCATTCTGTTGTCCTTGGTGTATTCGGCTCACCTGGCTATATAGACCCAATAAATGTTACGCTTGGAGGTGTGACTCACAAGTCGGATGTGTACTCCTTCGGTGTGGTTTTATTTGAAGTTATGACCGGGAGGAAAGCATATATCCCTGACAACAATGGGGTGTTATTAGCTGAATTGGCAAAATCACATTATGATAATGGAAGACTTAATGATCTCATCCATCCGGGTCTACAAAGTCAGATGGATTTGCAATCATTGAAAATTTTCGCTGAAGCAGCATATTGGTGCTTGAATCATGAGCAACGACAACAACGTCCAAATATATACAGGGTTATCATTGCTCTTTCCCAAGCTTTGGAGCTTCAACGTACACATGAAAACTTGGTAAGGCCATTTTTTAAGCATAAAACATATGTGTATAGTTCAAACCCACCAATTGAGCTCATCACATTGGTCAAAATCAATTCTCCCACCAATTGAGCTCATAAGTCAAGTCAAAAATGCTCTTATGTTTTGACTATAGTCTTAGTTTTTAATCCCTTATTTGTAGCTCTTTATTCCTAGTAATTTGCCTTTCACTTTATATATATATATATATATATATATATATATATATATATATATATATATATATATATATATATATATATATGTAAGTCTCCAACATCAATAAAAATCAATCATTTTGATACATTCATATGGTATCAGCCAGGTTTTACTAAACCCACTCCTTCTTCTTCTTCATCACCCCACCACTCCCTATCATTCTGCCCAAACTTCAAGAAAACTCACCCTACTATCACCCCTCCAACTTACAACCAAAACAACACCCAAACTAAATCACACACACACATGATGGCAACACACCATACTGTGGATTCAGATTTATCATGGTTGAAAGACAGTGGTGCTTCTCACCACATTACTAATGATCTTAGTGCACTCTCCATTCACAGCCCGTATGATGGTACTGAGGAACTTATCATCGGTGATGGTTCGCCTCTTAAAATTACTCACGTTGGCACTATTACTCTTTATTTTTCTAATGTCTCTATTATCCTAAAAAAATGTTCTTTGCGTCCCTTCTATCTCTCGCAATATAATCTCTATCTCTCGTTTATGCATTGACAACAACATACTAGTCTTATTTTATGAACTATCTTCCACCAAGTCTCCACAGTTGTTTCACTTGCAAACTAACAAGGCATATTCTTGGCATCATCGCCTGGGACATCCACATTTGCGAGTTTTACAACATCTATCCTCTTTTGTTCCTTTTATTTCTAGCAAATATGACTCATGTAATTCATGTCATATCAATAAAAGTCACAAGCTTCCATTTCACACATCTTCTTTAAAATCTAACACACTTCTTGAATTATTATTTTCCGATGTTTGGTCATCTCCAATTACCTCTTTTGATGGTTATAAATACTACATAATTTTTGTAGATCACTTCACAAAATACATTTGGATTTACCCATTAAAACATAAGTCGGATTCTCTCAATATTTTCATCCGTTTTCAAAAACTTGTTGAAAACTATTTCAAAACAAAAATCAAACAATTATTTTCCGACAATGGTGGAGAATATATTAAACTATCTTCTCATCTATCTTCTTGTGGCATTTCTCATCTCACCTCCCCCCTCATACACCCGAACATAATGGCTACGCCGAACGCCGTCATCGTCATATTGTTGGAACGGGTCTCGCTTTACTTTCTCATGCCAAAATGCTTCTCAAGTTTTGGCCATTTGCATTCACCACCGCCACCTACCTCATAAATAGACTACCCACCCCCACTTTAAAAAACGATTCCCCCTACTTTCGACTCTTTCATACTCTTCCCAATTATGAAAAACTTCATGGTTTTGGTTGCCTTTCGTACCCTTGGTTACGACCATATTCCAAACACAAACTTGAATACCGGTCAAAACCGTGTGTATTCATTGGTTACTCCTCATCTCAAAGTGCCTTCCATCTCCTAGATCCTCTCACAAATCGGATCTATACATCCCGCCACGTTCAATTTATCGAACACATTTTTCCTTATGAATCTCTCTCCCAAACATCTACTTCCCCAATGCCCTTGTGACAACCTGCACCCTTCACTTTTCATAAATGTGCATAATTGGTTCCTCAACTATTTCAAAATTTTTATTTTTAACCCTCGTATTTTAATAGGACCAAAATTCACAATTTAATAAAACTTATAATTTTTATAAGTAAAAGTATGCATGTTTTATACTCATATCTACGCCCGAGCACATATGTTTCAGACCTTGATACTCAAAGCCCTTAATTTTCGGTCCTAAATCAACTTAGAAACAGAAGGAAACAAGTCTATAACTTAAAATTGATTAAATAAGAAAAATTATTTTTTTTAGCTCTCGCGTTCCGCTAAGACAGTCAAACAGTCAAAGTTCCGGTCAAAGTCCTAATCAATAGTCCTAGTCAAAGTCTCAAATCCTAGTCAAAGTCCTAGTCAAATAGTCAATTCATCTTAAAACCTTACTTTATTGTTTTGACCAATTTTAAAGCCTAATTGAATCCAAAACTAGTATAAAAACCCACCTATGACCCATTACACTTTGCACCTCTAAATCGATTGTTTCAATTCGATTAAACTCTCCCTCATACCTTTCTTCTAGAGTATATTACTTCTACATTTGAAGCTTTGATTATAAGCTCTTGTAATTGGTGAATTGGAAGCTTGATATTTTTCATATTCGGTTTCTTTTCTTCTAAATTGGACTAGTTTCGTTGTTGAATCTTTGGATTGCTCGCATTTTCACGCTCGCTTAGTCATCTAGTCATTTGGCGAAAGTGAGTATTTCCTATCCCCTTTTTGCTTTTATTCATTTTTGGGGTGTTACATGTACACTTATACAAATTACAAATACAAGTTCACATTTTTACAATACAATTCTAGTACTATGTGCATTTGCTTACATACGTGCTTTATGCTTAGACATTACATGTAGAATACATTTGTACTTAGTGAAATCATTAACCATGTACAAGCCGACCTTAACATTGGATAGCGCTATTGGATTGACAACCCACCTAGGTGATTCTCCCCCTTTTTCATCGGAGAATCCATGGTCATTGTTAAGTTATTATCCATTTATTGGATAAGTACACCGCCGTTCATTTAGTACATTTATACAGTCACAGGATTGATTTCGCTCATTTGTATGATACATAGTTTACATAATTGCACTGTAGCCTTGCACTTGAATTGTATAAACCTTTTCCAACTTACTATACGTATTAAAACTAGGAATGCTCACCAACATTTCATATGTTGACAAAACTTATTTTGTACATGTTTTAGGTGCAGTTTGATCTTAGTTCCATAGCATTGGATTTTAGTGCTTGCTTTTAATAATTTATTTCAAATTTCATGTTTTGTTCAGACTTTTGTATTTTTCCCATTTCATCCATGTAAGACAATTTAAATTATTCAATAATATATTTACATTTTAGTACCATGTGCTTTTAAACAATCGTCACTACGTGACACCTCGATGATTCCGCCATCGGTTGGGGTGTTACAGATTGGTATCAGAGCCATGGTTATAGGGAATTAGGTTATTAGAATGCCTTTTAGCCTAGTCTATAACTAAGCTTAGATTCACGAGTCCTCTCGTGTTTATTTCTCTTTATCCTACTATTTTCTTTTAAGATATTTTCGCTATGATTCTTTCTCTATATTCTTTTGGTGTTTTGTTTAGAGAAGAAGATACTCGTATTTCACAAACGAAACGATATCACCAAGTTAGGAGTGACATCAATACCTTGGTGATTAGTTTCACTCCTCTATATGTTATTTATCTTAGGAATATATCTTTGAGATAGGAGTGACATCCACACCTCAAAGAGTATTTCTTTCAAAAAGGAACTTAATTACTAAGCTGGGAGTGATATCCTTAACTTAGTGATTGGTATCTTTGAGTTAGGAGTGAAATCCAAATCTCTAGGATCTATTTTTGCATCTCGCTTTTAATCTCGCTAAAGTTTTGGAATTCACTATTGATGGGGCACGTGCAATCCGGAAGGGTGAGCGCCTGTATCTTGAGTTTTCTGTCTAGGCCTGGTATTTCGTATAAATCCCAATTAGACGAGGGACCCGTATACCTACCTGGGAACTCTTGGGATGAGCATTCACTTATAGGCTAAAGTACGCCCCCACAAGTCACTAGGAAATTTCAAATACTTGAGTTGGTCAAAGTTTCCTATAGAAACAATTCCAATGTTTTATATCATTGATATTTATGTTTGTTTATCATTTGAAGATTCCATTTAATCACTTGATGTTTCATATGCCATTATTCATTGATCATTCGCTTTGGAATCCCTTATCATCATTACTAAAACTTTTGTTCGATATATTATCGCATTAAAGCTTACACTATTTCACTTATGCTCGTGATTCTTACACTATAAGGTATTACTCGTTTTGCGTTAAAACATTTTTACTCACGACTTAAGTTTTAAACTCTGTGTTTAACTTTGATCACATCCTGATTTTAGGAATGTTGCGTCATCATACAGTTAAAAATGAACATGGTTATTCCAAACTTATTATTTCAACCTGTTTTATACCTTTATGTTTACAAACTTACTTGATCGAAGTCACGGTATATCCTCATATACCTAATACTAATATTGCCGCACCCAGTCTCCTAAGCCATAGCCAACTACCATTAGTTAGAACTTCTTAGTCAAACTAAACTCATACATAAATGCCTACCTACACGATATGCACTAGTACACTACTCTCTAAAACGATTAATTTGACAACTTATTCTATAAGTCTTTTCACAAAGCCTATTCGCCAAATTAGAACACACTTTTCATACACCTTGTGCCTTGAAACAAATAGCCCGTTATGAGCCCAAAGAGATGCCTTAACGATCCTGCAAATAAATGATCTTTCAATGTATAAATTTCGTAAAAGTTTGAAAATTTAAAAGGTTTCAAGTTTACCCAGTCTTAACGGGTAACACTTCGATTTTCTCAACATTTCATAACAATTAAAATTTTCGACTTTTCAACCCACAAGTTAAAGAAATGTTTAAATACAGAAAATTTTATTTTCCAAAATTCGTCAAGGCATTTGGGATCATTCACAACCTTCATATCATTTTAAATCTTGGTCTTTCGAAACACATTAGATTTACACACACTTCATGAAATGGTTTCATCTTGCATTTTATAAACTTGCATTGCATATTTTACAAATCAAATGTAAATCTGCATGTTTTCATATAACGTATCCAATATATGTTTTCGGGAGGAATTTGCAACTAATAATATACCTTATAACACTTTTCAAACTCGACTTCTCGTAAACACATGAAAATGTGTACCTACGAAATCTTTTCAAGTGAACCTGTTTTGAACTTAAAACATTCTTCGGTTTCCAAAAAGTTATCCTTATACCAGTAGACTATACGTCTGTTGTGCTCACTTTCATTTATAGTAAATTTCATTATTTTTTTTACACCATTCTATTTATAGTTACGTTCGTACATTATCTTATTATTTTTTAATTATTCTTTTGTTGGTAGTTATTTTCACTCGTTATTCGCAACTATTCTCGCACTAGTTATTAGTAGTTATTCTTACAACACTAGTTTTGAGCATTAATTTAACTCGTTTACTTTCATTTTGTGCAAATTGTGCGATTTACTCGATTTACGTTATGCTATTCTTTCAATCGAAATTTTATGCTATACTTATATACTTACATGAACGCATATTTGGTATGCATATTTTTTTTGAGCAAAACCCTGTTATACTTTACATTATTTTGTTCATCATCATGACCAACGAACATACTAATTGATAGCTCGTATGAGATCTAAGCCAGTTCCCATGTACGACTCGGTTCAGAGCATTCCTCTAACCCAAGGGGAACGGTGTAATCCTCAGAGTTTATCAATATGGTTGTTTATAGCCCAATGATGTGAACAAAAATTTACCGGTTAATGGTGAACCCGAAAGGTGAAGAACCCCTAATCATGTCTTATACTTACACATTAATCTCATTACGGTTAAAAGGTGAACCTGAAAGGGGAAGAACCTCTAACCGCATCTTACACTTGAGCAGTATCTACTACTTAACACATTTTGGTTGCACGCATTGTTTCTTGTATTACTTATGTTAGTGTTATGGAAAAGCATAGCACCCTAGTGTAAGGTAAATCGATGATTACGGCCCGGAACGCAATCATGGATTTACAGGTACATGGGGGTGGTGTGTGATTCTACTTAGGCTATTGGTAGACAATCAGTACGAGTCCAAAGTATCAGTAGTGTGGTGGGTTAGCTGCGGTACACCCTATATATAAGCACGAGCGATACTGCGGGAGCGGACTAAGAGTCTGACCAAGAACCTACCCATTACTATCTCTTTATTAGATCGTTGACTAATACCTAGCATTTTCGATAGGAACATTTTACATAAGCTTCAATTAGTTTTGTTGGAGTCTTCCTTGTTGACCACCTCTACAGAAAAATTATTTTTTTAGCTCTCGCGGTCCGCTAAGACAGTCAAACAGTCAAAGTTCCAGTCAAAGTCCTAATCAAAAGTCCTAGTCAAAGTCTCAGTCAAAATCCTAGTCAAAGTCCTAGTCAAATAGTCAATTCATCTTAAAACCTTACTTTATTGCTTTGACCAATTTTAAAGCCTAATTGAATCCAAAACTAGTATAAAAACCCACCTATGACCCATTACACTTTGCACCTCTAAATCGATTGTTTCAATTCGATTAAACTCTCCCTCATACCTTTCTTCTAGAGTATATTACTTCTACATTTGAAGCTTTGATTATAAGCTCTTGTAATTGGCGAATTGGAAGCTTGATATTTTTCATATTCGGTTTCTTTTCTTCTAAATTGGACTAGTTTCGTTGTTGAATCTTTGGATTGCTCGCATTTTCACTCTCGCTTAGTCATCTAGTCATTTGGCGAAAGTGAGTATTTCCTATCCTCTTTTTGCTTTTATTCATTTTTGGGGTGTTACATGTACACTTATACAAATTACAAATACAAGTTCACATTTTTACAATACAATTCTAGTACTATGTGCATTTGCTTACATACGTGCTTTATGCTTAGACATTACATGTAGAATACATTTGTACTTAGTGAAATCATTAACCATGTACAAGCCGACCTTAACATTGGATAGCGCTATTGGATTGACAACCCACCTAGGTGATTCTCCCCCTTTTTCATCGGAGAATCCATGGTCATTGTTAAGTTATTATCCATTTATTGGATAAGTACACCGCCGTTCATTTAGTACATTTATACAGTCACAGGATTGATTTCGCTCATTTGTATGATACATAGTTTACATAATTGCACTGTAGCCTTGCACTTGAATTGTATAAACATTTTCCCACTTACTATACGTATTAAAACTAGGAATGCTCACCAACATTTCATATGTTGACATAACTTATTTTGTACATGTTTCAGGTGCAGTTTAATCTTAGTTCCATAGCATTGGATTTTAGTGCTTGCTTTTAATAATTTATTTCAAATTTCATGTTTTGTTCAGACTTTTGTATTTTTCCCATTTCATCCATGTAAGACAATTTAAATTATTCAATAATATATTTACATTTTAGTACCATGTGCTTTTAAACAATCGTCACTACGTGACACCTCGATGATTCCGCCATCGGTTGGGGTGTTACAGCCCTCCATTGATATATGGTCACCTTTAACCACCACCTCTATTCCTATCGATACATCTTCACATTCTAATTTAACCACTCCCACACCAACACCAACCCCCAACGCACCAACTGACCCCCCTCAACCAATCACCATTCCATCCACTTCCTCTCCCCCTACGACTACCCTACCCACCGAACCCAACATATCTCAACAACCCATTAATAATTCCTCCTACCAGACCCGACCTAACCGCAAACCCAACCCAAAATATCACAATTCTGACTTCGTCCTATTCCACTCCACACCTTACTCTCTTCCCGAACCCACTAACATCACCCAAGCTCTTAAACAACCATTATGGCGTGCCACCACGCAATCCGAATTTGATGCTCTTACACGCAACAACACTTGGACCCTTGTGCCTGCCACTAACATTCCCAATCTTGTTGGATGCAAATGGGTCTATCGTACCAAATTCAAATCCGATGGCTCGGTCGATCGGCTTAAAGCACGACTTGTTGCTAAAGGCTTCCATCAACGCCCCGGGTTAGACTATGTTGAAACTTTTAGTCCCGTAGTCAATCCCGCTACCCTATGCCTAATTCTTGCCATCGCCACCTCTTTTAATTGGCCCCTACGTCAACTCGACATCAACAATGCCTTCTTACAAGGCACCTTATCCGAATCGGTCTACATGTCTCAACCACCCGGATTTGTAGATCCTTCTTATCCTACTCATGTTTGTAAGCTTAACAAATCCATCTACGGTCTCCGTCAAGCTTCACGTGCTTGGTATGATGAACTAAAAACCTATCTCCTCTCGGTTCATTTCAAGCCCTCAATTTCGGATCCCTCTCTATTCATTAACAAAACCACTTCTTCTCTATTTTTATCTTAGTCTATGTTGATGATATCATCATCACTGGGGCAAATTCATCTCTTATACACTCTTTCATTCAATCTCTTGCCACTAAATTCTCTCTAAAAGACCTTGGTTACCTCTCTTATTTTCTTGGCATCGAGGTCATTCCTCAAAACAACGGTCTCTTCTTGTCTCAATCTAAATACATTCTTGACATCCTAACTAGAGCCAACATGAGTAATTGCAAGCCATCAACCACACCCATGTCGGGCTCCTCTACCATTACTATTTTGGACGGTGATCCTTTGCCATCACCAACCGAATACCGTGCATTCGTAGGAGCATTACAATACTTATCTTTAACACGACCTGATATTGCTTATACAGTTAACAAACTCTCACAGTTTATGCATAGACCAACAACCACACATTGGGATGCCTTAAAAAGATTGTTCCGATACTTACATGGCACTCTACATCATGGCATATTTTTTAGGCGCAACTCCCCTTTACAGCTTCATGCTTTCACTGATGCAGATTTGGCCGGTGATCGCCCATCATACAAGAGTACAACTGGATACATCGTCTATCTGGGTCAAAATCCGATCTCATGGAGCTCCAAACGTCAACCGACACTTGCTCGTTCATCCACAGAAGCTGAATTTCGAGCCGTTGCTTCAACAACAACCGAAGTACAATGGCTCATATCATTAATGGTTGAACTTGGCTACAAATCATCAGTCACTCCAGCAATCTATTGTGATAATCTAAGCGCTACTCATTACTCGGCAAACCCCGTTTTTCATTCAATAATGAAGCACTTGGCCTTAGACTTTCATTTTGTCCGTGAAAAGGTTCATGACGGCACCATACGTGTGACTCACATCTCCGGGGATGATCAACTAGCCGATGCACTCACAAAGCCACTATTAAGACAACGGTTCCAACTACTAACTTCCAAGATTGGTCTTCTCTCACGATCGTCCATCTTAATTTATAATAACTAGCTGATTACCCCGGGAAGGTCCCTTGAAAATTTTAATATGATTTAATAACAAAATGATAAAAGAAGAAAACTCAAATCTCGAAAAGAGTAAATAACTTAAACATAATCAATCTTAGTTAAAAATGCATTTATTTAAAAAGTTAAAAAAAATAAAAAGCATAAACCATATTAAACATAATACAGTATTAAAAGGATAAACTTCAACATATAAATATCTTCATGTAATTTAAAATATGTTACAATTTGATTTTGACTTATATAGATGTAGAATTCATGATCACATTGAAAACAAAAACACTTATTTCAATACAGTGACTTTGTAAAGAAAAGCATATACGAATTTTCTTTGAATACATGAATTTAGTTTAATAAATGTTTATTAATCTAAACATAAATCACTTTCAATAATCAACGAAGAAGAAAAAACTTCAAAGTCTTTTAAAAATTTTAACACTTACTTCTTGATAAACATAAGGAGAATTTAGAAACTTTTTAAGAATGAATGGTTTGATGTTAATGTAATCATATATTTATAATGGCTACTCAATATTTCTATATTAAATTAATTTGTAAATAAAATCTTCTATTTTAAATTAGAAGATATGCATATCTTCTTTTATTTATTTTTAAATAAATATTTTATTAAACTTACTGTAAACAAATAAATATTTAAATTTTTATGTTAATCCTTATACATAATTCGAAAACAATATTTATATATAGTATATATCAAAAATAATATTTAAATTTTAAATATTTTCAATTAGAAGATATGCATATATTCTTTTATTTATTTTTAAATAAATATTCAATAAACTTCCCACCTCAACGTGCCACGTGGCACATTCAATGGGGGGTTGAGGCCTCCATTGAATGCCACATCATCATAAGTCTATTTTTTTTATTAATAGTTATAGATTGTTATAAAACATGAATCAAATACTTTATTCAAGATCCCAACCCTAATATGTTTGTTACACCCAAAAAGAAAAGAAATAACAATGAACAAACGATTACAAGTCAGAAACCCTAACCAAGATCTATACGAAGATTATCACAAGATAATCTTCTGGACTCTCTCTACGATACAACTCTCTAGGGATGATTCAAGATGAATCATCAAATACACAAACCCTAACTAAGAATATTATCAGAGAGAAGAAGGAACAATAATCGAAACAATAATATGAGCTGATCTCAAAAGAATGAGAGAGACATCTATTTATACTTCTCTCACATCAAGAGAAATAAACGATCAGGATTCTTCCAAGCAAGACTTGATCAACGTCTAAGAAAAGTTTATGTTTGTTGGCACGGATTGCCAACATGGCAATTATACCCGGGCCACACAAATGGACTTCTAAAGTCTTGGACCAACCACCTTCCTTTTGTTAATCTTCAGCCCATTACAGCCTTTAGACTCTAGCCCAATCCATCTTTACTCTCTAGCCCATAACCCTCAACATATGGACCTACATAACACTTATGCAACATATTAGAGTACCAATTATATTTGTTATCACATTTGTATCAAATGGATTATATTTCCCTTGATATTTTAACACCCCTCTCCATTTGATACACACTCCATTTGATACACATGTGTTTATTTCAAATGAGTCAACAAAGAGTTAGAACCCAAATGGGTCAAAAACAAATTAATTTTGACATAAAAAGAGTTAAACCCCAAATGGGTCAAACAAATTGAGTTTTTGACATAAAACCTCATGCCTTCTAGCTAACAAGCCTTTTGTCATAATATGTGCTGGTTGTTGATTAGACTCAATTTTAAGAACTCTAATTAAACCCTTAGATATTTGATCTCTTAAAAAGAACAAATCTAATTCAAAATGTTTTGTTTTTTCAAAGAACACAGGATTAGAAGATATAGAAATAGCAGATGTGCTATTAAAAAACAAATGAACTGGTAAACTAACCTTTTGTTTTAATTCTTCTAATACATAAACAAACCACATTACCTTACAGGTAGCAGTACACATGGCTCTAAATTCAGCCTCTGCTGAAGATCTAGAAACACTATCTTGTTTCTTACTTTTCCATGAAATCAAAGTTTTTTCCCAAAAACAAACAATAACCTGTCATAGATTTTCTGGTTTCTAAACACTTACCCCAATCAGAATCAGCAAAGACCCTAATATTCAAACTTCCACTTTTTTCAGATAACAACCCCTGACCAGGAGATTTTTTAAGATATATCAAGAGTCTTAAACCTAATTTTAAGTGTTCATTTGTAGGTTTATGCATGTATTGACTAAGAAAATGAACTGAATATGAAATGTCAGGTCGTGTGTGAGCTAAATATATTAACTTCCCTACTAGTTTTTGATAACCAATAATATTTACCAAACTACTAACATTATCTTTACAAAAATTTGTAATCACATGATGTTGCTCAATAGGATTATTTACAGGTTTACATGCAGTCATACCATATTCTGTTAATAATTCTAAGCAATATTTTCTTTGTGACAAACAAATTTCCTTAGTAGTTCTAATCACCTCTATACCTAAGAAATATTTTAGCTCACCCAAATCCGTTATTAAAAAAATTGTTTTTAAACTTTCCTTGACTTTCATAATTTTATCTTTATCATTTTCTGTTATTACAATATCATCAACATAAACAAGCATAAACACTATTATGTTATTATCAAACAAGTAGAACAAAGAATAATCACATTTGCTTTGGATAAAACCAAACTTATGTAGAACTTCTACAAGTTTGGCATTTCACATTCTGGGAGCATGTTTTAAACCATACAGTGATTTTTTCAGTTTACACACTCTATTTTCATTTTGAGAAAAATAGCCATCAGGCAAAGACATATACACATCTTCATAGAGATCACCATATAGGAAAGCATTGTTAACATCAAGTTGGTATAATTCCAATCAAACTCAACAGCTAAGGCTATAACAGTCCTAACAGTAACAAGTTTTACTACAGGAGAAAAAGTTTCTTCAAAATCAATACCCTGCTTCTGACTGTAGCCTTTAGCTACAAGTCTAGCTTTGTATCTCTCTATTTCTCCTGTTGATTTATATTTTATTTTATAAATCCATTTACACCCGACTACACTTCTACCTATGGTTAATTCAACTAAATCCCAGGTATCATTCCTATTTAATGCCTCTATCTCTTCATTCATAGCAGCTATCCAATTGCTATCCTTAACAGCCTCACTAAAACTTTGAGGCTCATAACCTTTATTTAGGGATGTTACAAAACATTTTCCCTCTAAAGACAAGTTAGAGTAATTAACAACCTTATCTATTCCATATTTTATTTTCCCATCTAGCAAATAATCATTTAGATTTTTGGGCAAGACTGTTTCCCTAGCAGACCTCCTAAGTATGGCTTGAGTATGTGACATGTTTTGTGAACTTCCCTCATAATTGGTTCTATTTTCATGCTCAGGAGTCACACACTCAGCCCTGCCAGTTCTAGTGACACCACTACGGGCTGCTCTTGATTGGCTAGATCATTTTGAGCCTTGCCATCAGTATTGTTGTCCTCAGACACAAGCTGCTGAGACCTATGTGTCTCTGGCTCAGCTTCTTCAACCCTTTTATCATCATTAGGAAGGGGATCTATGCTTTTATATTTATCAAAAAAGTTTAAATTTGTTACATCACCCTGGTTTGGTATTTCAAAATTTTGTAAAACTGTTTTTTTCTTTAAATGGAAACACTGTTTCAAAAAATTTTACATCTCTGGAAAAATAAGTTTCTTTATTATCTAAACTAAACATTTTATAACCTTTTTTCTCAGTTGAGTAACCTAAAAACACACACTTATCTGACATACTGTTAAGTTTGTCAGATTCATTTAAAACTGTACAAAAGCATAGACACCCAAAAAATTTTAAATAGTCCAAAAAGGTTGAAAGCCATACACTACCTCATAGGGCGTCTTCCCTCCTAGTAATGATGATGGAATCCTATTAATCAAATATGTAGCAGTTAACACACAATCAGACCAAAATCTCACAGGAATATTACTTTGAAATAATAGAGACCTAGCCACGTTTAATAAGTGTCTATGTTTTCTTTCTACTATGCCATTTTGTTGAGGAGTATAAGTACAAGAAGTTTGATGTATTATCCCTTTTTGTTTACAAAAACCTTGAAAATGATTATTAACAAACTCAGTCCCATTATCACTTCTGAAACATTTAATCCTTATTTTAAACTGAGTTTCAACTATGTTATAAAAAGTTTTTATGTTTTCAAATACTTCAGTTTTAGACTTCATCAAACATACCCATACTGCTCTTGAATAATCATCAACTATGGTAAGAAAATACTTAAAACCTTCCCTGCTACTTATCCTATAAGGACCCCAAACATCCAAGTGAACAACCTCACCTATACTAGAACTCTTATGTTCACTTAAAGGGAATGGTTCTCTATGTTGCTTGGCCTTATAACAGACCTCACATGGAGAATTATTATTTTTTGGAAAGACTAAGCCTAACTTGTTTTTAAACATTTGAATGGCCTGGTCAGAAAGGTGTCCTAGCCTACCATGCCACAAATCCAGATTAGCACTAGAACTGAAACACACCTTATTAGAGACACAAGTGAGACCACAGTAATACAATCCATCCACTTGATTACCAGTCACCAGGACTTTCTTTGATATTAAGTCCTGTATATAACACTTGTGCTCATCAAACCCTATCTACAACTTATTGTCTTTTGCAAGTTTATAGGGAATGAACTGATATCGTGTGCTATTTTGCTTCATATTATGTTTTTAAGTATTAAATAAATCCAATATAGGTTATTTCAATTTATTTACGTCATTTGCCATCATTTTTCATTTTAACTTTTGTTGGACTGTGAAGTTCACGAGTCTCTAACCTAGTTACAATTAAACTAATTATTTAAAAACTAGGTGTTAGGGCTAATAAAAGACTAGCTCAAACATTAGGCCACAAAGGTGGCGCTGTGGCGACATTAATTCGTACAACATGCTAGAGATGAACAAATTAATTTTTTCCTAAATCTAAACCGGTTTTGACTAAGACAGGGTTCTTAGTCAAATCGGTTATCGTTTGAAATCTGTTTAGTTCTTTTGGTATGAGAGTTGGTTTTTACCCGGTTTCGATTTAGTCCCAGTTTCATTTTGGTTCATGTACGCATGTTTATCGAGGTTGAAAATAAGTGTAATGGAAACCGAACTATAGAAGTCACTTTTTAGAAGAAGAAAAACTAAACCTACATGTTGGTTTTTTGTTCGGTGTGGTTAATTCAATTCGTTTGCATTGTTTCTGATCATGTTGATCAGTTGCTAACTAATGTGTCTTTCGTTGATACTCTAACTTTTCGGTCACATGCCATAGTGGTCATGTCCGCCTAACTAATTTCTTCTCATAAAATGGGCGAAAAAACATGGAAGTGTATTAAGGGGCCGTTTGGGAAACTTCTGAATGGGTAAGTGCTGAACCAGTAAAAGGTCTGAATGGTTAAGTGCTAAATCATTAAGTGATGTTTAGTTGGACATCTGAATGGTTAAAATTTCTTGTCCCACATTGGCATGGAGAGTAAAAATGGATTGGTTTTTATATGAAAACTACTTGGAAGTATCAAATCTTATGTCTCACATTTTACTAGGGAACATACCCGCATGCAGGGAGTGCAAAAAACGGTTTTCGGTTGTGATTCCATTGCGTCGCCCGCGCGACCTGCGGACACGAATGTCGCTCCAAATTCTAGGACTTGATCCAACCAAACGTAACATGTCACCCTTTTTTTGTTCGTGGTTATCAGGGGCTGCTACAGCTTGCTGCTTCACTTCCATTTCAGTTTTTGGTTCGTTCAGACTTTATCCAACCAAAAGTAACATGTTTGGATGAGTCAGACGTTAGTGTCGGTCAGACCAAGAGACTTTGTCGGGTTTAATCTTGACATATTGGTAAAATTTTCTAAAGAAACGATTATATTTATACTTCGTTCTATTATATTATAAACTAAAATTTGAGCGTCTTAAGTTTATTTGTTTCTAGATAGGAATGGACATGGTGCCAATGTCATAATTTACTTTTACCTCACTCACATACTTTATTATGGGCCGCAATAGACTTTGTTGGGTTTAATCATGACATATTAGTTATTATTATTTAGCTCAATTATTTAGTAGTTTATATATTTATGAATTTAGCACTAAATTAAGTTTGAATAAATATTACGGGGTCAAAGTGTCCATTGTTTTAAGTTGTGAGTCTTATGGGTCTTCAGGAATATTCCTATTGATTAGGTAAAAGCTTGTTGACTCATTTAAATGTATTGTTTGGATGTTAGCCTATTTAAAGGCACATGTGGTATGGAATAAAGTAACCTACTTTCTATTCTCCACTGCAGAATTCTTATACATCTTTGTTCATATTTACGTGAGTTTAGTGTGTGTATTGTGTGTGTGTGTGTTTTGAGGCCTGAACCAACAGACTTTTCCCTTGACATATAATGTTGCAGGTGGAAGATTTGCAAGGCCTAAAGATTGGATTTGATGTTATAAAGTTGGCCACCGAGAATTTTGATAAAAAATATTGCATTGGGTCAGGAGGGTATGGTAAAGTGTACAAAGCAAAGCTTGAACATTTTGATTTGTCTGCGATGAAAGGCGATATGCGATTGGGACTGCCTAGGAAACGTAGCACTGTAGCTATAAAATCAATCTTCAAAAGAGAAGACATACAAGGAGAACAAGGGTTCAATGCAGAAATTTCTACACTTAGTAGCTGTAAGCATCCCAACATCGTCTCTCTTATTGGCTTCTGTAATGAACCTTCCAACATGATCCTTGTCTATGAGTATATATCTAATGGGAGCCTTGATGATTGTTTGAGTAGAAAAGAAAAGATGACTAATGTTAAATGGGCACAACGGATTAATATATGCATCGATATTGCACGTGGTTTGGATTACTTGCATACCACCACATATCACAAAAAAAAGATAATCCATTGTGACATAAAAAGTGCCAATATTCTACTAGACGAGAACTGGGGTGCAAAAATTGCTGACTTTGGACTCTCGAGATTCCACCCACTCAACCATACGAAGAGCACTATCATAACAGATAAAGTTGTAGGCACATAAGTGTACTTAGATCCAGTGTATGAGAGGACAGGTAAGTTGAAGAAAGAGTCAGATGTTTACTCTTTTGGGGTAGTTTTGTTTGAGATCCTGACCGGGAGATTGGCTTATGATTCGGTTTACATTAGAGAAAATGAAAAGGGCCTTGCACCCATTGTGCGACAACGTGTTGTGAAAGGAACATTAAATGAATTGGTAGATCCTAAGTTGATGGAAGAAAGAGATGAAAAAAATTTCACACTAAGTAAAGGACCCAATCAAGATTCTTTGAGAACATTTTATGAAATTGGGTATCAATGTTTGGCAGAAATGCAAGCTAAACGCCCTACAATGAAAGTCGTCATCAACAAACTTGAGAAAGCATTACACTTTCAGGTAACTCAAAAGTACTTTTACTAAGTTAGTGTGATCCTTTCGTTATTATATTAAAGATATGCATGACTTATGACAACGCCATCTCTAACATCTATATATAGTATTCAATTTCTAGCATAGTAACGAAGCAGTAAGATTATAACAATGTGTTAGCTTGAATATTCATACCAAATTCGATGATCTCCTTCAAAGGGCTAACATCAATTTCAACTTTATTCAACTCACTTTTTCCTCATTATCTCTAACATCGTTAATCGAACTACAAAGCCTACGTGAAGTTGTCTCTGACAGTATCAACTTCTCGACTCCTTCCCATTCATAACCATCATCTACGATTTTACTGGTAGGTATCATCCTAGCCACTAGAATCACATCTAAACTTTCTTCTGTAGTGCTATCTTCTTCTTCTAGTTCCTTGACATCTTCAGCTAGGTTTTCTTTAATTTTGATCAATTTATAATCCTCAGTTGTTATGATTGCGTTAACGTTGTGTGTGATGCTAAGTTTACCAAACAAAACAAAAGAAGAAGAAAAAAACTAGAAGAGAAAAGAAAGGGTGAGAAATGGAAAGATAAGCACTTACACCATGACACTGCACCATTACCAAGAGTGAAAAGATAAGCACTTACACTTTTCCTGTCATCTAAACAAGCAGCCCAATCACTATCAGAAAAACCACTTAGCTCAAGCTTCTCCACTTTTTCATACCAGAAACCATACTTAGTTATGGCAGAGATACATTTCAACACTTTTCTAGCATCTCCTGCATGAATCTTTGAAGGAGACTTCATAAATCTGGATAACACCCCAACTACAAATGCAAGATCAGGCCTTGTATGGGTCAAATAAATAAGACCACCTACAAGGCTTCTGTACTTAGTCTCATTTACCTTATCTTCTCCATCTTCCATTTGATACTTTTCATATGGACTCATGGGAACTGCTTCAAACTTACAATCAATCATGCCATGCTTATTAAGAAGACCCTGTGCATAGTTTTCCTGAGAAACAAAGATACCTTTCTGTGTCTGATTCACTTCTAAACCAAGAAAAATACTTGAGTAGCCCCATATCAGTCATCTCAAACATAATCTTCATTCCAGATTTGAATTCTGCAACTAACTTATCACTTGAACTTGCACAAATGATGTCATCCACGTATAAGCATACATAGATAATATCATTTGAAGAGACTTTCTTTACATAAAGAGTGGGCTCATTTAAGCTTCTCACATATCCATTTTCTGTGAAGTACCCATCAATCTTAGCATACCAAGCTCGTGGGGCTTGCTTCAGCCTATAAAGAGCTTTATAAAGTTTATACACCTTCTCTTCTTCACCTTTGAAAATAAACCTCTCAGGTTGCTCAACATAGATATCCTCAGTCAGATCTCCATTGAGAAGGCTGACTTAACATCCATTTGATGAATTAGCCAGCCTTTATGAGCAGCTACAACCAACACAATTCGAATGGTTTCAAATCGTTCAACTGGAGCAAAGGTCTCCTCATAATCTACACCATATTTTTTAGAATACCCCTTAGCCACAAGCTTAGCCTTGTAACGAATTATTTTGCCATCTGGTCCAATCTTGGTCTTGAATAGCCACTTGAGTCCAATCACATCCATGCTTGAAGGTAATTTAACTAACTGCCAGGTGTTGTTTCTTGTGATTGCATCAATTTCTTCTTCCATGGCCTCCTGTCATTCCTTCTTTTGAACTGCATCATTAAAGCATACTGGATCTGTTACACTTAAAGCAAATTGGCAGCTTGAATAGTCATTTGCTTGAACTTCTTGAGTGCTTTCATACAGATCAGTTAATGATCTTAATTTTAGAGGGGTAGATGTACTGGATGATGACTCTGCACTTTGATTAGCATGACTTGAGCTTGGTTGAGATGGTGTCATAGCAGTAGAGGAATCCTCTTCATTGTTAGTTGGTGAGCTTGCAAGATTGTTGCAGACCTCTTCACCACAGTCTTCAGGGAAAGGATCAGAATACATTCTTTCATAAACTTCTTTATTGGACTTATGAACGTCAGCCCAATTCCTGGATGCTTCTTCAATAATAGTGGTGTCACCAAATCTTCTAGTCTCAAATTTCTTTGTGAGGGGATTGAACAACTTGTAACCATTGCCATGAGAAGAGTAGCCAATGAAGATCATTTTGTTTGATCTTTCATCAAGCTTCCCCCTCCCATGTGCAAATGTGTGTCCATAGGCAATGCAACCAAAATTTTTTAGAGTAGAGATATCAGGTTTTTCTTTGTACCATACCTGGTAGGGAGTCTGTTCCAACACAATAGTAGTGGGGGATCTGTTGATGATGTAAACAGCAGTTGCAACAGCTTCTGCCCACAGATAATTTGGAAGCTTTCTTTCCTTCAACATGCTTCTGGCCATCCCCATAATAGTCCTATTCTTCCTTTCCACAACACCATTGTGTTGTGGAGTATGGGGTTCAATCAATTCCCTTTGAATGCCATGAGTTTCACAAAATGAGTTGAATTCATTGGAACAAAACTCTCCACCTCTGTCCGTTCTTAACACCTTGATCATGAAGTCACTTAATTTGTTTTTCAACTAGTGCCTTGAACACCTTGAATCTATCAAATGCTTCTGATTTTCTTGCTAGGAAATATACCCAACACATCCTGGACAGATCATCAATTAATAAGAAATAATAAAAGCTGTGACCAAGGCTTGGTACCTACATAGGTCCACATAAGTCAGCATGAATCTGCTCTAGCTTCTTAGTTGCTCTCCAAGAGTGCCCTTTGAATGGAAGCCTTATCTGTTTTCCAAGAATACACCCTTCACACACTTCTGAACCTTAAATCTTTGGCAAACTAAACACCATTTGCTTTTCATAAAGAGTTTTCAGATTGTCATAATTGACATGTCCATACCTTTTGTGCCAAAGTAAGATTGAATGATCATTGGGAGTGCCATTATCAGTTTTAGTTGCATCAAGCACAAACATGTTGTTACTAGAACTGGGATTTTCATGAGAATCCCACCATTGTTCCTAATAACACACATAGCATTTTCAAAATGCATGGAGTAGCCTTTCCTCATGAGTTGACCAACACTTAAGAGATTATACTTAAGTGTTGGGGCATAGTACACATCACTTAAAAGCTTGTGTGTACCATGGCCTATATTGATTTGAACTACTCCTTTTCCCGTAACACTTAGTTTCTTTTTGTTTCCCAATTGAACATCAAGTCTAAATGACTCATCTAATTCAACAAAACTTGATTTTGAACCTGTCATATGGTTAGAGCACCCTGAATCAATAAACCACAAATTATTTTGCTCACTAACCAGGTCAGCCTTTGTCATTAATGAAAATGGTGTCTTGAAATGGCTTATACAAGCCATGAACAAATGTTGATCTTCTTTCAACTCTGATTGTTCAGGATTTTCAGCTGCAACATTCACTTGAGGCTCATCGTTGTACCAAGAGTCTTTTGTCAAGTGCCCATACTTCTTGCAAGTGTTGCATTGTGGCACTTTGCTTCTGTCAAAGGACCGGCCTCTACCACGTCCTCTGAAACTACCACGTCCCCTTCCACGTGTGTAGTTTGATCTGTTTGTCTCATGCATGACTTGTAAAGCATGCTCATCACCTTTTTCTTTTTCAGATTTTTCATTTGTCCTGCTATTTGGTCTTTTTTCTTGGGATTGCAAGGATCCCATGAGCTTAAAAGGAGTAAGCTTAGTTAGATCAAAAGACACTTCTATGGGGGGGGGTACAATAAAATCATATTTAGAAGTCAGACTTCTTAATATTTTTTCAACAATCACTTGATCAGTGACTTCCTCTCCATATGATCTCTTTGGACTAACTATGCTCATAACACGTGAAAAATATTCACCTATACGGATTCATTTTCTTTCATACACAAGTTTTTAAAATATCTCCTAAGACCTTGAAGTTTAATGGCTTTTACCAGACGTTTTCCTTGGAATTCCATTTTCAGGATCTCCCAACTTTCTTTTGAGGATTCAGCAGCAGCAATTCTAGAGAATAACTGATCGTGCACAGCTTGTTGTATGATCGCCATAGCATGAGCATCCTTCTTCTTAGATGATCTGAGTTTAGTAACATCAGTTTCTTCTTCATTAACACCTTGTACTACAAGATCCCAAAAATCTCTTGATTTCAGGATGGTTTTTATACGAATACTCCAATGCTCATACCCTTCACCCTTGAAGATAGGGATCGGAGTAGAAGTAGTTGGTAGGGTACTGGTGATAGAAACTGATGTTGGGCGGTTATAAAACAATAAACAAATTGATAATAATGTGCAGAAATAATAGAGAGAGATTAAGAGTTTGTTGACAGAAATCGATAATGATATTAGATGCCTAAACAGCCTATAAATACATACTGAAAAGGTGTGAGTATGAAACATCACAACCCTTGACCAATAACTGCCTATAACTGCTGTTCTAATCAGTGTAAACATAACTGATCATAACTGCTACCTATTTGACCCATGTGACTTATTTAGACTATACAAATGCCACAATAATAATAAACATAATAAACTTAGGATAACTATGATATTCAAAGATTGTCTTCCAACAATCACTCCCCTAATCTTTGAATCATCATAGCCTGAATTCTTCTGCTTATTCTTCACTGCTGCTAAAAGTTTTGGACCTTCTCTTTGGAGGAAGATCACTGTTCTTCATTTCTTTGTAACCCATCTTGAAGCCTGCATTCTCTTCATCAGTTTCAACCTTTAATTCTCTTTCTTTGAACTTCTGATGGTTACAGTTTAGGATCTCTAGATATTGCATATAAGTGACCCGTATATCCTCCACAATTCCATCTGTCTTCATCTCCCTTGGTAATCCATACCCATAACCCATTCGGACTGCCTCGTATTTGTTGACTGCATCAAATCCACCAAATCTGTCCACTATCATGTAGAGGTCTAAGAGATCAATCTTCCTACCCATATGATCTCTTGGTGGAATTGGCATGTTGGATTTTATTTCCAGAAAATCCTTTAGAAACCATGCCAAAACTCTTTCAAATTATATATAATAACAAATAGCAACTTAACGTTGCCTCTGTTAATTTTAACGGACGTTTGCAACCCCCATATACTTATTTCTGCAACATCCCATTGGACTTCTTTTATTTTTTGCCGCATAATCCTCAAATTACTTTTTCGAATCAACAACCACTTCCACCGATCTCAAATCAACCAACAAAATTTAATTTACATGTATTTTGATTTAAATGAATAATTTGGATTTATACTTTCATTTATAATTTCCCCCCACATGAAGTTTGCCGCCTATATTCTTTTTTTATCTGAAAACTTTGACTGTGATGTTTGTATGTTTAAAGCAAAGATTAGTAATAATGTTTTGCTTTTCGTCTTGGGTATATCAATTGAAAAAAATTGATTCTTGCTTAAATGTAATTGTGAATTCTGATATCAAAGTTGTTGAATGCTTGCGATTTGAACACAATGGTCTGCAATTGATAGACTGCTAAAGATAATATCCATACAACATACCCACATATGCTTTTGATATACTGCTAAAGATAATATCCATGGCACTATTATGCGAATTAGTGTGTGGATAGGGTTTGCTAATTCATACGGCTTTTACATAAGTTTTTTTTTTTTGTTTGGTTAATTGAACATCTAATGTAGGACGTATGGCGTATGGCGTAGGATTTCAATTGTCATGTGTTGATGTGTTAGTAGGTCGGTGGGTTGGCGGTTGAAATGTGCAACCTGAACCATATTATTATTTGTGTCAAAGATTTCAACCCTAACCCACGCAAACACAAGTTCGGGTCAACCCGAACATGACCCGTTTCCTAAATTAGTCATACATGTTATACATGTTGATGATTTATTAGCGGGTTGTTACGTTGTAAGCCGGTTACCAATAACGTGTGCAATGGTGAGAATGGGTCGTGTTAAAAAATACCGCCCCTACATTTGTCGTCATGTGTATGTTTATATGTATGTGTGTGTATGTATGTATATACATATGTGTGTGTGTATACACAATATATACGTACACATATATGAGGTCGCATTAACATTTATAATACTTTCGTTGCAATGAAAATGTATATATTAAATATCTAACGTAATTGTCAATTGAAGGTTAAAAGGTTTGTTTTAGATTTACAATACCTATGTTGCAAGGTAATATGTATATATACTGCATCTATAAGTGGAAAAACAGGTTATAGATGTATTTAATATTTCATGAATATTATTTATTTTTTATTTTCATTCTCGAATAAACTTGAGTCTGGATATACATAAAAAGTTGAAATCCTTAGTGTCACTGGCTTAGCTTTTAAGGGGCGGGGAGGGGTGGCCGACCGTCCTGAATTTTCGCTCAGAAGTTTCGATTATATAGTATTCGTATAGAAATTTTTTTAGTATATACGGTTTCGACCCCCCGAAACAAGTGATTTCCGACCACCCGCCCTGTAATTTCCGACCCCATGAAGTCTCGGGTCAAGCTTCGCCACTGCTTAGTGTTTTTAGTGTATATAAAGAGAAAAGGGTGTCAACTTTTAATCTATATGCAGTAGAGATGAACAAGACTGACTAAAAGTTGAATCCTTGCAAATGAGACCATTACGTTCAAATTTTAGGTGTCATGCACACTTTATTTGCTATCTAAGTTGATTTTTTTTTTTTCAGTTCATTTAGGTTTTATCATTTTGTTAAAATCATTACTATCGAATGTTTTATGAAATATTTTGATACTATCATCCAAGTTATGTTGATATATATATTAACTTATATTTTACTAACACTAATTTGCAACTTTGTTGTACAATAATGGTTGTACCTAATGCTAAGCGGGCTGTACTTATTTGTGGACAAATTGCCACATAAGTTTATTGGTTTTAGAAAATGAAAAATACTTTTTTGCATAAAATTAATAATTTTCACATCTTATATAGGCATATCTAAAACATTCATAATCAACATCCGCCGCAACGCGCGGCTTGACATCAACTCGTTATGCTTTAAATTTAATCTTGTGGCTGTCAACTTGAGTAGCAATATGGATCATATCCATAAAGGCTGTGCAATTTTCTAATTCTGAATTCTTTGGATACACTTCTGTTTCTTTTCCCTGACTTGTTCCTTGTGCACTTCTATCCTTGTTCATATGGTTCTGTTGATGATGTTCTTTCACAGCCATCCTTTCATACTCCTTGTCCATTGATGAACTTTCTTCCACTTTGTCCTTCCCTTTCATTTTTCTCTTGTTATTCTTTTCACAATCTTCGATATTTGGACAGGAATATGGTTCATGAAATTCATTGCAGTTCCAGCAGTGAATGTTTGGTTGAATAGGGGGATTTATCTTGTTCCTTGGTGATAAAACACACATCACCATCATATTTGATCACATACCCTTCTGAGATCAATTTCTCTATACTTAGTACATTCCTTCTAAGTGTTGGAATGTAATACACATTCCTGATCGTATGAGTCTACCCTTGGCTATAAATCTCTACACTTCCCCTTCCTTTATAAAGATCTCTCTTAAATCCCTTCTATATTTCCCTCTATACCAAACGTATGTTCCAAGTTTGTGAACAAAAACTTGTAACCCGTGGCATGTTGTTCCCTATTGATACTTGCATACCAAATATCATTCCATGTCTTTCCATCCGTCCCCTTTATCATAAATTCGATCTTTCCTATTCGTTTTGGACAGTCTTTTCTGTAATGGAATGGTTGGTTACAGTAGGAACAACACATACCTTTAGGATATTGCCAATCGATCTCCTTCTTTCCATAACTTTTGTATATATAACCGCCATACTTCTAATGCTCTCTTTCTTTCTGCAGTAAATGCTCCCTTGATGAATCCATGAAAGGAGATAGATATAGATTACCTTTCTGGCCAAACTTCCACCGATGATCATCACGATCATATGCCTTCTCCTTGTCTTCACGCCTTTGAGAAGTGGTCTGGAATTTGGGTGAGAGACTGCACCCCTGGGCCTTGTAATCATCACGGATATCTTCTTCTTTCTTGACTGCAAACGGATTCCTTCCTAACCAAATCACTCGGTTGTTTCTTTCTTCATAGGTCTTTGGATCTTTTGGCTCTGATGCCATGATAGAAACTGATGTTGGGCGGTTATAAAACAATAAGCAAACTGATAATAATGTGCAGAAATAATAGAGAGAGATTGAGAGTTTGTTGAAAGAAATCGATAATGATATTAGATGCCTAAGCAGCCTATAAATACATACTGAAAAGGTGTGAGTATGAAACATCACAACCCTTGACCCATAACTGCCTATAACTGATGTTCTAATCAGTGTAAACATAACCGATCATAATTGCTACCTATTTGACCCATGTGACTTATTTAGACTATACAAATGTCACAATGATAATAAACATAATAAACTTAGGATAACTACGATATTCAAAGATTATCTTCCAACAACTGGTTTGATCAGCCATAGAGTAGGATCAAAAGAGAATGGAATCACTCAGGCTCTGATACCACTGATAGTATTAGAACTTTTATAACTCACAAAATAGCACAAGAATGTGAATAAGTATTGCTCAACTCAATGCTTTTTATTATTTTCTGAATGATAAACAAGAACATAAAGGCTGCCTTATATAGGCCAGCTCCATAATAGAAATATGCAAAATACTCGGTCTAGTAACAACCTAGACTTATTCAAAAACATTTAAACTAAACAACGTAAACAATCATAAAAATAGCATGAGTTGAACAATAATCTTCTGGAAGGTCACGTGCATGGGAGTATGATCAAATCTCAATATATAGTTACTTCACTCCGTACTTTTTTTTTTCAATTACTACAGCGTAGAACTGAAAATACTAGTGTAACGAGATTTTAAGTAACAAGTTCCATTAAGTTTTGAATAAATCCTCAAATTGATTGCCTAATGATTGATAGGAAACTCACAAGGACAACCTACGAATATCATTTGAAGACATAAGATTGGCCACACAAGATTTCAATATAAAAAATTTAATCGAAAAGGGAGAATTTGGGATGCTATATAAAGGAGAAATTTTACGTGCCAATGAACCTACACCCATTGTTGCAAACCGGAGTAATATACATTTAGAGGAAGGAGAAAAAGAATTTCTGACAAAGCTTGCAATTCTTTTTGACTACAAGCATGAGAATATTATTGGCCTTGTAGGCTACTATAGTGAACAGAACGAGAGAATCTCTGTTTTTGAGTATGCCTCTAACGGAAGTCTGCATATGCACTTGAACAATGCTAGTCTTACGTGGACAGAACGACTTAAGATTGGCATTGATGTTGCAATGGGTTTGGATTTCCTTCATGTAGGTGGTTCGACAAAAGCTTATGTGATACATAGGGATATAAAATCCTCCAACATTCTACTAAATAGTGATTGGAAGGCAAAAATTACAGATTTTGGGTTGTCCATGACAACTGTAACAGATAACAAAATTGACTTCATGGCTAATGATGCTTGCGGCACTCTTGGCTATGTTGACCCGCAGTATGTCAAACCTGGTGTCTTAACAAGAGAGTCAGATGTATATTCACTTGGTGTAGTTTTATTTGAGATGATGTGTGGAAGAATGGTCTTATTAAATAATCATGAGGATCTTGTCCATTTAGTTAAATGTCGCTATGAAGAAGGAAAACTTGATGAGTTGGTGTTTAGGGATATTCGGAAGACAATCGTTCCAAAGTCGTTGGCTACTTTCCAAAATATTGCGTATCAGTGTTTGAGTTACAACAAAGAGATGAGACCGAAGGCAAGGGAGGTGGTATTACAACTAAAAGAAGCATTGGAATTCCAAGTAAGTTTTCGTTGTTTTTCACATCAAACTACAATATTACAAAAATGAATAAAAAAGTATCAGAAAATCGATAAACAGAATTGTTTTGTGGAAATGCATCAGGTCAAATCATGTTTATAGATAAGTTTTATCATTTGTTGTCCTCTAATGAACCTCAAACCATTCATATATGTGTATGTTCCAATTGGCATACAAAAAGCTAAACAATACAAGAACCAAACCCTCTTGACCAATGTAGTGTGAGTTATTAGCATATACATGTAAACAGGGGCGGATACAGCTAAGAACCAGGGGAGACGTCTCTACCCCTTGATTACCCTGGCGTAGTGGAAAAATTTGTTTTTTTAAGGTATTTTTTTAAAAGGTTACCCCTAAAACAGATTTTTCTCTACCCCTTAAAATAAATTTTATAAAATGTTACCCCTTATTTTATTTCTAGATCCACCACTGCATGTAAAGACAGAGGACTAAGCATGTGAAGTTCATGCACACTGTTCTCATGCTACTTGAAAGGCGACTCTTGGTTTCAATATATTTATTAAGAGAAGACGTTTTCTTTGAAGGTTTAAGAAAAAGGAAAATCAGCAAAATGGCCATCTTGACCAATGATTTTGACAAAGTAGCCTTGATTTATAAACTTGTGATCCACCGATGTTTGACAAGTGTCTCTTAGCGCATCAGATTTCAATGTTGGCAGAACGTTAATGGAAATTTTGTTGTGCACATAAATATCTACCACACTAGGTCAAAATTAGCTATAGCAGCATATCATGAATTCATGATGTGTCACGTGAATGTTTCTGGTTGGCTGAGACAATTTCTTAACTAAAAACAAAGGTTCAAATGATATCTTTGTAAAAGAAAAAAAGTTATGGCTATTAATTTAATTAGCTCATGCCACCAATTTCAACACCATATTGTATTTTGTTGTCACAAATTTAGATTTTTGGATAAGCATTTCAGTTTTTTTTTCTCTTAATTATATCATTGTTGAGTTGGAAATAAATACTAGTTTGACGAAAATTTAGATAAGAATTTTAATTCATTTTTGAACAATCCGCACATTGATTTGTGTCTCGTTATTAACAGGAACCTCCCAGGGACGGCCTACAAATATCACTCAAAGATATAAAACGGGCGACGCAAAACTTCAGCACTGAAAATATAATTGATAAGAATTTAACTGGGACGGAATATATAGGAGAAATGTCAAGTGCTAATGGTCCTATCCATGTCCTCGTAAAACAGTGGTATAGTTATGATGGTCATGGACATTATGGACCATTTAGGATGGGTTTTGGAACTCTTTCTTAGTATAAACATGAGAATATTATTGGTCTTGTAGGCTACAATAACAATAACAAAAACAATGACAGAATCTCTGTTCTTGAGTATGCCTCTAACGGAAGTCTAGATAAGCATTTGAAAGATGCTAGTCTTACATGGAGGCAACGACTTAAGATTGGCATTGATGTTGCAGTGGGGTTGGATTTCCTACATGGAGGTGGTTTATCAACACAAGATCCTGTGATGCATAGGGATATAAAATCCGCCAACATTCTACTAAACAATGAATGGAAGGCAAAAATTAAAGATTTTGAGTCTTCCACGACAACTTTAGTAAACAATAAATATTTTGAGTTCACAACTTCAGTAAATGGCAAAATTGACTTTGTGTACGATGTTGCTTGCGGCACAATTGGGTATTGTGACCCACAATACAAAAGAAAAGGTTTCTTAACGAAGGAATCGGATATATATTCACTTGGAGTTGTTTTATTTGAGATGATGAGCGGGAGGATGGCGTATTCACCTAAGGATGAACATAGGTTTCTTGTCAATTTGGTTAAACATGACTATGAAGAACGAAAAATTGAAGAGTTGGTGTTTGAGGGTATAAAGGATACAATCTTGCCAAAATCGTTGATTGCTTTCATAAAGATTGCAAATCAGTGCTTACATGATGAGAGAGAGAAACGACCCACGGCAAGTGAGGTGATATTACAACTAAAGGAAGCATTGCAATTCCAGGTAAGTTTTCATTTGTGTGATGACTACGTTTACCACATAAAAGAACTAGAATATTAATAAGGAATCAAGAAACTGATGCACAAATTAAAAAAGTTAAAACCATGTATAGTTGGTTATTTTTATTTGTTGGTAAGAGCACACTCAAAACTCACAAGAAATAAACACGAATAAATATAAGAACACTCAAAGAAGCATGCACTCAGAATACTTTTATTGATAATCAGAAAGGTACAAACTGAAAGGGAAATACAATTATCTTAAATAGGCAAACAACAACTAACGGCTACCATAATACTAGGAACAACCCACAAGACTCGGCCATCCCATAAAACCAGGACAAAAGCTGACCAAGCTTCCAACGGCCACTTATTGAATTCAAACAACTTATCCCACGTGCATGCATGGAGGGAACTTTAATTATATTTCAACACCTCCCCTTAATTCAAGTTCCCTCATTCCCAAACATTCTCTAAACGTCACAAACTTGTCTCTGCTTAATGCCTTTGTAAGCACATCAGCAACTTGCTTCTCAGTTCCACAATACTTCAATTCAACTTCCCTTTTAGTCACCATATCCCTGATAAAATGATGTTTGAGTTCAATATGCTTAGTCTTCCCATCCAAGACAGGGTTCTTTGATAAATGAATTGTGGATTTATTGTCACACCATAAAACTGTAGCCTCCTTCTGAGCAACATTTAGATCAATCAGAATCCTTCTCAACCAGATAGCTTGACAAGCAGCCCCAGTAGCAGCAATGTATTCGGCTTCAGTGCTTGATAAGGCAATAGAATGTTGTTTCTTTGTACTCCATGAGATCACACCACTACCAACTGAAAACACATTGGCAGACACACTTTTCCTATCATCTTGGCAACCTCCCCAATCACTATCAGTGAAACCTTCCAATTCCACAACTTGATTCTTCTGATAAACAAGACCATATCTAAGAGTATTCGACACATACCTTAGAATTCTTTTAGCAGCTCCAAAATGATTCTTACTAGGGGTTTGCATAAATCGAGCCAATAAGTTTACACTAAATCCAATATCTGGTCTAGTGTTCTGCAAATACATAAGCCCTCCAATCAAACTTCTATACATCAAGGCATCAACCAGTTCACTTTGATCTTCTTTTCTGAACTTTTCATTTGTATTCATGGGGGTGTCTTCACCTTTACAGCCATTCATTCCAAACCTTTTGATCAACTCTTCAGCATATTTCACTTGTCCCACAAAAACCTTTTCTTTATCTTGATAAACCTCAAGACCAAGAAAAAACTTCAACAAGCCCATATCTGTCATTTCGAATTCTTTCATCATTCCTTCTTTGAATTGCTGCATCATTTGATCACTTGAACTTGTATAAATTATGTCGTCCACATACAAACACACATACATAATTTCCATCTCAGCAGTCTTCTTCACATATAATGTAGGTTCATTATAGCTTCTTATGAAGCCATTGCCTGTAAAATAAGAATCAATTCGAGCATACCATGCTCTAGGAGCTTGTTTGAGGCCATACAAGGCCTTAAACAACTTATAAACTTTGTGTTCTTGCCCTTCAACTTCAAAACCTTGTGGCTGCTCCACATAAATTTCTTCCTCCAGTCTTCCATTCAAGAATGCTGATTTAACATCCAGTTGGTAGATCCACCAACCTTGAGCTGCTGCCACTGCAAGAACAGTCCTGATGGTCTCAAACCGAGCCACAGGAGCAAAGGTATCCTGAAAGTCTATGCCTTTCCTTTGAGAGTACCCTTTGGCCACAAGTCTGGCCTTGTGTTTCAGTATCTCACCCTGTGGACCCAGTTTAGTCTTGTACAACCATTTTAAGCCCACAATGTTCTTATTCTCAGGTCGATCAACAAGCTGCCATGTGCCATTCTTCTCAATGGCCTTTATTTCTTCAGTCATGGCCTGCTTCCACTCTTCTTTTACAGCTGCATCATCATAGTACACGGGATCACATATATTTAGTGCAAACTCACATACCATATGATCTTCAATGGGAGCAGTTTGTTCGTACACTTCTCTAAGAGACTTTGTCTTTATTATGGATGATGAGGCATCAACAGTAGCCTCAATATTGGAGTTCTGATCTTCAGTTGTACTATTACCCTGAGAAGTCTCTGGTTGATTGGGACCATTCTCATCAGTACTTGCAGCAGCTTGTTCAGGACCTGTAGGGGCATTTTGGTCATCCTGCAAATCTAGAAATTCATCAAACACACTAAGGTCCCACAAATATTTGTTATGATCATTCTTTACCCTGGACCAATCCCATTCCATCTCTTCAAGGCATTTGATGTCCCTCCTGGAGATTATTTGCTTACTTATAGGATTATATAGTCTGTACCCCTTTGAAGGGTACGAATATCCTATCAGTATGCACTTTGCTGAGGTGGGCTCCATCTTATGCTTCAACATACCTGGTGTTAACCCATAGGCAATACTCCCAAAGACTCTTAAGTCATCAACTTCTGGTTTCTCTCCTGACCAAATATGCAGAGGAGTTTTAGCATCCAATGCTTTGGTAGGAGACACATTAAGGATGTGAACAGCTGTGGAAACAGCTTCTGCCCAAAAGTAACTAGGCAGACCTTTAGCATGTAACAAACATTGAGCCTTTTCTAATACAGTTCTATTCTTCCTCTCACTTACTCCATTCTGCTCAGGAGTATAGGGGTTGGTTAGTTGTCTTTTGATCCCATGTAATTCACAAAAGTTGTTGAATTCATGGGAGCAATATTCTCCTCCCCTATCACTCCTTAAAACTTTGATAAACCTCTCCTTTCGTTTTTCAACAAGAGCCTTAAAACTTTTAAATTTAGAAAACACTTCAGACTTTTTCTCAATAAAGTAAACCCATGTCATCCTAGAATAGTCATCAATAAACAGAAGAAAATACCTACTTCCACCAAGGCTCTTGACTGGCATAGGACCACACACATCTGTGTGTATAAGTTCAAGTGGTTGTGAAGCTCTCTTTGTACTGCTTTGAAAGGGTGACTTGTGCATCTTGCCAAGAGCACAGCCTTCACACTGGCCATACTCTTTCATAGGAGGTAAGCCTTTCACCATCTGCTTGTTATAAAGCTGTTGTAAAGCCTGTGTGTGAAGATGACCATATCTGCAATGCCACAGCTTTGTTTCTTCCTGCTTCTTAGATAAACTAGTGCTTCCTCCTTTCACTTTGGTTGCATCCAGAGGGAACATGTTGTTAGCAGCAATCTGTACTCTCATCAACTCAGATTGTGTCTCTTTGTGGATAATGGAACATGCATCATCATCAAAGATAAGTGCATATCCTTTTCTCATCAACTGACCCACACTCATAAGATTATATTCCAAGTTTGGAGCATAATAAACATCATCTAAATATTTAAAGCTACCATTAGACATTTTTATCTTAATAGTACCTTTACCTTCCACTGCCAGATTCTTCTTGTCCCCTAGCTTCACATTTAACTTGAATTCTTCATTCAGGTTGACAAAACTGGACTTTTTACTTGTCATATGGTTTGAGCACCCTGAATCAACAAACCACAGACTTGGGTTCTCTTCTTCTCCTGCACATAGAGCCATAAACAAGTAAGGTGCATCTTCATTATTTTCTTCATCTTCTTCGGCATTAGCAGCCACTTTTGCTTGACCATCTTCATTAAACCAGCATTCCCTCTTGACATGCCCATATCTGTTACATTGGTAGCATTGAGGACCCTTGTTCCTTTCATCATTACTACGTCCTCTTCCTCTTCCTCTATAATTGCCTCTCCCACGGCTTGAGTATCTTCTGTTTGGTTGAAAGGCTTGGAGAGCTTGTTCATCTGATTTATCCTTTGTACCAATCTTTGGTTCCCCAGATCTGCTGTTCAATCTTTCTTCCTGGGACTGAAGTGATCCCATTAACTTAACAGGTGTTAAGGTAGTGAGATCATATGAGACTTCAATCGAAGGAACAACAAAGTCAAACTTGGCAGTAAGACTCCTTAAAATTTTCTCCACAATCTTCTGATCTGGTATGTTTTCTCCATAAGATCTTTGCTGACTTACAATTGCCATAACTCTTGAAAAGTATTCACCAACTGTTTCTTCATCTTTCATCACCAGATTCTCAAATTCTCTTCTAAGACCTTGTAACTTCACTGCTTGGACCTGTGAGTCCCCTTGGAACTCCAGTTTCAATATATCCCAGGCTTCTTGGGATGTGTCTACTCCAGCAATTCGAGAAAACAAGGTGTCATGAACACCTTGTTGTATAACAGCAAGGGCTTGAGCATCACGTTTCAGTTCCTTTCTTGTTTCTTCTAAGTTTTCACCATGGTCTGTCATTCCAAGGTTCACCATCTCCCACAGACCTTTTGATCTGAGTATTGTCTTCATTCTAACACTCCAATGCTCATACCCCTCCCCTTTAAACACAGGTAGAGGAGTCTGAGTTGTGTTGCCAGCATTCACCGTATCACTCATGTTAATGTTTCTCACCAAGCTCTGATACCACGTGTTGGTAAGAGCACACTCAAAACTCACAAGAAATAAACACGAATAAATATAAGAACACTCAAAGAAGCATGCACTCCGAATACTTTTATTGATAATCAGAAAGGTACAAACTGAAAGGGAAATACAATTATCTTAAATAGGCAAACAACAACTAACGGCTACCATAATACTAGGAACAACCCACAAGACTCGGCCATCCCATAAAACCAGGACAAAAGCTGACCAAGCTTCCAACGGCCACTTATTGAATTCAAACAACTTATCCCACGTGCATGCATGGAGGGAACTTTAATTATATTTCAACATTATTTGTTTTCATAATAGAAAATTCCTCGATCACATACCGTAATGACTATGCATTTTATTCAAATACAATGATTTATAATAGGAGAATTATGAAATATGGGGAGCCAAACTGCCTAAAGACTACAAAGAAATAATCCAAATGTCAAATACCCCAGAGATATTATACAACTCTGATGCAAGTAACAAAGATCTCTACGACATGTTCTGCAAAGGAATCCTCCTTCAAGAGGGCAAAAAGGTAATTACATCTATCATTCATATGTCCAAATTCAAAACCTATTATAAGCACACTTAATGAAGATTCATTTGTTGTGTTTTGTGTAACAGTGCTTCTCACTAAGCAGTAATGGAGAAAGAAATGAAATGATATCAGCGACAATGTTTTCATATGGAAACCATAGATTAAATAAGTGGAGGTCTATTAAAAAATCAAGGTGCGTACAGTTGATTTGTCACTATTACTGTAATTGATACATGCTATGTATTACACCCTATAACAGATTTCATAATCGACACAAGACCACAAGTAATGGAAAGATGAGGAACACCAAATTCGAATGCATCTAATAAGTCGCTTGTACAACTCATATTAGCTTGCTAATTTATATAAATAGGCACGCCTAGTGATACAAATGGGTCATGTAATGGGTTCAAACCTAACACTATGGTCTACACACATTTAAAATCTTATAATGTGTTCAAAGTTTACTCAATAGGAATCCCATCACCTGGAACTCGATATTAAAACAATTGTTTATGTGGCTTGGGAATATAGGGGTGAATAATTTTATCAAAATCTTACATGTGCAGATTTCAAAAAGTGGTGAAGATATTAGATATTTCAAATCTCAAGATTCAGATCAAGATAAAAACTCAGTTTTTATCTCCAAATGTAAGTTATGGGGCGTACCTTATCTTCAAGTTTTGTGAGCCAAGGAAACTTTCAAGTAAGCTACTATACGTCAACCTCAAGTACCAAATGGGGAGTGAAACCCTGCATGCATATTTTGCAACATGCGGAGAGGAGTGGATGATGATAGAATTGTGCCGATTCATACCTCACAAGGAAGACGTTGATTTTGAGGTTCTACTTGAAAGCTTGTCACGATACTATTGTGGAAGTGGCGCAATCTATGTTGAAGGCATCCATTTTAAAGCCATCCATGATGCAACTTTGAAGGTAAATGATCATACCTAAAATGTATATGCACACAACCTTCTCAATGCCACTTTGAATGATATTAATAATATTTTTTTGGGATGGGAAAATCACAAAACTAAACATTGACCACATTATAATTACAAAAATAAACACATGAAATGTCTTATGTACAGAGATTTCACACTATGCAACACTACTTAGAATATGACATTTATCCTAAGAGTCTTAAATACAGACTCTTTAACTTGTAATGGCCCCATAAACCAACCAATAAAATGATGACATGCGGGTAAAAAGGCTACTAGACGCTTGAGTTTTGTAGAGTCTTTAACCTAGACGCCAAGCCTGAAGAGTCTTTAAGACTTTTCCTATAAATCAAAGACTCTTCCATACAACACTAAGACTCTAAACAACTATAGACGCGTCCATACATTTTTAAGACTTTTCATTTGAACTAAAGACCTTTCCGTACATTACTAAGACTCTTGCCAACTATAGACACGTCTAAGGTAAAGACTCCACAAAACTCAAGCATCTAGTAGCCTTTTTTCACCCACGTGTCATCATTTTAATTGTTGGTTTGTGGGACCATTACAAGTTAAAGAGTCTTTATTTAAGACTCTTGATATAAATGTCAAATTCCGAGTAGTGTTGGATAGTATGAAGTCTCTAAACTTAAGACCTTTCATGTGTTTATTTTTGTAATTATAGGGTAGTCAATGTTTAGTTTTGTGATTTCCCTATTTTTTTACCCATACGCAATTCTTTATGGTTATGAAGATATAAATTAGCATATAACATGGTCGTATATATTTTTACACAGGTGAAACCCCAAGTATATGAGAATATAACCGGAGCAAAAAGGGTCTTGAAATCAGACTCCGATTTTGTGCAACAAGTGTCAGTTGATTATGATGAAATAACTCAACTAGAAGCTGGTGAAAAGGTTTTTTGTTTGGAAAAGAAAACATATAGGCATAGAAAAAACTGAATTATCTATTATTGTCCGGTAATGATGTAGTTGTTAATCTTTTGATGAGCAGTTATTCTCACCAAGTTATAAAGTGAACGAAAAGGAATGTCGCATGCTTCCAGCAAAGATGGTTTTGTATGAGTTTTCTAATGTCAAGTGTTTCAAATGGAAATCTCTTGAGGAGCCTGTCTCCAGGTTTGATCACTCTCAGTCACTGTCTATACTTCCTTTATTCTCGCACATACAACTCGTATAATATAATTTAGTTGCGAATGGTCATAAATGTAGATTTCTAGAGGTGGCAGAGCTTTTATCACACCAAGTATTTCGGATCAAATGCAAGATCGAAACCCAAAAGCTGTTGTCAGATACAAATTATGCATGTTATCTTGTATTCAAGCTATCACAAAAATGCCATGGTTTGCAGTGTCCAGTGAAAGTTCGAGATGTGCTCCTTAGAAAAAACAAAGAGTTTAAATTTCTTTATTTAAGATCGCCAAACGTAGTAAATTTACACAGTATTGAATGGGTTCCTAAGCAGAGAGAAGATGGATTGATGGAAGTTATTGTGTGGGAATTCAACTCAGGTAACAAGCTCAGTGATGGTTATCTTCCTATGAGTTTGAAATTGAGGTGTTATGAAGGAACCATGTCTGGCCTGATTGTATATGGCATCGAATTTCGACCCGTATGAACCTTAATTTTGTATATAACAAAAGAAAAGTTTGATCAAGATCCTGATTCTCTTAAAAACATTAATTTCCTTTAAAATGGTTTATTGACTTCACAAAAAGTCAAGATCCTGATTCTCTTAAAAACAGATAACTTGACTTTCAAAGAGTCAAATTGCCAAAAAATAAATTTTCCACTGTATTTCTTTTGTTGATCCGAATGAAACAAAGGATTTTAATTATGTTTTTGTTTCAACAGTTCGGTATCAATATGATATTCTAATCAGATGTATAATCAATTTTAAGCGAATCGAATACGGGTATGAATACGAAAATGGTTTCTTATTCAGATTCAATAATCCAAAGGTTTTTGTTGTTCTTTGGTTTGTCAAAAAACTATTTTGTTTTTTAAACACAATCGTCTCTTTGAAATTTTTTTTTTTTTTTTTTGAAAGCTTTTGAGAATCTTTTTATAAGAATATTAGTTTCAAAATTTGTTTGTAAAACAGAGTACTACTAAATTTTGAAGATATGACTTTTTTTAACAACAATTATTGTATTCGATTAACAAAATATGATTAGAAAGAGGGTATAATAAAACCGTTTGTTCGGAGATATGTGATTAAACAATTCAATTTTGTGATCGCCGGAGTTCACCGGAATTTTCTGTTTTCCGGTTAATCCTTAAAGAAAACGGTTATGGGTCTCTAACACTTGTTCCCTTTTGTTCGGTTATGTATGTTTCTGCCTTTTGAATCGAAAAATATGTTCTTTATCAACGTTACTTGATCCAAATCGGTTCTGCGTTTGCTCGTCAAAAGCATAGTATAGTTTCTTCAATTATGTTTTCGTAACCGTGCGCTCTGATGCCATGTTGATGATCACAGAGGATTAAAATTAGAGAGAATTTGAAATGAAACTAACTTGTGATATATTTACAAGTGATTCGTTACAACCCTATATATACTTGATGAATCGGTGTGTCACATTAACCGTTTATTAACTACCTAAACTTAGGATAAATCACATATTATATATATATATATATATATATATACACAAATAGCAACTTCACGTTGCTTTTAACGGCTTTTAATGGAAACCATACATGAATAACCACACTTTAACGTTGCTTTTAACGAAACCGTACATGAATAACCTCCCTTTATACAGTAACTGCTCACATGCTTCCCACATGCAATCATATCCATATGAAACCGTCATCAAAACAACCACTCCGATCTCTTAAATATAATGTCAGTGTATGGCTTTCTTTTCTGTCTATCATTTTTTTTCTATAGAACTTTAACCCAGATATAACTCTTTATATGATCTCACTCTCAACAACAAACAGATCGTTTGATTTTGATTTTATGTAACACTAATTATCAAATTTCGTCAACTAGAAACGATCAACCAATTTCGTCAACAATAATGGATCAAACGATTTCATCAACAAGAAATTAAAATTTATTTTGAAGATTCAATCTAAAATAATATTCAAGTTTGCTGATATGTATATTCAATCTCAAATAATGGTTTTCGATTCAGGTTCGATGATGACGAACTCATTGTGATTCAATATCAAAAAACAGACAAACTAAGATACCCAAAAGTTAAGAACTTATTTTTCATTAATAACCCTAAAATGAGGGTAAAATAGTCATTCATACATTATTTACATGTTAATACCCTATCTTAATAAGACTTTAATCCCTTAAACTTACTTAATTTTTGTTTATTTAAATTATAGTTAAACTTCTTTTCATTATTTTAAGCTAACTATCCCCCATGATTTTTAAATAGTCATATTTTTTTCATACGTTGATACTTTTATAAAAATAATCACATCATAATAACGAGCATTTTAATCTAAGTATAATATTGCTATTGTTTATTTTAAAAATCTTTATGTGCTACGTGATTAAGAATATATAGGAGTGAGCAATAACTAAGCCGTCCACCGAAGCCAAACCAAAAAACAGACAAACTAAACCAAAATCCACTAAAAACTGAAAACAGTCGATTTAACTTAAAATCGGTTATCGTTTTCTTTTTGTACCCTTAGTTAACCGAAATTAGTTAAATTGAAATGGACCCACTAATATATTCATAACAACGTGCCTGCACGATGTGGTAGGGAACACAGATACTTATAATGGTTTATGGTTGGGTTAGGTTCAGTTCTGCTTTTTCTCTGTATTTCCTTCAAAGCCATCTTCTTTGACTCTGGCTTCACGCAAACTCTATGCCTCGCTATAGAGTTCATGGATTCTGGTGAATAGTAATTTCCAGCTTATATGTCATTTTTGTCTTTGTAGTTTTTTAAATCTCATTCCATTAAATAGTGGTTTCAATACTTCATTACCAAGCTTACTTCTATCATGTTCCAGTAGTATAATTACAACATCCCAACTGTTAATTGTCAACCACTTAGTCGTTAGGACCTGCCGACGGTATGCTTATTATACTAACAAACAGAACAATCATGTACAACAAACAGATTGAACACATAACTCTTTCCAACTATGAGCCAAAAGGAACCAGGTTCAACATGCTGAACACAAGATAAATTATTAAATCATGAAAGAATATAGTTATGAAAACCATGTAAAGCACATTATATATGAAGCATAACTCAACAAGCAAAAAATAAACCAAGTAAATCACAACATCAAACTGCAACCAACACAGAAAGGACCATTGCTTAAATCTTGTAGGCCTGCCTTTAATATGATAGCATGTGGGCCGGATCTCATCTGGGCCTAAGCCTAAATACGGCACCCGGTTTAGATATACGTAGTCAAGTACCAACAAAGAATACCAAGTCAAATTTCAATGTCCAAAAGGGAATTAATCAATTTACTTCGGGTGCACATGAATGTATGGATGATTACAAAATGGAGTTGCTAAACGTACCCCGTTTCACAAACTTGGGGGTGGGACCGACCATTAAAATATATTTTCCCTCTCACATACATGGGTATGTTAAGTAGTAAGAGAGTGTGTTTAGATACACGTCAAACACACTTACAAATTACCACTAGGTCACAGTTGTTAAAATTCTACACAGGTTTTCGGTTTGCACTAGATAGTTTGTGAACAGTTATAAACGGAGGGAAAAGTGAGAGGGAATTTGAAAGTTAGTTATAGGATATAAAACATAAACTTTCACACATTGTTTCGATACATTCTGACCCTATATATACTAACATAACCGGTGGGACTCTAACAGTCATGTCCCTTCGATTTAGAATAAACTTGGGCTAACATATTTACAAACCGGTGTGTTACATAACCGGCTATAACTACCCTTCTAGACTTAGGATATAATAATTAACATATGTTCATAATACAATTAACATAAGAATAAAATCAAGTTTATATTTCTATGTCTAACAACAGTTACCAATTTCCTCTCAATCTACAGACTGAACCTCAACAAAATAATAATTAACAAAAATAAAGCAGTACAAGGTGACTGATGTATTGCCTCAGAGACTATGTGTCACACCTGCTGTTAACGGTTAATCACATTCGTCGCAGTGATAATCTAAATGAGCCTTTGCACGGAGCCTTCTGAGTTTATTCAAAAAACAGCCCATTTAAATAACAGAACAAAACGAACCAAGAGTGTATTTTTTTTCTTTCTTTGTTTCTAAATTAGGCCCTCTTGGTAGCGGAAAATTAAGAAACGAATTCAAATATAAGAATCTATAGACAAATATATGATTTCATTGATATTGGATGAATTGTACAAAGATTGTTGTTCTTCGGTTTTGTTGGTTTGATGTTCAAACTTGATAACTGACAATTGATACATATGATACATATTTATACCTATTACTAAACGGTAACCGCCATAACTAATTTTAACCTTCGTGATTTAGAAGTTAACCGTCGGGACTATATACAATATACACGATGGTTTGTTATGATAATAATATCTAATAATCTAGCTTATATATCTAATACCCTCCCATTAGCTAGATTGGGAGAACTTGTAGATTGTCTCTTAAATCGTAGGAACCTTCACTTTGATTTCTTCAGATGATCTTGAATATGATGATATTTGATTTGTACACATCGCTTGCATTCATCTTCATTATTTACTTTGATATATCCATGATGAATCGTACATCCGGGTTCTAAATAGGAATAAAGATTTTGTTGTTTCTTTATTCTCTGTTCCATTCTAGGTCTTTAAGATTTCTCGAAATTTCCGTACACAAGATCTTTATATCTCCTTTCTTCAGTCGCTAGTAATTTTCCTCCTCTCGCTAAAATCTTTCCTCCTTTGTCACTAGATATCTTCACTAAATTCAAACTTCTCTTCCTTTTCTCCATATATTCTTCACGCGTTTTTACCACTTCCTTTTGTGAACAATTTCATCTGTCTTGTTCATTCCACTATTATCCACACCATCATCTCCCCGTCTTCTAGAAACCTTAATACTCCCCTTGTAACCATCCTCTCTCCTATGCCTCTTTCTATCCTGATCTTTCACATCCTCTACGCCATCGCCATTATGATCTCCCTTATCTTTTCTCCGTTTCTCTCGCATCTTTAGTTTGTCATGTTCTTCTTGTTCTCTTCTCTCCATCCTATCTCTCTCTCCTTTTCTCTTTCTCTCCCTTTCGATCTCTCCTTCGCTCATTCTCGCTCCTTCTCCCAATACCTCTCTTTGTGCTTCCCTCTATCCTTATACTTTTCATTCAAACTCATGTCTCTATCCTTCTTTTTCTCTCTATTATGCTCCTTTTTCAAAGATTCTTCTTTCCTAACAAATTTTCAAAAACATGACACCCCTTCTTTCTTTCTTCTTTTGCTTCCTCTTTCAATGTTGTTACCTTGTCGTTGTCTTCGTTGAATCGTTCGAGTTCATATTCCAGTAACGAAACTTCATGTTCCAACTCTATTATTGCACTTTCCTGTCTCAATTTTGCAATCGCACGTAGTCACGGACTTATGTAATCTAGACCGTTGTTTATGTCTCACCTCTTTTCATGTCTGCCTTTCATCCGTTTCTTCTCAGGTCTATCTTTGTACAAAAATTTTCTTTCTCTTGATTTGGTTATTTTTTTATTTTTTTTATATAAAATTCGTATTTAAACAGAAACGTTTTAAAGAAAAATTGTAAGTATCAAACTGTTTCCTTTTAAAAAAATTGTCTGACTTTTATTGAAAAATTGTAAGTATCAAACTTTTTTAAAGACAATATTTTTATATCCAAAAATATAAAAAAAATTGCCGCCTTTTTTGTTTTCTTCTACTGTGAACGATTCCTTTAAGAGATTGAAATCTCAATCTTGATTTGCTTAATTCTTCAAACTTCTAATTTAAAACGATCGTTTATATCGTTTCTTATGAATTGATGTGTTTTTCCATATTAATCCGAAAGTAAAAAAAAAAAAAAAAACAAAGGGTGCTCTGTTTTTTCTTTTTTTTTTCAAATGATAGAATAAACAATTAAGGAATTCAAGAATTTTACAAACGGTTTACGATTTTGCATTTGTGATTCTCTGTTGCGTGCTGTAATGATGCTTTCAACGCTTCTGATTTCGATCTTTATCACAGTTTTTCGTTCTTTCGTTCCCCGTATTTGGCCGGTTCTTCAATTTGTCAGGAACAATCGTTTTTCGTTTTGATTCTTCTATTCTGGATTGTTCTTTTATAGTTTCAAACGGTCCTCTCAATTCTGATACGTCTTTTTGAATAAATTCTTCGAGGATTTGTTTTGTCCGACTAGATTCTTTTTTTCGTTTCTTTAAACCTTGTTCTGATACCAATTTTGTTGGATGATTTACAAAGAATGTATGCAAATTGATAACAAAACTGATGAAAAACAGATAATAAGTTGATTGAATGATTGTTTGAATACAAAGGGAATGTTTTGGTTTCTTTGGTTTGATTAACAAACTTGATAACCGACAATTGATACATATGATACATATTTATACCTATTACTATACGGTAACCGCCACAACTAATTTTAACCGTCGGGACTATATACAATATACAAGATGGTTTGTTATTATAATAATATCTAATAATCTAGCTTATATATCTAACTAGTTTTTATCCTGGGAGCGTCCCGGGTTGAAATATCTAATATGACTTAATAAAATATCTAATATGACAACATAATTAATGACTTGCCAATATATGATTAATGAATATTATTATTATTTATTTTAAACAAATCTCTACCATATGTTATAATATTATTATTTTAAAAAAATTCATGGGTATCACGTGACACAATACCTGTCGGGTTACAAAAAATAGTCGGGTTTTTTTTCTCCGTTTTTTTATATAGCACTATGGTACTCGTTGGAAAGATAATAAAATGATCGTTAATTTAGTGTAATTTTTTTCTTTAAAAACTCTCGTATATAAAAGATATCAACGTTTAAAAGTTATGGGAGAAAACATGAGAGAGAAACTAATAAATATTTAATATTTACATTTAGTAGATTAGGTATTTAATAGATTATGTTAAACCATATTTAATCCTTTTTTTTAATTGATCTAGAGTTGCCACATCACATCTTATGTGGCATCTCTCAAAAGAAAGATTACATAATATTATGACATGTAGGATTATTAGCTTTGCAATATATATTTATAGATAGATGTCTATCTAGTTTTAACCATGGTGACCATGGTGACCTAGAAGTTAACCGTCAGGACTATATACAATATACCCGAGGGTTTGTTATGATAATAATATCTAATAATCTAGCTTATATATAATAGGCCCAAAGTAAGTGGACAAAGATCTAGAACTCTCAAAACTTATACTACACGGTGTGGTCATGCTTTTAAGTGTTGGTCCAGACAATTAGATCAAACACGAACACAATATATTTTGGGAGACGAACCCGTGATTCTTTATATTCAACCAAAGGAAGTTACAAATGTCACACCCCGACTTTTCCCTTGTCGGATGCGACGTTTGGTGCCTTTGCCAGCGCAGCGGAAAGATGCATCTAAGACTCTTATATCCTGAACGCCATTGCTAACCCTCTAGGATCCCCGATCCCAATATGCCGACTACTCCAACCGTGCCGTTACCAAGGTTTAAACCTGAAAGACATACTTAAAAAGTCAACATAAAGCTGGTGAGTTCATAAGTTTTGCATAAATAATTCCACAAGTTTTTATAAAAGAGTTTCCATAAGTCTGAAAAGATCATTCTCGTTAATACTATGTCATAAGAACGTTAGCTAGACGTTAAGTGTTTTTACTACTACGGTTGGGAACCCATTACTAAACGTGTCCAAAAGTTGATACCAGCCCAGATTGACTGGGCTACCGATGCCTCGGTAACCCGATAGGTAGAGACAATATGCACCCGCCCGGCCCCGCCGTCGAGTGGGGTTTGTGAGGCCCAATAGATCTATCCACATTTCCCTCGTTGTGCATGCCAGCACATTCATGGTTTCCCCCTGGGACTTTCCATAAAAGCCGTATAGTAATATAAAGTGCCCATAGTATAACATGATCTTTAAAACGATGTAAATAGTACTCATGTTTCTTTCCCGAATGTAAAACCAGTAACAACAGGGCCGTGACACTCACGCGCCCATTTCATTTTTCCAAAACTTTGTTTCGTTTTAAGTTCCTCAGTTTTTCATAAAAGAAGCATGTCTTCCACCCCGGAAACATTTATAAAACAGTAAAAAGTGGGGTTATGAACTCACCTCGATTCCCATGCTAAGCTAGCAAATAAAGTCCAAGCCTCGACCGGCTTCCTCGTGCCCTATTACACAAAGGACACCTTAAAGAACACATATAAATCTAGCCTATTATCCGGCTAAAAGATAGTTTATCCAACTATCTAGACTCGTGTGCATAAATCGAGTACTAATATGTTTTAACTCGACGAACCGATCGTGACTTATCTTACTTATGCGTTAACACACGACATAGTACCCAAGTTGCACACTTGTCACTATTCGTGTACACACCACGTTGGACCAATATTATGAAACGTATAACTTATCCCGAGCCGTAGCTCGCCTTATAATTATATTTTAGGAAAATATTCTTTGATGAAAATATAAGTATAGTTATTTAAAATCGATTAATAACAATATCGCTTCTTTTCCAATCTTTAAAGGTTTCAAAATATAAATTTTATATAATTCTTTCTCAAATAGGTTGAGCGTTTTATAATTCAAAACCGCTTAGATGGAAATGTTTTAGTTACCAAAATCTTTGGAGATTGACACAAGTGACGCTCAACAAATAATATGTATTTGTTGTGGAAATATTGTTCGACGTTTTTCTTTAAATGTTGCAAGAAATCATTTGTCGAAAACCTTTTACGATATTGTAGAAAACTACATTTGTCAAAATACTTGGAGGTTGTTTATAATGAAATATGCAACAAATATCGCTTTCGTTTATGCTTATAAGTTTTATAAAATTTTGGCAGAGTTTCCTCTGTTTTTGTACAAACCAGGCAACACAAGTCGCCTACAATTTTCCCAAAATCAACTTCCAAATACAAGACTACAATCCATTTATCCGCAACCTCCATTTAAACGAGACTTTATACGTTTCGACGCTTTTATATAATATACACTTATATTTATATAAATATATAGTCCAACGACAACACAAGGTCACGCTTCATTATAAAACTATGATTTATATTCGCCGTTACATACATACACACACACACACACACACACACACATATATATATTCGGTCCGTTCGCGAGTTAGCACTGTTCGTATTTATAATCTATAAATACATATATTTATAAATACTACACAAAATAAATACGAGATTAATTATACCGAAAATCACGTGGGCGTCTCGATCTACCAGTTGACTGAGTTGACCGGGTCTTGACCGAATCCAAGATCCGACCCGTTGACCAGCAGTTGACCAGCCTTGACGGCGTGTTGATCAGACGCGAACCAACCAGATCTGGCCCGAGCTAACAAGACCTGGCCCGAGCCAACCATATCTGACCCGGACCAATCAGATCAGACCCGAGCACCCCAACTTAAACCAACCGTGACCCGATCCGAGACCGAATCATCACCTAACCCACCGAAAACCCCGATAATGACCGGATCTCGAAGAAATCGTCACCACCAAGAAATCTCCGGCTAAACCCTTGACCGCCAACAACCATCGGACCACCAACTGAGACCAAACCCATAACCGGGTCTGACCCGAGCTCCAAAAACATACCCAAGACCAACTCCAAAACCCGACACCCCGCTATGCTACCACCTGCTACCTCCACCTAAACCGGACCCAAAACCAACGCCAAAACTCCACCATCTTAAACCTGTCGTGGACCATCACAAACCCATCAAAACCCGTTACCTACAACCTAGCTGAGAACCACCCTCGAGAACCAACCGGTCGGAACCACCAGAAACCCGACCCAATCAGACCCCCAAAAACAAAGAGAACTCACCGGACCATCGCCTTCCACCCCGAACCATCACCTTGACTTTGATTTCTGGCCTTGTCGCCTATTGTTTCTGCTCATTTTTGGCCAGAAAGGCCACGCCGCCGCCCCTGCTCGCCTTCGGGATTAAAAACGTGTGCCACCACTACCAAGTACCCGATTCTACTGCTGTGTGTTGTTGTTTTTCGGGGTCACAGCCCTGCGCCGCCACCACCCAAGCTTTGGTGGTGGCCGGCTGCTTCAGGAACAGAGACGAGAGAGGGAGGCGAGAGAGATTGAGAGAGAGAGGTTAGAGAGAGAAAGTTGCAGAGGTTTTAGAGAGAGAGAGAGAGATGTTGCGGCTGTCAAAAATGAGAGGATGAAGAAGAGTGAAGCAATTTATAGTTAGGGTTAGGGTTAGGTAGGTGTATACCGCGTATCGAACCCGTATAACCGTAAAACGTCTCGGTTCCATTTTAGGCTCGATAATAAATTATAAAAAGTAGTCGGTTTTGTTCGAAATACAAAACCGAGCATAAATATATATATCTTCGATGTCCGACGCGTGTTTTCAGAACACGCGTTTAAATCGCGTTAATTAAATCGGTTGCAATTTCGATCGTAAAAACAGTCAGTAAACTTCCGAAACTTAATAATTAGAAATATTTAAAATAAATATTTAATTTTTAATAATAAAAATCACGTCGGTGTAGATCGGAAGTTGCCGGGTGTCACATCCTCCCCATGTTACAGAAATTTTGTCCTCAAAATTTGAGGTAGGATATCATCCAAGAACCAATGGTAGTACAACAAAATAGTCAACAGACTTGCCGGTACAAATGGCACGAAACAAGGTTTCAGAATCAACTGAATGCAAAGTGTAAACAATAACTCTATCAACAAATACTATTGGCACACCTCAAACGAAGCAACTAGTGCACCAACTTTTCATTACACACCACAAGGTGTGTCTGCATTTAAGGCAATAACAAACACGTTGATGAAAGTGAGACATGTCAATAAAAATTCATTCATTATTCCAAGTAGATTGAATATTCACCGCAAGGTGCTGTATCAAATTCCAACAATTCGATTCAACTGAAACGTCGACTTTAAAGAAACTCGTCGACGAAGTATCAAAGGATTCATTGCCCACAATGGCCTAACATAGCAAGACTAGAAGACGAACATTACGAGCAACGTAATGATAAAACAAATCATTAATGAGACAAAAAAATTTTTTTTTTGATGCGAAGCCCTACAATGGACCTTCACAGGTTTAAAGAATTCAAACATATAACAATTGACACGTGTACAAAAGGCGTGTCTAATTTGGTGAAAAGGATAAGGAATCAACAAAAATTAAATTCCTTCATGATTGAATGTTGAAGGCCACAAATACAAAAGAAGAGAGATGTAAATCGTACTCAAAAAGATATAAATAGGTTCTACGACATGAACCTTAGAAGCTCGAGGAACAAGATCATTAAGATCTTAAACTGGTTTAAGAAAAGCAAGGTCACAAATGACACGAACAGGGGAGAATCGACAATCACGTCCGTAACAACAAAATAATGAAAAACCCTTATCCATTATTTATATATATAAATATATATACAACAACCTAATAGCATAGATACCCTCACGATAGAATTTCTTAGAACTATCAGGTGCCTGTAAATTTGCAATAACGTGACGTCTACGTTATCAAAAATTTACCTCACCAGATCATCCTATTAACCTCCATCATAAGTTGTATCACGAGCACTCGTCACATTCATATAATAACACGTATATATATACAACATAATATAATGTTCGTCGTGTGCGCCGCCGTTCCGAGTGCTCTTCCCGTCCGCATTCCCGCTTCACAGCATCATCAGCAAAACGAGGTGCCTCATCAAGACGCCTTCGGCCCAAACCGACCTTGATGACATAGCATACTCCAAACACGGGATGCGAGACCGCAGATGCTACAACAATCCCTTTGCCAACTCGTCCAACAAACGTGACACGTGTGAGCGTTCTAGATACGTCCAAGCTTGAGTCGACAACCATCGGCGATACGTACTATATATATTTTACATAATTACACATAGTATACAAACAAGTAGATTGTTCCTCATACTAAGAAACAATGACTCAGCTAACTCTATGTGAATAACCACTCTGATATCTAAAGCAATGACTCGCCAGTCACCAGTGAGGTATGCCTAACCACCACGTGTTATTATCCTTTCTATATACCACTATAGAAAATACCGACTTCCTATTCACATAAGAAAAATAAATGTTCCTTGCGCCGAAGGAATGTACGCTGAGCTAGTGTGGTACACTAATAGTCATGTAACATACTTGGCAACGGTTGGAATTCCAGTTCCTAGGCGTTCATACTAAATATCATGTCTTAGAAATTTTGGTCCCAACTTCAAAACAAACTCAGGTTAAAGCCTAGATATCTACCCAGACACCTAGTTCGCTAAAACCTATGGCTCTGATACCAAACTGTCACACCCCGACTTTTCCCTTGTCGGATGCGACGTTTGGTGCCTTTGCCAGCGCAGCGGAAAGATGCATCTAAGACTCTTATATCCTGAACGCCATTGCTAACCCTCTAGGATCCCCGATCCCAATATGCCGACTACTCCAACCGTGCCGTTACCAAGGTTTAAACCTGAAAGACATACTTAAAAAGTCAACATAAAGCTGGTGAGTTCATAAGTTTTGCATAAATAATTCCACAAGTTTTTATAAAAGAGTTTCCATAAGTCTGAAAAGATCATTCTCGTTAATACTATGTCATAAGAACGTTAGCTAGACGTTAAGTGTTTTTACTACTACGGTTGGGAACCCATTACTAAACGTGTCCAAAAGTTGATACCAGCCCAGATTGACTGGGCTACCGATGCCTCGGTAACCCGATAGGTAGAGACAATATGCACCCGCCCGGCCCCGCCGTCGAGTGGGGTTTGTGAGGCCCAATAGATCTATCCACATTTCCCTCGTTGTGCATGCCAGCACATTCATGGTTTCCCCCTGGGACTTTCCATAAAAGCCGTATAGTAATATAAAGTGCCCATAGTATAACATGATCTTTAAAACGATGTAAATAGTACTCATGTTTCTTTCCCGAATGTAAAACCAGTAACAACAGGGCCGTGACACTCACGCGCCCATTTCATTTTTCCAAAACTTTGTTTCGTTTTAAGTTCCTCAGTTTTTCATAAAAGAAGCATGTCTTCCACCCCGGAAACATTTATAAAACAGTAAAAAGTGGGGTTATGAACTCACCTCGATTCCCATGCTAAGCTAGCAAATAAAGTCCAAGCCTCGACCGGCTTCCTCGTGCCCTATTACACAAAGGACACCTTAAAGAACACATATAAATCTAGCCTATTATCCGGCTAAAAGATAGTTTATCCAATTATCTAGACTCGTGTGCATAAATCGAGTACTAATATGTTTTAACTCGACGAACCGATCGTGACTTATCTTACTTATGCGTTAACACACGACATAGTACCCAAGTTGCACACTTGTCACTATTCGTGTACACACCACGTTGGACCAATATTATGAAACGTATAACTTATCCCGAGCCGTAGCTCGCCTTATAATTATATTTTAGGAAAATATTCTTTGATGAAAATATAAGTATAGTTATTTAAAATCGATTAATAACAATATCGCTTCTTTTCCAATCTTTAAAGGTTTCAAAATATAAATTTTATATAATTCTTTCTCAAATAGGTTGAGCGTTTTATAATTCAAAACCGCTTAGATGGAAATGTTTTAGTTACCAAAATCTTTGGAGATTGACACAAGTGACGCTCAACAAATAATATGTATTTGTTGTGGAAATATTGTTCGACGTTTTTCTTTAAATGTTGCAAGAAATCATTTGTCGAAAACCTTTTACGATATTGTAGAAAACTACATTTGTCAAAATACTTGGAGGTTGTTTATAATGAAATATGCAACAAATATCGCTTTCGTTTATGCTTATAAGTTTTATAAAATTTTGGCAGAGTTTCCTCTGTTTTTGTACAAACCAGGCAACACAAGTCGCCTACAATTTTCCCAAAATCAACTTCCAAATACAAGACTACAATCCATTTATCCGCAACCTCCATTTAAACGAGACTTTATACGTTTCGACGCTTTTATATAATATACACTTATATTTATATAAATATATAGTCCAACGACAACACAAGGTCACGCTTCATTATAAAACTATGATTTATATTCGCCGTTACATACATACACACACACACACACACACACACACATATATATATATTCGGTCCGTTCGCGAGTTAGCACTGTTCGTATTTATAATCTATAAATACATATATTTATAAATACTACACAAAATAAATACGAGATTAATTATACCGAAAATCACGTGGGCGTCTCGATCTACCAGTTGACTGAGTTGACCGGGTCTTGACCGAATCCAAGATCCGACCCGTTGACCAGCAGTTGACCAGCCTTGACGGCGTGTTGATCAGACGCGAACCAACCAGATCTGGCCCGAGCTAACAAGACCTGGCCCGAGCCAACCATATCTGACCCGGACCAATCAGATCAGACCCGAGCACCCCAACTTAAACCAACCGTGACCCGAGCCGAGACCGAATCATCACCTAACCCACCGAAAACCCCGATAATGACCGGATCTCGAAGAAATCGTCACCACCAAGAAATCTCCGGCTAAACCCTTGACCGCCAACAACCATCGGACCACCAACTGAGACCAAACCCATAACCGGGTCTGACCCGAGCTCCAAAAACATACCCAAGACCAACTCCAAAACCCGACACCCCGCTATGCTACCACCTGCTACCTCCACCTAAACCGGACCCAAAACCAACGCCAAAACTCCACCATCTTAAACCTGTCGTGGACCATCACAAACCCATCAAAACCCGTTACCTACAACCTAGCTGAGAACCACCCTCGAGAACCAACCGGTCGGAACCACCAGAAACCCGACCCAATCAGACCCCCAAAAACAAAGAGAACTCACCGGACCATCGCCTTCCACCCCGAACCATCACCTTGACTTTGATTTCTGGCCTTGTCGCCTATTGTTTCTGCTCATTTTTGGCCAGAAAGGCCACGCCGCCGCCCCTGCTCGCCTTCGGGATTAAAAACGTGTGCCACCACTACCAAGTACCCGATTCTACTGCTGTGTGTTGTTGTTTTTCGGGGTCACAGCCCTGCGCCGCCACCACCCAAGCTTTGGTGGTGGCCGGCTGCTTCAGGAACAGAGACGAGAGAGGGAGGCGAGAGAGATTGAGAGAGAGAGGTTAGAGAGAGAAAGTTGCAGAGGTTTTAGAGAGAGAGAGAGAGATGTTGCGGCTGTCAAAAATGAGAGGATGAAGAAGAGTGAAGCAATTTATAGTTAGGGTTAGGGTTAGGTAGGTGTATACCGCGTATCGAACCCGTATAACCGTAAAACGTCTCGGTTCCATTTTAGGCTCGATAATAAATTATAAAAAGTAGTCGGTTTTGTTCGAAATACAAAACCGAGCATAAATATATATCTTCGATGTCCGACGCGTGTTTTCAGAACACGCGTTTAAATCGCGTTAATTAAATCGGTTGCAATTTCGATCGTAAAAACAGTCAGTAAACTTCCGAAACTTAATAATTAGAAATATTTAAAATAAATATTTAATTTTTAATAATAAAAATCACGTCGGTGTAGATCGGAAGTTGCCGGGTGTCACAACAAACAAGGGACAAATAAAAACATTAATCTAGACCCCTATTTATACTAATAATACCATGCTAATTCTACTCAAATACTTCTACCAGATCTTTTCTAATACTAACCCAATACCATTATCTTTACTAACTAGTGGGGAGCCCGCGCATTGCTGTGGGAAGACAATTTTAGCGTGACATTCATTGTTAATTTATCAATCATCTTGTGATAAATTGTGTTGTATTTTTGTTAGTAGTTTTATTCGTAAAATTTACTGTCATAATATATGAAACTAATAAAGTATTTATAACAATACACCTTTTGAAAATTACTAAATTTTGTTTCTCTCACTTACTTCATGTTCTTCTAAAAAAAATACCATCAAATCAGGTCCACCGTCTGTGTACGAAACTAAAACCAATTTTAAAAAGATAATATCAACATCATTAGCTAGCCAGATCATATGCTGTAAATTGTTCTCGTCTTCAATTATGATGTACCCTAATAACAAGTGTAGAATCACTTTAAAACCCCTTCATGGTGATCTCCATTTGTTACATGAACATTACCCGTATATCTTAATTTTTGGACCAAAGTGATGCGTTAAATCATATTAATTAACGTATAATGGAATCATCTTAGATTAACAATACATTGATTAAAGACATATAAATGACTACATATGTCCGCTCATAACCATTTAAATAAAAACATGGAAATATTGAAAACTATAAGAACTTCAAAATCATGTATCAATTCACATGTGGTTAAGTTGACTTATATGTCAATATTTTGGTGAAGATTTAAACAAGAATAAGAGAAGTCAAAAAAAAAAAAATGACTATGTTAAATCAATACCTGACTCATTTTGTTCATACATAAATTAAATGTGATTTGTGATTATGAAAAGTTTTGTTTCTCATTATAACTCTCATTATAGTCTCGACTTTATTTAAGCCAATAACTCAATTTCAACTACTGATCTGCCAGGCTATCCGTGCCTTAGAAAAATATGTAGGAAACAAAATATTTAAAAAAAAAAATAAGAGAACAAAAGGTTGAAAACTAAGTAAAGAACCAATAAAGAAAGAACTATAATAACAATTTTTTTGTTACAAAAGTGGTTATTCAAGGATTACAACATTCAATTGGGTGTTTATGGTGTTTATGAAGGGGTTACATCTTCATGTGGATACAAAGAGTGCATAAGAGATATATACAATTAGAATTAAAGGTTGTATATGACGGCATAAAAGGAAGAAAATGACAAAAAAAAAAATAGAGATTTGTAGACGATCCTTGGTATACTATCTTAACTTTGGACAATTTGAACATTTTTGCACATGCTTTCTCCTTTATAATGTAGTATAGATTAACCAAACTAGATAATTCTAAACATTTAACAAATTAATTAAATATTAACTAATTAAACTTTCAACCTTAACATTTTCAACTTTACTACTCATTCAAGATTAATCTTTATTAAGGGGACATGAATCGACATATGGAATTCCATTCCAAGACTAAAAACCCACGGGATGATGGTGGTGTAGAGGGTCTTTTTTTTTTTTTTTTAATTAAACAGCCAACCACAACCACAACCATCGACCTCAACCTCACGCCGGTGGAGATCCTCAAACCCCAAGGGGCAGCGCGCCTCTTTCATGACAAATACGGGGTGGTGTTGATGACGTAGAAGGGCTTCACACGCCCCCACAACATGTAGCCTTAATAAAGTTATCCAATTTTAAATATTTTACATTATTATTTCAGTATTTTAGAACGGCTATTATTTAGGTGTTGTTTGGTTGATTAAGTGCTGAATCATTAAGAGGTCTGAATGGTTAAGAGGCTCTCAATGATTAAGTGATAAATGGTTTAGCTATGCACAAAGTCTAGTATTAAACTTTGATCTATAATTCACTTATTTGTACTTTTAGTTGCGTATAACTTTAGAAGTTTAGTGTTCCATGTTCATTCATCTATATAGACACGTTACAGATTTAAAGAAACACATTTTCTTTTCATATTTTTACCGTAAAGTACCTGAAGTACCCGGGGTATAAAACTTGAATGTTATCCATACTGGTAGGTTTACCCGCGCGTTGCTGCGGGGTTTAAATAAGACCCAACGACAAAGAATACACACTAGCTAATTTTCTTAATAAGATGCCTATAACAGTTCCTTTGTAGTGCAAAGAATGCGCATCATGGTAAATTTACATATAACTCCTTTTGTTTACAAAATTGAACAAAAAAATCCATATTTTTTTAACAAACTATAAGCAAATGTTGTAGAAGCATAGCAAAATACAACAATAAGAACAAAAATAGTAGACACAACATGTTGTAGAAGCATGGCAAAGAAAAAAAAACAACAATAAGCATAAAAAACTATAGACACAACTAAAATAGTTCCTTGTATAACATCAATACCTGATAGAAATATTAGAACCTACATCAACATTAAATCACAAAGACTTGGTTACCTAGGTAACATGAGGCATGAGGAAGAAAGCAGACACATAGAAGAGGAATGGAAGCCATTGAGTAACAAATTCATCTTCAAATGCACTGAAAAATTAAAAGACATGAATGAAAAATTAGTGTTTAGGAAAAAGAACAATCGTAATTTGATCAAAGAACATTATGCTTTTAGTTGAGAGTCTGTGAAGAGGAGGCACAATAAATAGGTAGGGCAATTGAAGGAGAATGACATTCAATAGTAGTGAATGTGATTGAATTGAGAAACCATTTGATTGAAAGACGATGAAGGGCCTTGAGAAGAAAACGAAGAGAACAATTTTGGTGACATAATGGCAAGTATGGAAGAAGATTTTATGTTTTAACTATAAAATCATGATCAAATTACTATCATGCCCTTAAAAGCATCTTAATTGTGACAAATATTCTTATTATACCCTTATGAATTAAGGTTGATTCAATTGTACATGTTGCTTTGGTACTTAATAAGATAGTATAATAGACAAGAGAATGATATTTCAAGTTATCCATTAATGTGCAAATCATAACTTATTGATTAGTTGGTGGGTAATAATGGAGGACTATGAAGTGGTTTATAATAATGAGGGGTTTCATAAAGTTAATGTGGTCATCTAATTCTCTATAAATGGGGGGTTACATGTTGGAAATGATATTAAGTGTGCATTACACACATATACAATAAGCATGATATGTTGTACGCAAGGGGCAAAAAGGGAAGGAAATAACAAAAAAAAATAGACATTTGTGAAGAGTCTATTCAACTCCCATCTTAAAATTATGTTGAAATTACCTTATTGGACATGATTGGTACTTAATAATAATATATATAATATAATAATAAGATAATAATAAAATAATAATAATAAATAAATAATAGAGAAGAGATATATGTATATCCATATGTAGAAAAAAGTTTTAAAAAATCTATGTAACTAAAAATTAATTAATATACATTCAAGAGATAGCAAATTGTTGAAGCTTTTTTAGCTTCTCTGACCCAGTAAGTGTAAGACGACGTCGTAGCGGAGTCTGTGTTTTGTTTCTCTGGTGACACTCTACCACTAACCACCTCCTTCCATCTTCAAATTGAATTGGGAAGTTGAGGAGAATGAATGTTGTTTAATCAGAAAGATAAAAGGTTTAAAGGTGAGATCTGTGTTAACTTAAGAATGATGCTTAATGAATACTCAATGGAAATAAAAGTTGATAAATTTTATTTTAAAAATTAAAAACCACTTAATAAAATAATGAAGTATTCTGTATTTAAGTGACAATACTATGAAGATCTTTCAAAGAATCAAACCTACCAAAAAGAAAAAATCTTAGCTACCTCAAAATTTTATGTATCCATAAACATGGAAAAAAATAGCTATAAAAAAAAGTAACTTAACATTAAGTAATTATATTTAGATGAATAAAGGGTGTATAAAAATAGTTAAAATCATTAATATTGGACTATATGTTTAAGAGTTGAAGGATTAAACAGGAGGATTAATATCATACATTGAATCTGGCAGCTGGCTATACTCTAAAAAGCACCATAAGATCAGCAAAGAGTCTTGATCACATTTGTAACAACTGAAACTGTCTTTATTGCACTCATTTTAAACAACTAAACTCTGCAAAAATAACAAAATTATTAAAGGTATACATTAAAGATAAACTTGGAGTGGTTTTCAACCAATTCGAATCGACAAGTAACACAATGTAATAATCAACATGTAGTTTATAGATTAACAATTATTATACAGAATTAGAACTGAGAGAAGAAACCTGGACTACTGGGTCCCTCCGGTGCGCGCTGATCATCATAAACTGCTAGAAGCATTAGCGTCTCAACTAAACGAAGATGCAACGATCAACACTAAGTAACATTGAAACAAAAATCGATAACAACACCTTATCTACAAAGGTAGAATGTGAATAGAAAAGAGATAAGTAAAAAGATAACAATGAACAGAACATGTGCATTGAGCTTGATAGAAACCGATTAGAGAAAGATAGAAGGTGAATAGTAAAGAGATAAGGGCAAGAACTTACATACATACATCCCTACCATTACTATCAATTGAAGTTTCTTCATGGAATGGAATAGAATTTGTTATGAATTATTAATATAAATAAAACACAATCAATGAATAATTGATTAGGAGAGCTCTTTATATGGCCTAAGAGGGAAGGTGAAGGGAGTTAGGGGTACTATAGGAATGATATTTTAGCTTTTAACTAAAAACAAAAGATAAAATTACTCTACTAACCCTCTAAGTGTCTTAATTGTCCTCAATATCCCTATAATACCCTTATGAAATAAGCTTTATTCTCTTATACTTGTTGCCTTAAAAATTGTACTCATGTAAAAATTCCAATATGGTACATCACTCCTCCTTTATAATGTATTATAAATTATAGATTATAGATAACTAATTAAGATACTAAATGTTAGATAAATAATTCAAACTTTTAGTATTTATAGATTTCAAATAGTGGCGGCGCCTGAAAGGATTTTTCGAGGGGGCACTACTAGAAAAATACCCCTTTCTTGACGCGCATTGCGCGTCATAAAAGGGTGTTTATGACACACAAAAAAGTGTCAAGGAAGAACATGTCAAGAAAGGTTTATGACATGCAGGCGCGTGTCATCTTTTAATGACACGCGTTTATGACACTCCTTTATGACATGCTTTTTTGACATGCATTTATGACACGCTTTCATGACATACATTCTTGACATGCATTTATGACACACCTTTATGACACTCATTTTGCGTGTCATGGTTTTTTTTACCTAAATTTTTTTTTCTGCAAAATGACTAATATCCCTGGATTTATATTTATATTTATAATTACAAAATCAATAAATTTGATAATAAAACTGCATATATTATATATACCACAAAAAAAACCCATTACAATCATTTGTCGAATCCTACCACAAATATTAACGGTTACAAAAAAATTGTGTCAATACATTATGTTAGTCAATCTAGACCTAAACATACGGGTCACTTGAAAATGAAGGTCGCGGCATAACTTGACCATCTTAAGAAATGCTTGAACCCTTGACTCAATATGTTTAGCGCCCTATTAAATCCAAGATACGTGATTAGTCAAGTCATAGACTCAAACATCATAATCGTACAAAACTACAAACATCATAAGATAAAGTGTCTACCTTTACTGTAGATTGTATGATGAACTGGACTCCACAGATACAAGAGTCGTTTCTGCATTATTCAATTTATTATAAGAATATTTGTGAAATACAAAATGAAATTAGGTTCATATATAAATATATAAAAGCTTCATATACCTCTGCATGAGGACGTTTATGTAACCAAGTTGCTCAACTGATCTAAGTTGGTGGAAAGCTGGTTGTTTAGCAATAAGAGCAACAAGCTGAAGTTTGATATTCAACTTAAAATCATCTTGAAAAAGCAAGACATAACATATAATTAGTATGCAAAGAAATATGCTGACTAAAAGATGACATTAATGTAGAAAAAAATCTTACTTTAGCTAGAAGCGAGTGACTGAAGACTTTGCTATCTGCAAGGTAAGCATGGACAACCAACTAGTTGTATTCTTTGCCAGTGATCTTCCTGGCAATCTAAATTACATCAAGTTACAATTTCGCAAGTCGAATTTTGTTTCTTTCCATTTCCGTTGAAGGTTTAACATGTTTTGACTTGGTGAGGGGAGCTAACTTGCATGTTTTCAAATAAAAATAAACCAGATAACATTAAAGAAGTTATAAAAAAAAATAGATTTGCTTACCCTTGACCATTAGTAAACATAAAGCTGTCATGCAAACTAAGAAATACTACTCGGTGTCGGTCAAATCTTCAGGGGATAATGCAGTTGGGGGCCTTCTTGGTTGTGGTTCATAATAGTGTGTTTCAGAAGATGCTGAAAGTGATTCATAAAGCTGTCATAATCTATAAAAAAAAATAGATTTGCTTACCCTTGACCCCGAGGCTCGTTTCCGTACTTTTAAACCTTGAAGCTAGTATAATTATAAAAGTAAAACATTTTAAAATTCTAAAAACATCTAATAATGCCTGCTTTTGTGATGTAAAAATATTGACATACCATTTGCATAATGAAGCATCCTCTCATGAGGTTAAAATGGTCTCTTTTGTCTTTGGATGCCACTATCCACGTCAATCAAGTTATACGGCCTTTTGTATTCTTTAAGGTCTTGGATGTACATACCACCTTATATAAACTCTCCCAGTGTCAATCCATTGCGGTCATATATCTGAAATCACCAAAAAATTAAGGAACTACTAAATGGTTCAGCTGAAGTTGGTATCTAGACGTGTGCATCGAGTCAGAACCTAACTAAAACCAGGAAGATAATACGCCAAAAAACACAGCAGAATCAAAATGTGAACACACAGAGATATGTACCTTCGTCTTCATAGACTCCAGTGTTCCGCTACATATCCTTTTGGCAATTATTATGTTTTTATGTCTAAAAAAGTAACTGAGCTCATCTATACTCCACCAAACAACAATGAATTTCCAAAGGTCCCTGTATATCGAAGTTACAATCCATGAAGATATAGCGCTAACAGAGTCACCCACCATTTAACACACATGAATCAAACACAGGTGGTTTCCCGACCACCGCAACTGGCGGAGCTCGCGGCTGAGCAACGGCGGCGCAGCCAGACGCCGACGCGTGAAGCTTTTTATGACCCATGTCAACCGCCATAGCAGCTTCTCGTTTGCTTCCAGCACCGCCGCGCGGCTGCGAGCGACGGGAAAGTTCGGATAGGACAATTCGAACATGTAGCTGCGAAACATGAAAACATAAGTACATGATTTTCTTTGTATAATATGACAACAACTGCATATATAAAACTTTTTGTAATCATACCTCGACCTGTCATTGTAATAGGTGTGAAAAGTTAATGATCGCATCCAGCATAACCATCTCTAAAGCGACCATTTTATATGCCTGCGTATTTGATTTCAAAGTAACATTACATCTATTCGGGTTAAGTTTTTACGCATACGGGTCAACTTAATTAAAAAGGAAAAAAAAGGGGTTTAATCAGCCAAGTGGGTCAAGCTGCTTGAAAGCAGCCCAAATGTATATAAATGCATATTCTAAAGCATTTTATTATAAAAGAAGTTTTGATTAACATAAGAAGTAAAGTTTCACAAACAATTGTCAATCTTATGCAACACATATATTAGTTTCAAAACACGAACCAACTCATCTGACCCGTTACCCAACCCACTCATTTTACCACCGGTGAAAAATATGATTGAACAAATACGGATATCTCATTTTGCTTCCCTAAGCAACCAACGCTATGTTTTTACATCAAATACCTTTGCATGTAGAAAAAAGATTTATAACTTTCCAACAATTTAAAACTAAATAATTGGTGATATTGTGAGATTAAACAACCTGTTACTCGGTAACTCGGTTAAGTCGTTCTCCCTCCAAATAGAAACACCTTTTTCCCAAAGCCACCTAACATAGATGAGAAAAGATATTGATCATTACATAATAAGATTAGTTTTGAATGTTCAATTCATCAGTAAACAGAAATAACAACAATACCAAACACTGACCTTGCAAGCCGAACGAAACGACTAACATATTAAAACATCTTTTATTGTTGATCTCAATGTCACCTCATCAACTTCATCAATCATTCTCGTGTCCAACTGATTCATAATACAGGTTCATGTATGAAAATAAACTTGTAAACCACTAAAAGCAAAGGTAAGAGAGTTCCAATAGCCTTACAGGTTCCGAAGTCAGCTTGTCAATCCTTTCTGAATTTTGATAACTCCAGGACAGATACATCAAACCTTGTATGTAATAAAAAACCAAGATAAACAGTCATTGACAAATCCTTACATAAGTTCTATTTTTTTTAAAGTAAACAACGTGGTCTTCATCTTTAGCCCTCTTTAAGGCGTTAACAACGTTTGATTATGTTAACCCAAATAAAATATCTCAAATCTCGAAGTCGAATTTAAAGGCACCTACCTTCATTCATTCTGTGAGAGTAATAATTGGTAGTAACCTTTTATACCTAAATCGCCGATCGCCGCCGATAATTGTTGTAACCCCGCTACTAACACCATTGATGGTGCTGTTGACTTGCCTCTGACCCTCGTTGTAGCAAGGTACTACATCTATCATACAGCGAAACCCGACTATCGGTGATGATGATAAAAGTAAAGCGAACAACTGTTATAGAAGCGAGCATGTGACTCCATTCAGACTCCTATCATATTTTCTTCCAGCCCAACATGAAGTATCAAGAAACTATTATATAAGACACAACCTTTTAAACACTTATCACCCTAAGCATGAAAGACGTTCAAGCCATAGTGCCAAATTATACAATTGGTAGTGATTTATACATTTCATATTACAACTTCAAAATCCATGCAAACTTATAGTAGCTTACCTTATTGGAGGGATAAGTGGAACCACTACGTCATGTGGCGGCATGATTTCGCCGCTTCTTCCGGCATCTCCATGCCACCTGAGTGGTAGTTGCCGCCCTTCCACGCCAATATGGAGATTCATTCCCGTTCCTAAATATAGTAAACACATACGTGGTTAAAGATAACGGATTAAGTTAGATTCACATTCTGAACAAAAACTGAGTGAAAGATGCATTATTTTATGGCCATTTGAACACAATGATTACTCATGAATGCAGCAAAAAGAGTGGTGACTGCTTCAACATCTGCAGACTTAAGAACAAATGCCTCCATTTTTGTTAAGAATGAGTTGAAAGCTACAAAATTTATGTTGCTATTCGCGAGTTACTTTTCTTATTACCGGTCCAAAGGAACAAAGGGAATGGCATCCAGAATCAACATCGGTTGCAGTCCATTTATTAGGGCGCCTTGCTAATTTTTCCATCTATTAATCCTAAAAAATAACATCTTCATTATCATATAACAATAACCAAGAAAAGCTTAACAGCAGGGGGTATGGTAATTACCTCAATCATGAAGAGAAGGTGTATCTTGTTTTGGTAGTAAGATGCATTGGAAGTATGACCCATTTGCTCACATCAATATCCTGCAAGGCATACAGTAACTATGACCCATTTTCTCAAAACATATAACCATAACAATAAAACTTTAACAACACTTACAGTTATAACCTTAATTAATAAATGAAGTGAGGGCTGAGATACCTCTCTAATTGATAAATAAAGTGTTAAACGAACGCCTTATTCGGAACCCTATCCGTCATTCAAAGGTGTGGCCGTTAACCAACATCCCTATCGTTGCCAGGTGAAAAATAATACCACCACTTATTGACCGGTGTCGTACCATTGAACGCAAACAAATTTCAGTCATCGTCGCTAATAACCTACAAATGGCACGTCACTTGAACAAACTACCAACATAACACACTTGTTAACCCAAAAGAAGCGAAAAAAGGACAAAAAAACAGTCGAACCCGAGCTAGGTAGATAGAAACAGAAAGAGAAACCACTGAACGGTGTCGTTGGTTGGTGTTGGAAGTTGACCGGCGACGGTGGTGATGATAGTTACCTGAATCAGAGACAGAAGCAACGGTTGTCACTGGTTGTCGTTTGGTTGCCGGGGTGTCTTCATCGGAGATATAACTGTATACATAATTTGGGGGTATAAGGATGTTCAGATTCGACGTTGCTGGAACTGATCTTGGGGTGTATAAGAAGTGACGGTGGATACGTGAGTGGTTAAGCAAACAAACATTATACTGGCAAGATATGGATGGAGGCATAGAGATGAAGAACCTAGAATAACTGCATCAGTTGATTGTACCTCAAAGTACAAAAAAAGATGCATAAACCCTTTGGTAAATGTATATATATATAATATATAATATGACACTAAGGATGACACACAAAATTGGATAGTGTCATATCTTTTATTTCTTGACATTGCATTTCTTGACACATAAAAAAGTGTGTCATTAATTAACTAGTTTTTTTAAAACATGACAACTTTTTTATGACACACGTTTTTTAGTGTCATAAATCAGTGCGTGTCATAAAATGTGTGTCAAGATAGGGGTATTTTTCTAGTAGTGGGGGGGGGGGGGTCCTGGGCCCTTAAAATGGTAGGTCGAACTTAATGCGTATAAAATTTTCGGATGAAAACGCGTAAATTTACACTACCGAGCAACAAAACAGGAGAGAGCATTATAGGCAAAAATTAATACCAAAAGCTATAAATGAGGAGCAAAAGGAGCCTATTTATAGGCTAGTCTCATACGCCTGGACTATTTCAGCCGAATCAGCTCCTTACGCTTGAGGTTTCAGGCATATGAATCTCATCGTACGCCTGATAACCATAAATCACTAAAATGTTATATTTCAACTACGAATCACTGCCTAAACACTATAAACAACATATTAGCCTAGCATATGATTAATATAAACCTATTACTGACTGAGAACATACACGACGTGTATTAACATCATTTTCTATTATATATACATCTTGTTTGTAGCCTTTGTTGTCCAGGACATCAAGTTTTGGGATTGTAGTTAGTTTATTGTAAATCCAAATAGATCATAGATGTGAACACTGTTAAACAACCAGATTAGATATATGTCATTAAGTTAGGCAGAATGTATTTTAAATCAATATAATTCATATTAAATTACCCATGTTATAAATTATATTATTGTGGTTATCAATACCATATATAGATTAGTTTCTTCTCCAAGATTTCATCTCCTATATATAGTCATTGTATTCTATTGTAAAAGAGATACCTATCAATGATATAATCCTCTTTCTCCCTACATCTCTTTCTTATATTGTTTAGCTATTAGGCTTGTTTTACAACACGTTATTAGCACGAAAGTGCTCTCTTACGATAACGAACCGACACCTTTAACCCTTCCTCTATGCTTTCTGATTTCATCTTTTGAGGATTCCGGATGCAAGCTTCGTGAACAAGATGGACTCATTAATGCAGTTTCGAAACAGAACTAATCGTGGGAAGACTCAATTCAGAACGTGAAGAAATCGAAAAGAATCCAAGGTAAACTATCTGCTTTATAGTTTGTATTCTGTTGATAACATGAGAACTAAACCCACGAGAAGGTAAACAAAACGTCCCTATGAAACCATAGTTCTTTTTTTTTTTTTTTTTTTATTCTTTCTTAGTGCACATAGTTTTATGGCATGCATACAATCTTAAAAACCATATTTGCTTAGTCAAGTTGCGTATTATTATTTCTACATATAATATTTTTTCGTCTTATTTAATAAGAAATTGCCCTTTTAGACGTGCATATTTTAGAAATATTAATATGTATCTTAAAGCATAACAATGCTCCTAATTACTATTTTATTGTGCTTAATATAAACATGGAATATGTTCTTTATGTGATAGTAATAGATTTAATTGTGAATTTAACCCTTCCGTGGTTCCACATCTAATTTATATTTCATATTCATCTCTATTCAATTGTTATGTCGCATTCAGTTTTAAACCTTTCTTGGGAACAAACAAATTTTCTTTTGTGGACATCTAAACCTTATAGATTTATAGAGTCATGTAAAAGAAAGTATATTCCTTCGTTAGCTTAAATTAATGTTTAGAAAAAAATGTTAAGAAAGCAATGATGAACAAAAGTATATGACTTTTGTGAGATAAATCACTAAGTATGGTTACATCCGATAGAAGTATTTGGCTTACTAGTTGATCTAAAAGATTATTTATGATGAAAAAAAAAATAATAATAAACAAGAATTTTGTTTCATGAGCTTCGGATAATTTTTTTTTTAATTTCTAATTTTTGATTTGGATAGATAGTAAACCCTTTTTTGAATTTGAAATTATAGATGATATGGATTATACTAAGAATTTAATTAGTTATTTTGCTAGAGTTGTTAATATAATTGTCTGCGTTTACGATTCATGTTAATTAATGGTTTTGTTGTTTGCTTATTATAATTCTATTAAAGTAAAGTTGTAAGGTAGTTGCATATTCATATTATTGTTTGATATGTGTGATTTTTATCTTGTTACATGTTATTCCAATAGAATATATATAGTATGAAATCAAATCAAATCATATAATTCATTGATTGTGGCATAAAGGAAACTGAATGTATACATTTATTATCTAGAAAGTATTTTTAAATCAACCGATGGCATGCATCATTCTTTTAATTAGCATGATATTTGTAGACATTGTCGTATCCATGTTTAGATTTGAAATATTTGTGTAGGAAAAGATATATATATATATATATATATATATATATATATATATATATATATATTAGAACGAAACATATCATACAAGATAGAGATTATTGATCATATTTTTATCATGGAGACTTTATGGGGATTTTTATGTTTAAAATAAGTACAAACATTAGTTTGCATGTATCATATTCTTATGATTGGTTATACCATTATAAGTTGGGAATATTTCATAGAATAGTAACCAAGTTTCAAAAGTGTTCCAATTAGGTCACTAATCCTTTTTTTGGCCCAATTAAATGACTAAACATTCAAATCGAGTCTTGTAAAATTTTGTATGTGTCAAGAATGACATGGATGAGAAGATGTTGGAGTCAGGATTTTAAATATATGTAGATGTATTAAAAAAAGAAAATAACATGTTAATTATATTAAAAAATTAAAAAAAAATATGCTAAATCCACATCATCACTTAACGTCGGCATTAATAGATAGGAAAAAAATAAACAAAAAGCCACATTACCATAGTTACCTACAAAATAGATGAAAAAACCTCTAATTTACATACTAAATGAATGTTGAGTGACCTAATTGAGACAAAAAAATTGTTAAGTGACCTAATTGGAACACTTTTGAAAGTTGGTTACTATTTTACAAAGTTACCCCTTATAAGTTATTACATAAATTATCTACATTTGTTTATTAGTGACGAAAGTTTCTTATTTATAAAGGCATAAAGACTTATTCTAGCTCGTTTTTATATGGTGACATGCTATAACATCATGTATCCTTTATATTCATAATATCGAATAAAACGACTAAACCAAAGTTGTGGTTTATTGTCACCCTCCTGAAAGAATAGAAATTTGCTTAAATTTGACATCCAAAGTGTCATACTCACTGTATCTCTTTATCATATTACAAAAGGTCGTAATATGTTAGAAAGGTAATATTATATGACACGGGCGTATATATACTTCTCAGTTGATGATACGTGAAGATACGTTTATTTGTAAAGGAAAATCGGATATTATAAATTGTTTATCAGGCCACAAATATGCTCCTGGAGTAGCAATATCATTAAAAGGGTATGAAAGGTTTGAAGTGGCCTCATATCCGCATGTCTGAGAAAATAATGAACAAACCATGAAACTTGTTTGGTTTTACTCTACTCTATGAAGTGTATATATATTGATCATGGACATCATTGAGAAAGTTGTAATAATGGTCATATTAATAATCAGATTGACCATTAGAAATGTAACGATGATCATTTTAATAGTAAGATGGACTACCAAAAGTGGTAAACCAATGAGTGAGTATATAACATTATGATTTGAAGTTTGAAGTTATCATACATTCTCTCAAATGTTAAGTTATGTTTTGTATTACATACGTGCAAGTAATACATATTTGATCATAAACCATGATCATGATTATTCAACTAATTGGCATGATCGGTTAGACCACGCCGAGTCAATGATGATCTATTATTGAAGAACTTGAAGATTCTTCTTGATAATTATGCATGTAATGTTTGCTCCCAAGGGTAATTATATATTGGCCAAATAAACTAGCGAGTGTATTCCTAAATATTCTGGAAATGATTAAAGGATATACGTATCAATAAAATGATATCATTTAGTATATAAAATCAGTGCACCGTCTAAATGATTATCAAGTTCGTAACCTGAAGTTTGCGTAATTATGGCTTAGCTAATAAGATAGCAAGCATATTATTCCAGATTGACATGGTTATGTTGGTAATAATGGTGAATTAATTCCCAAGTTATTAACGATTATTGGAATAAGTGTTTAACATTCTATATGTTTATACACAAATTGCTTTGTTGAAGATGATCGCTAAAACATCTACGATTGATTGCAAAGCCAATAACCATGAGAGCAAAAGTTAATGTTTATTTATGAGTATATGCGATTTTACATGTAGTAACATTAATTCACATCAAGCCGATACGTTGTAATAGTCTCTCCCCATTATAGTTGGTTTTTGGTCAGGAACCAAATATTTCTCATCTAAGATTTTTGGACATATATTGATATTGATCCACCACGATGCACAAAGATAGGAACTCACAAGGTGATTGGGAATATATGATGATGAATAGAGCCTTTAAGGGGAGATTTTATTTACATCTCAATTAATTGATATCCATCTCAATGGATTAACATTCCCAACATCAGGGGGAGATAAAAGGCAGTTGGAAATGGAAATGAGTTAGAATGAAATATCATTGATCCTCATACTAAACAATGTGAACCAGGAGTTCAAAGGATAATTCATTCAGAGAGATTAGCGAATTAATTACCAGACGCATTAACTGTAACATCACGAAATTTTTTTTTATCTTATATATATGTATATATATATATATTTTTTTTCAAATGTGCCTAAACCTTTATTTTCTCTTCCAAACTCACAACTTATATATATATATATATGTTATAATAATAATAATAATAATAATAATATATAATAATAATAATAATATGACACTAAAATCAGATTTTTGTTTAATCAAACCTAAAATCTTCTACCCTCTTAAGCCCAAAACCCCTTTTACATAATCTGAAGCCCAACTGATACCCGGCCCACCTGGAACCCAGCCCAACAGCTTGGTCCGGCCCACTTACCCCTTTCCTCCTTCCCTTTTTGCTGTTTTAATAAAAAAAAATGTGCTTATGCCGGGTTTCGAACCCGAGCCAGCACCACACTGCACCTGCGCGCCAACCACCTGAGCCAAACATGCATCTTGTTTTAATCCCTATCCACTTTATATTAATACACAAAAAAAAAAGGCCTCTTCCCTTTCCTTTCCTTCTCGCAAACAGCAGCAGCAGCTTAATAGAATATTTTTTTTTTCTTTCTTACCAATTAATTCGTTTTTTTTTTGGAAACAATTGACTTATTGAAACTCGCCTAATAACTAATACATAATCTCCGCGTCCATTACACGTAATTACCTATATCAACTCCCAATTCTAAAACAATTCACGCGTATGTGTTAAGTTTTGGTCAAATTTCTAAAATTACGAATTCGTGTGGTTTACTATAAATTGGGATCGTCCTAAGCTTCTAATGGTACCGAAAAACACACACAAGCTTTCATTTATCCTCTCAGTTCGTCTTAATCGCATAATTGCTTCGGTTGACTTTTGGTTTGACTTACGAATCGAAGCCTTACGGGTCTGGTAAGTGTTAATTATTGTTTGAAGTATATTAATCGGGTATTGATAGTTAATAACCCCATGTTTAATTGGGATATAACCGCGTATATAAACAGATTAGAAAAACTAGGGTTCATGCTAAGGATTTGGGGAAGATGACTCTTCACAGTCATCGTACTTATATAATTAAGTCTGAAAACAATCACCAACAGATCCTCAGACCAGTTGGTGATGCCATAGTTGCTTAAGACATCAACTCGCTGCAGGGCAGGAGTTCGATTCTCAGCATAAGCAACAATATTTTTATCATCTAAGCTTATGTATTTTTCTTTGTGTTTTTTTTTAAAATTCATTTTTAAATACTGAAACTCTTTTATAAATTCTAAAAAAATTATCTTATATTAATCTGATGTAAAAGTGCAACCTACAATTTTTAGTTTTCTGAAAATTATTTATTTAATATTTATAATAATTAAATCAAGTTTATTCTATTTTATTTATAAAAATCCATAAAAATATCAAAACGACCTTATTAATTTCCACAAAAATTATCCTAAGTTTTTATAACATCAAGCTTTTCAGAAATGATTTTTATTTCTGAAAAATCATTTATTTTATATTTTTAATCAATTTTTGTTAGATTTAATCATAATTAAATCATAATAAATCCAATTTTTATTATTTTTGCACCAAAATTTTATACAATTTATTTCTGAATATTTAGAACAGAAATATGATTTTTAAAATAATAGTTCTTTAATTTTAGTATATTTTAAACATTAAAGTCTAATTTTGACAATTTGTAATAAATAGATTTAAAAATCTATTTTAAAGGAAATAATTTTGCAAAAATTATTTTTATACCTTAAACACATTATTGTGGTCATCCTAAATTTAAATTTCATAAAAAGATTTTTGGTTATATATTTACTAATATTCTCTCATTTATTAAACAATTTTCACATTAATCAAACAAGCATTTATCCCCAATTCGAAGCCCTAGAAACTTATATATTTTTAGGATTGATAGACTTAGACATATTTATTACTTTATTATAGGGCGATACTTGATACATTTGGTCAACACATTTCTCAACAGATATAACATTTTACCAAGGTGAGTTTTACATAGCCCCTTTTTCTATTTATCACCATTTCTGGGGTGAAACATGTTACAACATCATTTTATGCAATTCAATCATCAATGTGTCTATGTGTTTTCTATGTTGCATTATGTCTTGAGCATGATTAGAGTAAGCACCATTCTAGCATAATCATTAACTCCGTACAAGCCGACGGTATACATTGATAGATCTATTGGACTGACAATCCCACCCGGATACGTGCCTCCTACAAAGGTTACGTGGGTGTTTGTTATCGCATAACATATTCAATTGGACCATGAGCGTATGGTATGTATCATTTTATAACAGTCATCAGGGTTGATTATGCACTCGATTTATTTCTAGTATGTTTTCACATATGGACTAGATTGACATGACACATGAATTGCACATCATTTTTACTCAATTATCAAAAACCTATGTAATTCTCACCAACTTTTGTTGACCCAAAACCTTTTCAACTTAACATGTTTCAGGTTCTATTTGCTTGAAGATTTGAATTGATGCTTGAAGATATGTGTTTAGTTTTATTCAATTTGATGTACAAATTCTAGAACTATTGTATGTAATTCATTTAAATCATTTAATGGAATCTATTATTCACCATGAGCTACTGAACAATCATCATTACGTGACATCCCGATGTTTCCGCCATCGGTTGGGGTGTTACATTAACTGACCTAAATATGATGAATAGCTAATCAAGTCACATATACCAACTGCTAATTGCTCCATTTAAGATGAGTGTATAGGAAGGACAATCATATATTGGCAATAAGCCTACTCCACGCCTGAAGCGTGGTAGACTAGTTGATTCCAAAGAATAAAAATCCTCGAGAAATTGGAGCAAGTAAGAAAGATGGTCAAGTCGAGGTTATAGTAAAAAAGTCTCATGAAGAGTCATTAGACATGATTGTTCCGGAAGAACCTCAGGTACCTGAAAATAAAGAGATCTCATTATATAGTATCATGTCTATGAAATGTATGGAATCGACACAAAATCGACGTCGTTATACTTTTGTATGTAATGTAGCGCTTGAAATGAGGATCAAGATTTAAGATCTGCCTATGAATGAATACAAAGAAATGATTGGCCAAAATGGAAAGACGCAAATACGGCAGAGTTGAATTCTCTATTGAAAAGAAAGTTTTGGACCAGTAGTCCATACAACAAAAGTTGTAAAACATATAGATATGAAACGGTCTTTTGTTGCGAATTAACATTTGAAAAGAAAATGATGTAAGGTAAATTTGGTGGCACAAGAATTTCGCAAAAGACCCATAATTGATTATGAGGAGACGCATTCTCCAGTGGTGGATACAATGATTTTTCAATATGTTATTAGTCTGGTAATGCAAAGAGAGAATTGAAATGCGTCTAATAAATATCTTGTAACGTAAGTTCTCGAGAACGTTATGATCGGAATAATTCAATTCTGAATACATTATGTTTGTTATATGACTAAATTGAATATAAGTGGAACTCCTCATGAGTATCCTAAAGCAACCAAGTGCTTAAAAGGTAATATGAAACATCGTAGGATGTAATTATTGTGCACCAATACACTACAGGTAATAAACTAAACCTAATGATTATGATACTTCAATGTATAACAATAGTACAATATAGATTGGACAAATGGATGAAATTGATTTTTCTAATTTATTTACTATATGATAAAAATCATGTACCAAAGTTCTTAAAGAGTAAATGCAATGGCATTAATTGGTCAAGATGGAAAATGTCCTTGATGGATTGATGATGCCTAATGCATCGATATCAAGTATTTTGTAAAGTTAATAAAATAAATATGGACTAAAATAGTTGAGTTGAGTGTTGTACAACTCATGAAGTATTCCTACAAAGAGGAATATATGCTTATAGTATTATCTATCTTTTGACATAAGTTCTCTCTTAAAAGTTCACTATAATCGCAGTTTACAGTGATAATGCCTAGGCATCATCGAGAGACTCTGTAGAACTTTTAAAGAGTGAATTTTTGAAAGTCCTTGACACAGTTTAATTATTGCTCGACCCTGCAGTTCGAGTATATGTGTAATGATATGTTTATCAATCCATCAAAGTATTTATAGATATGCTGTGACATTTTACAATGGACAAAGCTCATACTTAATATACATTAAAGGTTGTCCAATTATTTTATATAGAAAATGACTCTTTTCATCTCTTATCAAAGTAGAGATTTTCATTCTAGAAGTACCATAGTTAAATGCACATGGGCATTAGTGTCTTACTAGATATTCATGATTATTATATATTCCACATGAACTTATTATCGTAATATATAGCCTATGTCAAGCGGGAAGATACCGGAATGAGTTAACACAAATATTTCAGGTATGATTGATATTTGATTATATTTCACTAACCCATGAAAACAAGTTTGGTTAGTCTTGTAGATGCAGGGGATATAACACGTCACATTGTTGATCTTGTGACTTTTATTTACGCGAAGAGGAGACATTAGTTTTACAAACAGAGTTCAACTTAAAGAATTGCACTTACGAGAGCAGGGACTAAAAGTTGGAATGAATATCATACATCAATGTTCGAATTAATGATTTTCACGTCAAGTAATCAAGACGCAAATCATTGACTATAAAAGATTTGAGCAAATTCTATGGAGATCTACACCTGCCACTTAGAGAATAGATGTTCATATGAGAAGGAGCATTATACAAGTTGCACTCTTTTTCCCTTCACTAAGTTTTATCCCATTGGGTTTTCTTAGTAAGGTTTTTAATGAGGCAACATCATTAGGGGGAGAAAATACGCGTTGCACTCTTTTTCCCTTAGCTATGGTTTTGTCCCACTGGGTTTTCCTGGCAAGGTTTTTAACGAGGCAGCATCTCAAAGCGTATTAAATTGATAACCAAGGGGGAGTGTTATAAATTATATTATTGTGGTTATCAATACCATATATAGATTAGTTTCTTCTCCAAGATTTCATCTCCTATATATAGTCATTGTATTCTATTGTAAAAGAGATACCTATCAATGATATAATCCTCTTTCTCCCTACATCTCTTTCTTATATTGTTTAGCTATTAGGCTTGTTTTACAACAACCCATTATTAATATAACTATTTTTGACAACATCAATTGTTTATAACATTTTAATGTATAAAAAAATTTATTAAAAGGTCAACGTACCCAGTTTGAGAGGACTTGTTCAATTAACATTAATCACGTCTTTTGATTTAAATCCATTTTTAATTCGTTGCCGATATGCCATATGCTTACGGATTTACGTTTTGTCAACGACCTTAAAGTAAAACGAGAGAAGGATTATATTTTTAATAAATAACACACGTAATGATGATGACTGGTTATATTCAATTGTTTTTTTTTTTTTTTTTTTTTTTTTTTTTTTTTTTTTTTTTTTTTTTTTAATAATGACCATAATGGCCAATCAGATAATAAGGAAGTCCACTAAAAACTATATATAATGTTTGTTTACATGTAGCAGGTATATTAAGAGGGTGTTTAGGATTGAGTTTAAAAATGCAAAAGTGCTTATTGGCTTATCACATTTTGAAAAGGAGTTTTAAAAAAAATGTTTGGATTAGCTATTAGAATGAGAAACGTTAAAAAATCAATAGATTGTTTTTTTAAGTGTTTCGCTTAACTTATTGTGAATATTGGTTGTATAAGTTGTAAATTTGTAATTTTTTCCCAAAAGCTAAAAGCCAAAAAGCCAGGATTTCTAACTTCTTAAAAATAGTTTTTCCACCCTTAAAAACCAAAAACCAAAAGTCAAAACAGAAAGTGCTTTTGAGTTACACAAACAGCTTATTGACTTATTGGCTTATTGAAAAAGCCAATAAGTCAATAAATTGTTTTAAAACTCAATCCCAAACACCCTCTAAATTTTGTTACCAACAGGTAAAATTTCCTATGATTTTGTTCGGTTGAACAAGTTACCATTTGTCAACATTAAGATATTTAGGCTTCATCCAAATGAAAAACAAAATCACTTAATAAAAAACACAAGTAATTGCCAATGATCTCCAGACTAATTGGTTTTGAGGGAGGTGGAAAGGTTTACTCATTTAGGTAGGGTTCTCGCCTGGGAGCTCTCTAGATTGAATTCTGGAGGAGGGCTAATTGTGACACTGCTTTAACCTGACAGTATTATGTCAATCATGAGATTCTTACTTGAGACTTGGGTGATCAAAGGCCAAAAGCCTAACCGGATAATCTAGCCATAAGAAAAAAAGTAATAATCCCAAGTTGACTAATTACGTACAACAAAATGACCAGTTGATTTAAACAGAAAAATGTTCACTAAGAATTGTTTAAAACTTAATTTGCTATTAATTGGTTAGATCATGGATAATGCTTAATGCCCTCTAAAGAATGTGTCATGGTTAACCTTTTTTAATGCCCGTTTAGTAATTACTTTTCTTATTTTTCTCCTTTTCAGGCATTATACTAAAAATGTCCATCCTTCTTTATGCCCCTATAATGCCCATGGGTACGATATTAAGGCACTATCAAGCTTATTCATGCTCACATAATGCTCATTACAAATGGTCTTACGGTTTAACCAAATTATCATTTAGTTGCCATGTTCAGGTCAATTTGTTGTTCTTGGTTAATTTGGTTATTTGCCAACTCCTAGAGAGTAAAAATGAAACAGCTATCATATTAACTTTTTTTTCTTTTTTTTTCTTTTTATAAAACTAGTTCTATTAACCATTTATACCAAAATAAATTTTATATTCTTAATTATTTTTGTCTTTTCAATAACGCCACACTTGTGATGTGCGCATTATCATATAATGTGTATATGTGTGGACCATCGGGGCAAAACTGAAATTGCAATAATTTTAATGTTATTTTACTATTTTTTGTGAAAATAACGTTAAAAGCCCTGGACAGTTAATCATGAATCATATGGTAGCGTTAACAGTCAAAGACAATAGGGTACATGTGTCTTATGTCCAAGGCTTAAGTAAAATTTCTATCGACCTGATGGTCTCATTGGAAGCAGCCTCGTTATTCCTACGAGTAGAGGTAAGGCTGTGTACATCTTACCCTCCCTAGACCTTGTCTTAGCTTTGCTATTAATGAGATTTACTCAGTATGATGATGATTTGGTGATAGTATTAATGATATTAATATACACATCTTTAATGGTTTCCTAATCATTTACGGAGTTGATAATTTTGATTTATTTGTTTGTTAACGAGTAAATTTTGGCAAAAATTTTATGTGTTACAAACAGTGTTGTAAAAATCGGGACTAGTCGGCAATTAATCAGTGATTAACCGCTAGTTGGTTGATCACTGAGTAATTTTTTGTTAATCGGTCCATTAATTGGTAGTTTGCCCTAATGAGCTCTAGTCGGACATTCGGACCCAATCGGCCCTAGTCGGCCGGACAAAAATCAACAATTCCAGCCAAATTCTGGCCAAAGTTGTAATTCTGGCCCGATTTCGGTGGTTAATCTTGCATACTTAAAAAATTGTCAAGGAGTAGTAAAAACCTTGTCTACTTAAAATATTTACCTATAAAATGTGCATGTGTATATATAACACTAAAAATTACATATAAAATCTCAATCCGATTAATCGATAGTCGATACCCCATCAACCGACTAACGCCTAGCAATCCTTACAACCATGAATATGAACCAAACAAGTAAAATAAAGAGTTTAATTAAAGGCCGTAAATTACTTTTACGGGTAGAGAATTACTAAGAATGAATATTTATCCCTACAAAAATATAGTTAACTAGACGTAGCTTGTATGTGTTGCGGGTATGCGGCGCCTACGCATACTATATGGACATTCGGTAATCTGACACGTGTTTTACATTGATAGAAAAACCATAAAAAACAAACTGATATCGATACCGATTTTATTCGGACGAAATACTTAAAAAATATCATATTTCGAATACAACTCAGTTTTTGACAAAAGTTATAACAAAACACAAAGAAAATTATACTAGTACAGTACCGAACATAAAAATTAAGTAAATCTAACAATTTAATTAATTTAAACATCTAAAAGTATAGCTAGTTAACATTAATAAGGGGCTGTTTGGTAGCCTTTTAATGACCATTTAGATGCTCATAACTTCTGAATGATTAAGAGAAAATCTTAAGTCTGAATAGTAAAGAGGTAACCATTAAAATGCTATCTCTTAACCATTCATACTTAAAATTACGTATTAATCATTAAGAGACTATGAACTATTTAGATGTAACATATTAATGATCATTCGGAGAGGCTATCAAACAGCTCCTAAGATCATGGATAATGCTTAATGCCCTCTAAAGAATGTGTCATGGTTAACCTTTTTTAATGCCCGTTTAGTAATTACTTTTCTTATTTTTCTCCTTTTCAGGCATTATACTAAAAATGTCCATCCTTCTTTATGCCCCTATAATGCCCATGGGTACGATATTAAGGCACTATCAAGCTTATTCATGCTCACATAATGCTCATTACAAATGGTCTTACGGTTTAACCAAATTATCATTTAGTTGCCATGTTCAGGTCAATTTGTTGTTCTTGGTTAATTTGGTTATTTGCCAACTCCTAGAGAGTAAAAATGAAACAGCTATCATATTAACTTTTCTTTCTTTTTTTTTTCTTTTTATAAAACTAGTTCTATTAACCATTTATACCAAAATAAATTTTATATTCTTAATTATTTTTGTCTTTTCAATAACGCCACACTTGTGATGTGCGCATTATCATATAATGTGTATATGTGTGGACCATCGGTGCAAAACTGAAATTGCAATAATTTTAATGTTATTTTACTATTTTTTGTGAAAATAACGTTAAAAGCCCTGGACAGTTAATCATGAATCATATGGTAGCGTTAACAGTCAAAGACAATAGGGTACATGTGTCTTATGTCCAAGGCTTAAGTAAAATTTCTATCGACCTGATGGTCTCATTGGAAGCAGCCTCGTTATTCCTACGAGTAGAGGTAAGGCTGTGTACATCTTACCCTCCCTAGACCTTGTCTTAGCTTTGCTATTAATGAGATTTACTCAGTATGATGATGATTTGGTGATAGTATTAATGATATTAATATACACATCTTTAATGGTTTCCTAATCATTTACGGAGTTGATAATTTTGATTTATTTGTTTGTTAACGAGTAAATTTTGGCAAAAATTTTATGTGTTACGAACAGTGTTGTAAAAATCGGGACTAGTCGGCAATTAATCAGTGATTAACCGCTAGTTGGTTGATCACTGAGTAATTTTTTGTTAATCGGTCCATTAATTGGTAGTTTGCCCTAATGAGCTCTAGTCGGACATTCGGACCCAATCGGCCCTAGTCGGCCGGACAAAAATCAACAATTCCAGCCAAATTCTGGCCAAAGTTGTAATTCTGGCCCGATTTCGGTGGTTAATCTTGCATACTTAAAAAATTGTCAAGGAGTAGTAAAAACCTTGTCTACTTAAAATATTTACCTATAAAATGTGCATGTTGTGACACCCGGCATATTTAGGTTAACACTTTTCATATTTTACATACATACGTTTCGTACTTTACATACATGCGTATCATACTTTGCATACATACGAGTCTACCTCAACGAAAACATTGAAAACAACCACTTAATATCATACTTGACCAGGTCGGTCGAGTCGTATCGATGATTCGGGAATCATCGGGAGTCGTTACAATGGTCCGAGAGACCATTGGGTGTCGGTCCATAACCATGTGTACAAGGATCGGTGATTCGTGGAATCGCCGGGTTTAACGCACATACGCAAGTCTCGGGTCCCGGGAATTGGTGATCGGGCGGGAACGTGTTATTTATCATGCATTATATGTTTACAATCATTATGTGACTTGTCGGTATGTGAATATGTGTTAATATATGTTAAAACGGGGTTTAACGCGCAAAACACACAAACACAGAGGTTACAGGCGAGTAGGCTTGCCTAATCGCCTGTATAGGGGCGAGTAGGAGGGGGTTACTAGCGAGTAGGGGGCTAATCACACAACTGTTCATGCGATCGCATGAACAGTCATACGATTAGGCTCCCTAATCGCATATAAGTCTGCATACTCGCATGATACGTGCTGGACGACCAAAAACGCCTATAAATACCACCCTTGACCTCCAAAACATCATTTGTGCAACCCTAGCCGTCCCATAACATAACCCAACACACAAACACCCTCTGGAACTCGTTTTTGCATCAAAACCACCATTTTCAAGCTTATTCCATCATCATCTCTTGATTTCAAGGTGTGTTCTTCAAACCCAAACCTTTAAATGATTATGTTTTACTCCCTAAACGTCCAGACCTGACTTATAAAGGTTTTTATCTTTGAAAATCCATTTAAAACCATTTCTAAACAAACCCACACCTTTACATGTGTTGTATGTGTTATATATGTTCAAAGATAGGATTTTTAGGATTGAATCATGGTTGTTCTTATGATATTATGATGTTTATTGCTGATATAAGTTAGTATGATGATATCCTAGGAGTTTGAATGGTTGTGGTTGTGTATTATTGATATTTGATATTTGGACCCATTTGAAGGATTTTGAATGATTAAGGATGATATGAAGTATGTTGTTGATTGAATGATGTTAGGGTTTGTTATAGGATGATGCTAGAACAGTAGGATGCTAACGGACAACGTGGTTATGTGATTTAATCTGGATATTTGCTATTTAGGGCAAGTTCTTGCATGTTGATGTGATGTTTACATGCTAAGTTGCCATTTTGGGAAAACGCTCGCATTCGGGACTGTTAGAATGATGAAAACTTAGGGGTTTTGCTTGAAATATGTTTGTTAATGTGTTAGGATGATTATTGGGTGTTTTTACACGTTTCGGATCTGATTTGGAGGGTTAAACGCGCGAAATTGCATTGTACAGCTGCAGCAGGCGAGTAGCACCCTAATCGCATGCTGCTATAGGCGATTAGGGGTGTACTCGCCTGAATGAGAGGCCTACTCGTGTGTATAATAGGCGATTAGCCTTGTAATCGCCTGTTGACCCACCCTAGTCACATGTTGACTTTTCCTAATTGCTAGTTTGATTCCTAATCGCGTGTAATGCTGCCGTAAGTATATTTTAACATCCCGGAACATGATTTGACGCCTAGGAACATGATAGGAACCCCGGGATACACCCAATGACTTAGTAACACGTGTTCGGACCTGTTTACGCGTTAATCGGATATTATGCTAGACTAGGTGAACTGTTGCGCGTATTAAGTGTTTAATTGCATATGTGGCATGATGTCTTGTATTTATCTAACACGTGGAATGTCGGGTCACCAATGGGATGTCGGACCTTGTCTGGTGTGGTCGGTTAAACGTTTAAACATCATTTCATATGTATACGGTTATGGTCTGGACTACTAGGGACTAATCAACCTACGGGTTGTTAGTCTAACACCTTATACGCTCGTCATGATAGGTCACCGGTATTTGGTGCCGTCCATTGAGCAGGTTTACTTGTCTTAGTGCGAGGAGCAACATCAGGTGAGTTTCACGGCCCCACTTTACGTTTTACATTTCGGGGGAGACACATGCTCATACTTATTTCATAAATTATCATGTTATACTAGTGTTTAGTCATTTACATACTATGCGATACGTAAAGCCCCGGGGAAACCATGAATATGCTGGATGGCATAACGGGGGAAATGTGGATAGATCTATTGGGACTGACAGACCCCATCCGTCGGCTGGGAGCCGGGCGGGTGCATATTGTCTCGGTCATAACGCTACTGGGGGTAGTGCATAATCGTTTCGGGCAAAATCATATATCGTTGTCTGTAATGGTTTCCGGTCGTAGTAGTATTACTCACGCGTCTAGCTAACGCTATCATTTCTGACATAGTGATAACATGATGGCTTTCATTACTTAAACATTTAATATAAAACCTGTGAACTCACCGGCATTATTTGCTGACGTTTTTAGCATGTTTGTCTCAGGTCGTTGAGGTAGCAGCTTATCATAGGCGCACGGAGTCACACGGCGTCTAGGATTCATTTGCATTTTCTTATCTTTTTCAAACTTAAGCACTTTTACATTTTGGGTTGTAATAAAAGTTACGCTTCCGCAGCGGTTGGATTTATGAAAACTTGATGGTTGTTTATTTCTTTTACGTATCATATAGTGTCGTTTATTGTGACCGTTGACTTAGATCCTGGTTTGTCATGCGCCTCGCGGTAAAACCCCGCACGTGGAATTTGAGGGTGTGACAGATTGGTATCAGAGCCAATGGTTATAGTGAACTAGGACTGCATGTTGAGTCAAGTCTATAGCCGAGTCGCACACACTAGACGGTCACATTCATATAAGTCATGTCATGTGGGAATTACCGGGGTGTTTGTATTACATTCGTTATTATCATTTATGCTTACATCATCTATCTATTACTCTTATTTCCTATCCTGTTCTTCATCTTCGTGCTGAAGACGAGGGGCCTTACTACCCTTGCACGGCAGTGGTGTACGTTGGAGTGGCTTCGGCATCCTTCGGAGATTTGTCCAAGATTCGGACATCTCCCCTTTCCATACTCCAATGGACACACTTGCTCGCACACATCATCTCATACTTGTACTTGTTGTTCTATATCTTGGGTGTTGTATCACCTAGGAGTCCTTACCTATTCTTGAATATGGGTGCCTTGTGGTTTGAAGGTCAGGCTAGGAGCACGCCTCGGGGACCATGTAGGGCGACTTATCATTTCGGGTGCACACGAAATAATAAGTTGAGATGCATGGAAATCCTGGTGGACTCTGCGTTTGATCTAATAACCATGATGGAATCCAGTTCTCTGGTTGACCTTTTTGCTTATAATTTCTTCACGATTCCTTGTTATTTGTTCTGGAATCTGATGTCTTGTCTTTGATCTTGACAGAAGATGGCAGGACGTCGTGGTGGTCGCGTTGGTGGTCGTGTTGGTGGCCGAAATGGCGGTGGACGTAATGGGGGTCGTGGTAACATCAGCATGACCCAGGCGGAGCTGAATAATCTGATCCAGGAGCACGTGGCAGCTGCTATTGCTGCGCAGCAGGCCGCCCACCAGGGCCATGGTGGTAATTTAATTACCCCTACTCTCATTCCTTATCTTTTGTCGTGTGATGTTCGTTTTCTGACCTGTGTTGCTTGTTGTAACAGGGGGTGCTTTTCCACCTCCACCACCTCCACCTCCTCCGGTCCACTGTACTTATAAGATGTTTCAGGACTGCAAGCCCCATAACTTCAGTGGGACTGAGGGAGCTGTGGGATTACTTCGTTGGTTAGAGAAGGTCGAGTCTGCTTTCTCCATGTGTAACTGCCCAGAGGAGTATCGTGTGAAGTATGCTTCGGGGACGTTTGAGGGACGCGCCTTGACTTGGTGGAATTCGACGGTGCAGACCATTGGTTTACTGGAGGCCCATGCGTTGCCATGGACCGAGTTTGTGTTTCGTTTGAAGAGGGAGTATTGCCCTAGGGATGAGATCAAGAGTTTGGAGCATAAGTTGTGGAACCATCAGATGGTGGGATCTGAGATAGAGGAGTATACCACTCGCTACCATGAGTTGGCACTTCTGTGCCCGGATTCTGTGACGCCTGAATATAAGGCTATTGAGTTCTACATTAGTGGGTTGGTGCCTGAGGTTCGCGGGTTGGTGACCGCGAATGATGCTACTACACTTCGGGATACCATTCGGTTGGCTCATAGGCTGACTAAGCAGAAGGTTCAGGAGGGTGTTTTGCCTCCTAAGGGTACTGTGGTGAAGACCTCTGATGGCAATAAGAGGAAATGGGAGAGCGCGGGAAAGGGTACAGTTCAGCCTCAGCAACAGCCGAAGAAATTCGAGACTACGGGTGCATCTTCTGAGCAGAGGCAGAGTGGGTATACTGGGAGGCTGCCTAGGTGTGATCGTTGTGGGTACCATCATCCTGGGGATTGTAGTTATTGTACCCGATGTAAGAGGAACGGGCATCAGGCCCAGAGCTGCAGGGTGAATCTTCAGGCTCAACAACAGGTGGTCGCCCCTACTACTGCTACTACGACCACTGCTGCACCCAGGGGAAATCAGGGATGTTATCACTGTGGCGACACGGGACACTTCAGGCGGGACTGTCCTAAGGTGAAGCAAGGCGAGGGTGGCGGTCGAACTACTCCGGCTCGTGCTTATGTCATTGGTGCTAGGGAGGACCAGGAGGATCCTGATACTGTTACTGGTGAGTATTCTTTTATTGATTCTCGTTGTACTTGTATTCATTTTCATTCACATTGCTTGGCGATTCGTATTCATTGTGTGCATTTAGTGGTATTTGATCATCATTTTGCATTCATCGGTCTGATGTGGGTCCTTTAGAGATGTTATCTGGACGGTACCGGTGTATCATTTATACCGATCACAGTAGTCTCTGATAGACCTTCGATCAGGAGGATTCACTGTTTTGTATTCACCTTGGGGAGGGCGGTTCCCCGGCATAGAGTAACTGTTGCTATCATTCTTCGTTCGTTGTTATCTTTTCGTTTACATTCTGGGAAACGTTACTTGGTTAGGTCGACACTCATCACTGTCGAAGAGTGAATCTCGGGGCGAGATTCCTTTCAACAGGGGGATGATGTGACGACCGGGAAATTTTGGGGGAAAATTTTTTTTCTTTTTATCGTTTCATTCTCTTTGACTTCGGGAAATTTTCGGGACGAAAATTCTTTCAACTGGGGGATGATGTGACACCCGGCATATTTAGGTTAACACTTTTCATATTTTACATACATACGTTTCGTACTTTACATACATGCGTATCATACTTTGCATACATACGAGTCTACCTCAACGAAAACATTGAAAACAACCACTTAATATCATACTTGACCAGGTCGGTCGAGTCGTATCGATGATTCGGGAATCATCGGGAGTCGTTACAATGGTCCGAGAGACCATTGGGTGTCGGTCCATAACCATGTGTACAAGGATCGGTGATTCGTGGAATCGCCGGGTTTAACGCACATACGCAAGTCTCGGGTCCCGGGAATTGGTGATCGGGCGGGAACGTGTTATTTATCATGCATTATATGTTTACAATCATTATGTGACTTGTCGGTATGTGAATATGTGTTAATATATGTTAAAACGGGGTTTAACGCGCAAAACACACAAACACAGAGGTTACAGGCGAGTAGGCTTGCCTAATCGCCTGTATAGGGGCGAGTAGGAGGGGGTTACTAGCGAGTAGGGGGCTAATCACACAACTGTTCATGCGATTAGGCCCCAATCGCATGAACAGTCATACGATTAGGCTCCCTAATCGCATATAAGTCTGCATACTCGCATGATACGTGCTGGACGACCAAAAACGCCTATAAATACCACCCTTGACCTCCAAAACATCATTTGTGCAACCCTAGCCGTCCCATAACATAACCCAACACACAAACACCCTCTGGAACTCGTTTTTGCATCAAAACCACCATTTTCAAGCTTATTCCATCATCATCTCTTGATTTCAAGGTGTGTTCTTCAAACCCAAACCTTTAAATGATTATGTTTTACTCCCTAAACGTCCAGACCTGACTTATAAAGGTTTTTATCTTTGAAAATCCATTTAAAACCATTTCTAAACAAACCCACACCTTTACATGTGTTGTATGTGTTATATATGTTCAAAGATAGGATTTTTAGGATTGAATCATGGTTGTTCTTATGATATTATGATGTTTATTGCTGATATAAGTTAGTATGATGATATCCTAGGAGTTTGAATGGTTGTGGTTGTGTATTATTGATATTTGATATTTGGACCCATTTGAAGGATTTTGAATGATTAAGGATGATATGAAGTATGTTGTTGATTGAATGATGTTAGGGTTTGTTATAGGATGATGCTAGAACAGTAGGATGCTAACGGACAACGTGGTTATGTGATTTAATCTGGATATTTGCTATTTAGGGCAAGTTCTTGCATGTTGATGTGATGTTTACATGCTAAGTTGCCATTTTGGGAAAACGCTCGCATTCGGGACTGTTAGAATGATGAAAACTTAGGGGTTTTGCTTGAAATATGTTTGTTAATGTGTTAGGATGATTATTGGGTGTTTTTACACGTTTCGGATCTGATTTGGAGGGTTAAACGCGCGAAATTGCATTGTACAGCTGCAGCAGGCGAGTAGCACCCTAATCGCATGCTGCTATAGGCGATTAGGGGTGTACTCGCCTGAATGAGAGGCCTACTCGTGTGTATAATAGGCGATTAGCCTTGTAATCGCCTGTTGACCCACCCTAGTCACATGTTGACTTTTCCTAATTGCTAGTTTGATTCCTAATCGCGTGTAATGCTGCCGTAAGTATATTTTAACATCCCGGAACATGATTTGACGCCTAGGAACATGATAGGAACCCCGGGATACACCCAATGACTTAGTAACACGTGTTCGGACCTGTTTACGCGTTAATCGGATATTATGCTAGACTAGGTGAACTGTTGCGCGTATTAAGTGTTTAATTGCATATGTGGCATGATGTCTTGTATTTATCTAACACGTGGAATGTCGGGTCACCAATGGGATGTCGGACCTTGTCTGGTGTGGTCGGTTAAACGTTTAAACATCATTTCATATGTACACGGTTATGGTCTGGACTACTAGGGACTAATCAACCTACGGGTTGTTAGTCTAACACCTTATACGCTCGTCATGATAGGTCACCGGTATTTGGTGCCGTCCATTGAGCAGGTTTACTTGTCTTAGTGCGAGGAGCAACATCAGGTGAGTTTCACGGCCCCACTTTACGTTTTACATTTCGGGGGAGACACATGCTCATACTTATTTCATAAATTATCATGTTATACTAGTGTTTAGTCATTTACATACTATGCGATACGTAAAGCCCCGGGGAAACCATGAATATGCTGGATGGCATAACGGGGGAAATGTGGATAGATCTATTGGGACTGACAGACCCCATCCGTCGGCTGGGAGCCGGGCGGGGTGCATATTGTCTCGGTCATAACGCTACTGGGGGTAGTGCATAATCGTTTCAGGCAAAATCATATATCGTTGTCTGTAATGGTTTCCGGTCGTAGTAGTATTACTCACGCGTCTAGCTAACGCTATCATTTCTGACATAGTGATAACATGATGGCTTTCATTACTTAAACATTTAATATAAAACCTGTGAACTCACCGGCATTATTTGCTGACGTTTTTAGCATGTTTGTCTCAGGTCGTTGAGGTAGCAGCTTATCATAGGCGCACGGAGTCACACGGCGTCTAGGATTCATTTGCATTTTCTTATCTTTTTCAAACTTAAGTACTTTTACATTTTGGGTTGTAATAAAAGTTACGCTTCCGCAGCGGTTGGATTTATGAAAACTTGATGGTTGTTTATTTCTTTTACGTATCATATAGTGTCGTTTATTGTGACCGTTGACTTAGATCCTGGTTTGTCATGCGCCTCGCGGTAAAACCCCGCACGTGGAATTTGAGGGTGTGACACATGTGTATATATAACACTAAAAATTACATATAAAATCTCAATCCGATTAATCGATAGTCGATACCCCATCAAGCCGACTAACGCCTAGCAATCCTTACAACCATGAATATGAACCAAACAAGTAAAATAAAGAGTTTAATTAAAGGCCGTAAATTACTTTTACGGGTAGAGAATTACTAAGAATGAATATTTATCCCTACAAAAATATAGTTAACTAGAGCTAGCTTGTATGTGTTGCGGGTATGCGGCGCCTACGCATACTATATGGACATTCGGTAATCTGACACGTGTTTTACATTGATAGAAAAACCATAAAAAACAAATTGATATCGATACCGATTTTATTCGGACGAAATACTTAAAAAATATCATATTTCGAATACAACTCAGTTTTTGACAAAAGTTATAACAAAACACAAAGAAAATTATACTAGTACAGTACCGAACATAAAAATTAAGTAAATCTAACAATTTAATTAATTTAAACATCTAAAAGTATAGCTAGTTAACATTAATAAGGGGCTGTTTGGTAGCCTTTTAATGACCATTTAGATGCTCATAACTTCTGAATGATTAAGAGAAAATCTTAAGTCTGAATAGTAAAGAGGTAACCATTAAAATGCTATCTCTTAACCATTCATACTTAAAATTACGTATTAATCATTAAGAGACTATGAACTATTTAGATGTAACATATTAATGATCATTCGGAGAGGCTATCAAACAGCTCCTAAGATCATGGATAATGCTTAATGCCCTCTAAAGAATGTGTCATGGTTAACCTTTTTAATGCCCGTTTAGTAATTACTTTTCTTATTTTTCTACTTTTCAGGCATTATACTAAAAATGTTCATCCTTCTTTATGCCCCTATAATGCCCATGGGTACGATATTAAGGCACTATCAAGCTTATTCATGCTCACATAATGCTCATTACAAATGGTCTTACGGTTTAACCAAATTATCATTTAGTTGCCATGTTCAGGTCAATTTGTTGTTCTTGGTTAATTTGGTTATTTGCCAACTCCTAGAGAGTAAAAATGAAACAGCTATCATATTAACTTTTCTTTCTTTTTTTTTTCTTTTTATAAAACTAGTTCTATTAACCATTTATACCAAAATAAATTTTATATTCTTAATTATTTTTGTCTTTTCAATAACGCCACACTTGTGATGTGCGCATTATCATATAATGTGTATATGTGTGGACCATCGGGGCAAAACTGAAATTGCAATAATTTTAATGTTATTTTACTATTTTTTGTGAAAATAACGTTAAAAGCCCTGGACAGTTAATCATGAATCATATGGTAGCGTTAACAGTCAAAGACAATAGGGTACATGTGTCTTATGTCCAAGGTCTTAAGTAAAATTTCTATCGACCTGATGGTCTCATTGGAAGCAGCCTCGTTATTCCTACGAGTAGAGGTAAGGCTGTGTACATCTTACCCTCCCTAGACCTTGTCTTAGCTTTGCTATTAATGAGATTTACTCAGTATGATGATGATTTGGTGATAGTATTAATGATATTAATATACACATCTTTAATGGTTTCCTAATCATTTACGGAGTTGATAATTTTGATTATTTGTTTGTTAACGAGTAAATTTTGGCAAAAATTTTATGTGTTACGAACAGTGTTGTAAAAATCGGGACTAGTCGGCAATTAATCAGTGATTAACCGCTAGTTGGTTGATCACTGAGTAATTTTTTGTTAATCGGTCCATTAATTGGTAGTTTGCCCTAATGAGCTCTAGTCGGACATTCGGACCCAATCGCCGTAGTCGGCCGGACAAAAATCAACAATTCCAGCCAAATTCTGGCCAAAGTTGTAATTCTGGCCCGATTTCGGTGGTTAATCTTGCATACTTAAAAAATTGTCAAGGAGTAGTAAAAACCTTGTCTACTTAAAATATTTACCTATAAAATGTGCATGTGTATATATAACACTAAAAATTACATATAAAATCTCAATCCGATTAATCGATAGTCGATACCCCATCAACCGACTAACGCCTAGCAATCCTTACAACCATGAATATGAACCAAACAAGTAAAATAAAGAGTTTAATTAAAGGCCGTAAATTACTTTTACGGGTAGAGAATTACTAAGAATGAATATTTATCCCTACAAAAATATAGTTAACTAGACGTAGCTTGTATGTGTTGCGGGTATGCGGCGCCTACGCATACTATATGGACATTCGGTAATCTGACACGTGTTTTACATTGATAGAAAAACCATAAAAAAACAAACTGATATCGATACCGATTTTATTCGGACGAAATACTTAAAAAATATCATATTTCGAATACAACTCCAGTTTTTGACAAAAGTTATAACAAAACACAAAGAAAATTATACTAGTACAGTACCGAACATAAAAAATTAAGTAAATCTAACAATTTAATTAATTTAAACATCTAAAAGTATAGCTAGTTAACATTAATAAGGGGCTGTTTGGTAGCCTTTTAATGACCATTTAGATGCTCATAACTTCTGAATGATTAAGAGAAAATCTTAAGTCTGAATAGTAAAGAGGGTAACCATTAAAATGCTATCTCTTAACCATTCATACTTAAAATTACGTATTAATCATTAAGAGACTATGAACTATTTAGATGTAACATATTAATGATCATTCGGAGAGGCTATCAAACAGCTCCTAAGATCATGGATAATGCTTAATGCCCTCTAAAGAATGTGTCATGGTTAACCTTTTTTAATGCCCGTTTAGTAATTACTTTTCTTATTTTTCCTCCTTTTCAGGCATTATACTAAAAATGTCCATCCTTCTTTATGCCCCTATAATGCCCATGGGTACGATATTAAGGCACTATCAAGCTTATTCATGCTCACATAATGCTCATTACAAATGGTCTTACGGTTTAACCAAATTATCATTTAGTTGCCATGTTCAGGTCAATTTGTTGTTCTTGGTTAATTTGGTTATTTGCCAACTCCTAGAGAGTAAAAATGAAACAGCTATCATATTAACTTTTCTTTCTTTTTTTTTTCTTTTTATAAAACTAGTTCTATTAACCATTTATACCAAAATAAATTTTATATTCTTAATTATTTTTGTCTTTTCAATAACGCCACACTTGTGATGTGCGCATTATCATATAATGTGTATATGTGTGGACCATCGGGGCAAAACTGAAATTGCAATAATTTTAATGTTATTTTACTATTTTTTGTGAAAATAACGTTAAAAGCCCTGGACAGTTAATCATGAATCATATGGTAGCGTTAACAGTCAAAGACAATAGGGGTACATGTGTCTTATGTCCAAGGCTTAAGTAAAATTTCTATCGACCTGATGGTCTCATTGGAAGCAGCCTCGTTATTCCTACGAGTAGAGGTAAGGCTGTGTACATCTTACCCTCCCTAGACCTTGTCTTAGCTTTGCTATTAATGAGATTTTACTCAGTATGATGATGATTTGGTGATAGTATTAATGATATTAATATACACATCTTTAATGGTTTCCTAATCATTTACGGAGTTGATAATTTTGATTTATTTGTTTGTTAACGAGTAAATTTTGGCAAAAATTTTATGTGTTACGAACAGTGTTGTAAAAATCGGGACTAGTCGGCAATTAATCAGTGATTAACCGCTAGTTGGTTGATCACTGAGTAATTTTTTGTTAATCGGTCCATTAATTGGTAGTTTGCCCTAATGAGCTCTAGTCGGACATTCGGACCCAATCGGCCCTAGTCGGCCGGACAAAAATCAACAATTCCAGCCAAATTCTGGCCAAAGTTGTAATTCTGGCCCGATTTCGGTGGTTAATCTTGCATACTTAAAAAATTGTCAAGGAGTAGTAAAAACCTTGTCTACTTAAAATATTTACCTATAAAATGTGCATGTGTATATATAACACTAAAAATTACATATAAAATCTCAATCCGATTAATCGATAGTCGATACCCCATCAACCGACTACGCCTAGCAATCCTTACAACCTGAATATGAACCAAACAAGTAAAATAAAGAGTTTAATTAAAGGCCGTAAATTACTTTTACGGGTAGAGAATTACTAAGAATGAATATTTATCCCTACAAAAATATAGTTAACTAGACGTAGCTTGTATGTGTTGCGGGTATGCGGCGCCTACGCATACTATATGGACATTCGGTAATCTGACACGTGTTTTACATTGATAGAAAAACCATAAAAAACAAACTGATATCGATACCGATTTTATTCGGACGAAATACTTAAAAAATATCATATTTCGAATACAACTCAGTTTTTGACAAAAGTTATAACAAAACACAAAGAAAATTATACTAGTACAGTACCGAACATAAAAATTAAGTAAATCTAACAATTTAATTAATTTAAACATCTAAAAGTATAGCTAGTTAACATTAATAAGGGGCTGTTTGGTAGCCTTTTAATGACCATTTAGATGCTCATAACTTCTGAATGATTAAGAGAAAATCTTAAGTCTGAATAGTAAAGAGGTAACCATTAAAATGCTATCTCTTAACCATTCATACTTAAAATTACGTATTAATCATTAAGAGACTATGAACTATTTAGATGTAACATATTAATGATCATTCGGAGAGGGCTATCAAACAGCTCCTAAGATCATGGATAATGCTTAATGCCCTCTAAAGAATGTGTCATGGTTAACCTTTTTTAATGCCCGTTTAGTAATTACTTTTCTTATTTTTCTCCTTTTCAGGCATTATACTAAAAATGTCCATCCTTCTTTATGCCCCTATAATGCCCATGGGTACGATATTAAGGCACTATCAAGCTTATTCATGCTCACATAATGCTCATTACAAATGGTCTTACGGTTTAACCAAATTATCATTTAGTTGCCATGTTCAGGTCAATTTGTTGTTCTTGGTTAATTTGGTTATTTGCCAACTCCTAGAGAGTAAAAATGAAACAGCTATCATATTAACTTTTCTTTCTTTTTTTTTTCTTTTTATAAAACTAGTTCTATTAACCATTTATACCAAAATAAATTTTATATTCTTAATTATTTTTGTCTTTTCAATAACGCCACACTTGTGATGTGGCGCATTATCATATAATGTGTATATGTGTGGACCATCGGGGCAAAACTGAAATTGCAATAATTTTAATGTTATTTTACTATTTTTTGTGAAAATAACGTTAAAAGCCCTGGACAGTTAATCATGAATCATATGGTAGCGTTAACAGTCAAAGACAATAGGGTACATGTGTCTTATGTCCAAGGCTTAAGTAAAATTTCTATCGACCTGATGGTCTCATTGGAAGCAGCCTCGTTATTCCTACGAGTAGAGGTAAGGCTGTGTACATCTTACCCCTCCCTAGACCTTGTCTTAGCTTTGCTATTAATGAGATTTACTCAGTATGATGATGATTTGGTGATAGTATTAATGATATTAATATACACATCTTTAATGGTTTCCTAATCATTTACGGAGTTGATAATTTTGATTTATTTGTTTGTTAAACGAGTAAATTTTGGCAAAAATTTTATGTGTTACGAACAGTGTTGTAAAAATCGGGACTAGTCGGCAATTAATCAGTGATTAACCGCTAGTTGGTTGATCACTGAGTAATTTTTTGTTAATCGGTCCATTAATTGGTAGTTTGCCCTAATGAGCTCTAGTCGGACATTCGGACCCAATCGGCCCTAGTCGGCCGGACAAAAATCAACAATTCCAGCCAAATTCTGGCCAAAGTTGTAATTCTGGCCCGATTTCGGTGGTTAATCTTGCATACTTAAAAAATTGTCAAGGAGTAGTAAAAACCTTGTCTACTTAAAAATATTTACCTATAAAAATGTGCATGTGTATATATAACACTAAAAATTACATATAAAATCTCAATCCGATTAATCGATAGTCGATACCCCATCAACCGACTAACGCCTAGCAATCCTTACAACCATGAATATGAACCAAACAAGTAAAATAAAGAGTTTAATTAAAGGCCGTAAATTACTTTTACGGGTAGAGAATTACTAAGAATGAATATTTATCCCTACAAAAATATAGTTAACTAGACGTAGCTTGTATGTGTTGCGGGTATGCGGCGCCTACGCATACTATATGGACATTCGGTAATCTGACACGTGTTTTACATTGATAGAAAAACCATAAAAAACAAACTGATATCGATACCGATTTTATTCGGACGAAATACTTAAAAAATATCATATTTCGAATACAACTCAGTTTTTGACAAAAGTTATAACAAAACACAAAGAAAATTATACTAGTACAGTACCGAACATAAAAATTAAGTAAATCTAACAATTTAATTAATTTAAACATCTAAAAGTATAGCTAGTTAACATTAATAAGGGGCTGTTTTGGTAGCCTTTTAATGACCATTTAGATGCTCATAACTTCTGAATGATTAAGAGAAAATCTTAAGTCTGAATAGTAAAGAGGTAACCATTAAAATGCTATCTCTTAACCATTCATACTTAAAATTACGTATTAATCATTAAGAGACTATGAACTATTTAGATGTAACATATTAATGATCATTCGGAGAGGCTATCAAACAGCTCCTAAGATCATGGATAATGCTTAATGCCCTCTAAAGAATGTGTCATGGTTAACCTTTTTTAATGCCGTTTAGTAATTACTTTTCTTATTTTTCTCCTTTTCAGGCATTATACTAAAAATGTCCATCCTTCTTTATGCCCCTATAATGCCCATGGGTACGATATTAAGGCACTATCAAGCTTATTCATGCTCACATAATGCTCATTACAAATGGTCTTACGGTTTAACCAAATTATCATTTAGTTGCCATGTTCAGGTCAATTTGTTGTTCTTGGTTAATTTGGTTATTTGCCAACTCCTAGAGAGTAAAAATGAAACAGCTATCATATTAACTTTTCTTTCTTTTTTTTTTCTTTTTATAAAACTAGTTCTATTAACCATTTATACCAAAATAAATTTTATATTCTTAATTATTTTTGTCTTTTCAATAACGCCACACTTGTGATGTGCGCATTATCATATAATGTGTATATGTGTGGACCATCGGGGCAAAACTGAAATTGCAATAATTTTAATGTTATTTTACTATTTTTTGTGAAAATATCGTTAAAAGCCCTGGACAGTTAATCATGAATCATATGGTAGCGTTAACAGTCAAAGACAATAGGGTACATGTGTCTTATGTCCAAGGCTTAAGTAAAATTTCTATCGACCTGATGGTCTCATTGGAAGCAGCCTCGTTATTCCTACGAGTAGAGGTAAGGCTGTGTACATCTTACCCTCCCTAGACCTTGTCTTAGCTTTGCTATTAATGAGATTTACTCAGTATGATGATGATTTGGTGATAGTATTAATGATATTAATATACACATCTTTAATGGTTTCCTAATCATTTACGGAGTTGATAATTTTGATTTATTTGTTTGTTAACGAGTAAATTTTGGCAAAAATTTTATGTGTTACGAACAGTGTTGTAAAAATCGGGGACTAGTCGGCAATTAATCAGTGATTAACCGCTAGTTGGTTGATCACTGAGTAATTTTTTGTTAATCGGTCCATTAATTGGTAGTTTGCCCTAATGAGCTCTAGTCGGACATTCGGACCCAATCGGCCGTAGTCGGCCGGACAAAAATCAACAATTCCAGCCAAATTCTGGCCAAAGTTGTAATTCTGGCCCGATTTCGGTGGTTAATCTTGCATACTTAAAAAATTGTCAAGGAGTAGTAAAAACCTTGTCTACTTAAAATATTTACCTATAAAATGTGCATGTGTATATATAACACTAAAAATTACATATAAAATCTCAATCCGATTAATCGATAGTCGATACCCCATCAACCGACTAACGCCTAGCAATCCTTACAACCATGAATATGAACCAAACAAGTAAAATAAAGAGTTTAATTAAAGGCGTAAATTACTTTTACGGGTAGAGAATTACTAGAATGAATATTTATCCCTACAAAAATATAGTTAACTAGACGTAGCTTGTATGTGTTGCGGGTATGCGGCGCCTACGCATACTATATGGACATTCGGTAATCTGACACGTGTTTTACATTGATAGAAAAACCATAAAAAACAAACTGATATCGATACCGATTTTATTCGGACGAAATACTTAAAAAATATCATATTTCGAATACAACTCAGTTTTTGACAAAAGTTATAACAAAACACAAAGAAAATTATACTAGTACAGTAGCCGAACATAAAAATTAAGTAAATCTAACAATTTAATTAATTTAAACATCTAAAAGTATAGCTAGTTAACATTAATAAGGGGCTGTTTGGTAGCCTTTTAATGACCATTTAGATGCTCATAACTTCTGAATGATTAAGAGAAAATCTTAAGTCTGAATAGTAAAGAGGGTAACCATTAAAATGCTATCTCTTAACCATTCATACTTAAAATTACGTATTAATCATTAAGAGACTATGAACTATTTAGATGTAACATATTAATGATCATTCGGAGAGGCTATCAAACAGCTCCTAAGATCATGGATAATGCTTAATGCCCTCTAAAGAATGTGTCATGGTTAACCTTTTTTAATGCCCGTTTAGTAATTACTTTTCTTATTTTTCTCCTTTTCAGGCATTATACTAAAAATGTCCATCCTTCTTTATGCCCCTATAATGCCCATGGGTACGATATTAAGGCACTATCAAGCTTATTCATGCTCACATAATGCTCATTACAAATGGTCTTACGGTTTAACCAAATTATCATTTAGTTGCCATGTTCAGGTCAATTTGTTGTTCTTGGTTAATTTGGTTATTTGCCAACTCCTAGAGAGTAAAAATGAAACAGCTATCATATTAACTTTTCTTTCTTTTTTTTTTCTTTTTATAAAACTAGTTCTATTAACCATTTATACCAAAATAAATTTTATATTCTTAATTATTTTTGTCTTTTCAATAACGCCACACTTGTGATGTGCGCATTATCATATAATGTGTTATATGTGTGGACCATCGGGGCAAAACTGAAATTGCAATAATTTTAATGTTATTTTACTATTTTTTGTGAAAATAACGTTAAAAGCCCTGGACAGTTAATCATGAATCATATGGTAGCGTTAACAGTCAAAGACAATAGGGTACATGTGTCTTATGTCCAAGGCTTAAGTAAAATTTCTATCGGACCTGATGGTCTCATTGGAAGCAGCCTCGTTATTCCTACGAGTAGAGGTAAGGCTGTGTACATCTTACCCTCCCTAGACCTTGTCTTAGCTTTGCTATTAATGAGATTTACTCAGTATGATGATGATTTGGTGATAGTATTAATGATATTAATATACACATCTTTAATGGTTTCCTAATCATTTACGGAGTTGATAATTTTGATTTATTTGTTTGTTAACGAGTAAATTTTGGCAAAAATTTTATGTGTTACGAACAGTGTTGTAAAAATCGGGACTAGTCGGCAATTAATCAGTGATTAACCGCTAGTTGGTTGATCACTGAGTAATTTTTTGTTAATCGGTCATTAATTGGTAGTTTGCCCTAATGAGCTCTAGTCGGACATTCGGACCCAATCGGCCGTAGTCGGCCGGACAAAAATCAACAATTCCAGCCAAATTCTGGCCAAAGTTGTAATTCTGGCCGATTTCGGTGGTTAATCTTGCATACTTAAAAAATTGTCAAGGAGTAGTAAAAACCTTGTCTACTTAAAATATTTACCTATAAAATGTGCATGTGTATATATAACACTAAAAATTACATATAAAATCTCAATCCGATTAATCGATAGTCGATACCCCATCAACCGACTAACGCCTAGCAATCCTTACAACCATGAATATGAACCAAACAAGTAAA